>BGPT01000657.1:63644-203644 GCA_003297045.1 Symbiodinium sp. clade C Y103
AATGCCGAGGAGGCTGCCTCCAAGCTGAAGGGCCTCTTGACCAAGCAAGAACACTCCAAAGTGTGGAGTAAACACAAAGTGGAGCTGCAGAAAAAAAACTAGCAAAGAAAGGAAGGAATTTGAGAAGTTGAGCAAAAATGAAAAGGGATTGGCTGCAGCAATGCGTATGGTGAAAACAACTGTGCCCCAATTCATGCAANTTGACCAAGCAAGAACACTCCAAAGTGTGGAGTAAACACAAAGTGGAGCTGCAGAAAAAAACCAGCAAAGAAAGGAAGGAATTTGAGAAGTTGAGCAAACATGAAAAGGGATTGGCTGCAGCAATGCGTATGATGAAAACAACTGTGCCCCAATTCATGCAAATCAAAGAGGTGGTGAGCCAGGGGCATTTCCCTTGACAAAAGGGAAGCCTGGGAAAGCGAGGCCCAAATGGTTGAGCGCTTTGGCCAGGATGAATTTTGGGCTCATGTTCAGAGTGGCAGGGTGTCATGGAGAAATGATCCCTGGACCCATGGTGTCTTCCATTTTAGAGATAATGGAGACATCAGGAAAAAAATCCGAGTGAAGAAGAAAAGACAGTGGGCCAAAGGCCAGGAATATAAACACAGTCAGCAGGACCAAGATGATTGGGATGGCCTATGGAACATGGATGGCACTGGCCATATGCCCCAAATGGAAAATTGTGGCAAAGGCAAAGGAAAAAAAAGCCTTGACAAAAGGCAAACCAGCTGGAAAGGCCAAGGAAAAAGGCAATGGCAACACCGACATGTTGGCCTTAGAAGATGGTGACCCTGACCATGATGAGAAAGAGGAAAAAAGCGAGGAGAACCAGTGGAAAGAGCTNAACAACTTTTGGTGGATACTGGTGCTTTGCTCAAGCAGGTGAAAGATGAGAAGAAGGAATTGGTTGGACTAGCAAATAAGACTAGCTCCGAAAATTGAACTTCAGAGCTCATCACAATTTCANATTGGTTGGACTAGCAAATAAGACTAGCTCCGAAAATTGAACTTCAGAGCTCATCACAATTTCAGAGCAGAAGACTTTGTTGGTCAAATCTCGCAGCTTGGGCACAGCTGCAGCTTTGGAGTGAGATCCACTAGGCAGCCAAGCAAACTAATGGAAAAATATCGAATATTGTTGCATTTGCAGCTGACAAAGCCAGGCTTTTGTTCAGAACTTTTGCCTGATGATCTTTGACAAAAGGATCTATGGACATGAACCACTGATCTTTGACAAAAGGATCATGGTTCTTGTTCCAGCTCCAGGTAGCTTCCTCTTGACAAAACTGGAAGCTGCTAGATGATAAGTCACAGGTAGGGTCAGCTCTGTTGACAAAACAGTGACTGNCAAAACTGGAAGCTGCTAGATGATAAGTCACAGGTAGGGTCAGCTCTGTTGACAAAACAGTGACTGCATCTTCATCAACATCTGCATCATGTTGGGAGAGAAAAGGGATAAATCGCTGCTTTTGGCTGCTACTTTTATATTGATTTTTAAGGCAGAGATCATACCTTTTTTTATTGATTTTTATTAGTGTTTTTGTATTGATTTTGGTGGGTGTAAAATCAAAGAAAAACAGTTGATTTAAAATCAATATCAATATTTTTTCAAGCATATTGATTAGAATCAATATCCGATACTCAGGGACATCTTTGAAGTCACCAACACATGGAACATCTGGAGTCGGATGCGTGTAGGGAGATTCCGGTTAGTCAGAAGAGGCTTGCTCAACTGAGCAAAGGTGCGCTTGGCAATGCCTACCCGAGCTTTCAATTCACAAGTCAGGCTGTGGCTTGAGGCAAACAAAGTACCAAGGTGTCTGTAGACCGGCACCAAATGAAGCCAAGCTTCTTGACCATCTGAGAACTGACAGGTAATTCCGGCATGATCATGTAACTGATGCTTCTTGCGAAGATCACTGGCATGCGGGCCACGAAACGTCAGCACAGCGCTCGTTTTCCCCTTGGCGAAATTCAAAGAAAACCCATATCGATGTAACTCATCCCGGGCTTGTTGGAGCGCAGACTGCAGAAAGGGAACAATGTGGTCCGCATGCTTGGTCGCCAAAGGAATGGCTATATCATCGGCCCATATCACAGAAGGAACTTCGATGTCCAGATCATGAAGGAGCCGCTGGTACTCATGTTGGTCACGTAACCAGTGGTCCATGGAATGGGCAACGCGAGCCATCAGGGTGTGGAAGATTATGTCCGCTAAAGGACTCCCGGGCCTAGTACCCCTATGAGTGCGCAGTAGCCACTTGTCATGCAAAGAACACCACGTGCCGAAATGCATGTCTCGGAGGAGACGGACAATGGGCATAGAGACACCCAATTCCTCAAGGATCCCTGGAAGCTTTCCGAAGTGCTTGAAACTATCAGCCGGATGCTTGGATTGGGTCAAAACGTCCAAAACTGGGGCAAGATTGTACCCATCATTGGAGCCTACAACAACCTCCCTAATCAGGTGATGAAAAGCGCTCGATAGATCCAGAAACAAAATGGCACTGCTAAGGTCATGCGAGTCACAAAGAACACCAAATGTCCTGATGGCATGAGAGCCAAAAATCACCTGTTGTGCTGGGAAACCTCCCATCTGTCCTTGAGATCGGGCTGGCCACAAGGCAGTCATAATTTGGCTACGCAAAATAGCGTGGGCCCTTTTCCCAGCGCTGGGGAGCAGCAAGATACCTCTGAACTGCTTTGCAAGAACCGGATGAACTACCTTAGGGATCAGAGCGACTGGACCTCCCTTCGCTTGGATGGGCTCAGATTGCCAAAGATAGGTTTTGACAATCAGGTCATGATGCAGAAGGGCAAGGTCCTTGGCAGCTTTATGAAATAACTCTGATGGCAAAACATCATGTCCTGTAGACTTTCCAGCGCTGGTGGCCCGAAAGGTCTGTTCAAGCTGTGTCAGGCTGGGCAAATCTGCCAAAGCAAGCTGAAGAGGGGCATCAAGTCTGTTGCGGGCTTGGGACATAACACAATCATCCAGCAATTGGGTGGAACTGATCGGGACACCTGCTTCCAGTTCACAATAATGTGGTAACCACTGATCATCCAATGCTGCAAACTGAAAAGGCCGCAGATTGAGGCGTCGTTGCTGAAACTTCGGAAGAGACCTGCGCACAATCTGCCACAAATTCTTGGCTTGTGATGGATGCAAGAATTCGGAACAATCAGCAAGCAAACTGGAAAAGAAGGCAATATCGTCTTGCTTCAGGGCCCGAGTGACATGACGACCCAAACAACGGAATTCCTGGTAAGCCAGGGCAATCAATTGATCTTGATGGGACAACAGACGATCAAACGAAACAGCCATCAACTGAAAGGGACAATCATGGACTGCATGTCTCCAGCAAGCAAACCAAGCCTCCAGCAGGGTCTGTCGTTGAGCATGGGATCTCTGCACCAACAAATTTCGAACACTTCTCTTTTCTTGCACAAGAGTCCAAGTGGTATCAGACATCGTTTGACGCATGGGCTTACGTGTAGGTAGCCTACGTTGACTCCATAGCGACTGAACAATCGACTGCTGGAGGTCGTGGCAATGCGTGTGGACATCAATCGTCCAATTGGGTTGTGCCACCTTCTCCAAAACACTAGTATCAACATGGTCAAAGACAAGCTTGGGACTTCGACTAGACTGGAGACTGGGAAATGGAACCACTCTGCGTCTGACATGGACTAAGGCAGGGCGATGGTCCTCCTTCGCCAAACTGGCATCGATGTCCTCGCTGATCCACGACTCACATGCATCTAGGTTCCAAAGGCTGGGCAGACAAACATAGTCATTACGAGACCAATTCCCTCTGGCATGGCGCCAAGTCACACCAGGTCCTTGGTGGCAATGATCAAAGGTGGCAGGGATCCATAGGCCATACTGTCGAACGAAGTTGGTAAATCCTTCTGATCGAGAATCACACTCTTCGGCTTGATGGTCTCCGATGGAGTTGCAAGGTTCACTTCCAATACGCGCATTTGCGTCAGCCAAAAGCACAAACTCCCAGGTTCGGTATGAAGGAGGAATGCTTTGCTCCAGGTCAGACCACCAACGATGGATGGTTGCTTCTCCTGCCCCGGTATGAGGCGCATGGCCAGCAATGAGTACACACTTTAAAAGGGGGTTGTCCAAGCGCAGGATCAAAAACCTGGGACTAGCAGCAATGACTGCCACTTCAGTATCCCGAAGATAAACGTTCTGTGTAGGAGAGCCAGGCCGCTCAATCTGCCCTACTGGGAGAGTACGGTGCAAACCCACAAGGATACCATACTGTCCATGCTCATTGGCAGTGCTGCGATACAGCCAGTAACGTTCATCATGGCGGTTAGACATCTGCCTGAGCCTGGTCTCCTGCCATGCAAAGATGTGTACACCAGCATCATGAAATTGTTGGAGAAGGGATTCTTGGCGAGCAGGTCCCACACGAGCCGAGGCAAAGCTTGGATCACGGCATTTGACGGTCGTGGGGAGAAGTGACAAGACATTGCAAGTGGCGAAACATACATCAAGGACCCCAGACGTGCCCTCCTCAATGCTACGTTCCTGCATGAACTTTTGAGGAAAAACATCCTGTGGAGGCACGGAGCTAGGACCTGCTGGGAATAAAACATAAGAACCCTCCCAAAGGAGGTCAGGTCGGAACAAATACCACATCCACTCAGCAGCTGATACAAAGGGCTTACTCAGAATGTGATCAAACCAGGGAGTCAGCTCATGCAACGGATGACCGGAGGCTGCTTGAAAGGCTAAAGTGTCGACAAGTTCGTTGCCAGGCTCTCCGGTGTGCGCAGTGACATGCCTATGATTGATGGTACAGCTGAGCTTAGTTTCGAGGCAGCGGTGCAAACTGCGCAGGAATTGGCCCATGATCGGATGTGAGAGAACTTGCCATTCACCACTGGCTTGGTGCCCAACGGTTTCGGAATCATAGCAAAGTTCAACATATGGTGGATGGGGCTGGGAAATGGCCATGAGCTTGAGCAAGTCATGCAAAAACTTGTGTGCGACAATAGCCGCGTGCAGTTCAGCAGAATACGAGCTCGTCTCTCCCCGCAGAGCGGAAGAAATGGCTCCCGCAAACATCCAGCTGCCAGAAGAAAAAACAAAGGCTGCAACTGCACATCCTGCAGGGTTACCCTGTGCTTTGGAAAGACTGGAGCCATCATAATAGATGCGAACAGCATCCACTGGAAGTCCAGGTTGCCACCAAGGAGCATCAGTCGCCCAGGTCCAACTGGTGGGAAACCAAGGAAATGCAGGCGGCAGATCATAGGTAGGCAAGAAAAAGTGACCATCCAGATACTCGTGTGCACGCAGGACACAGTCAAAATCCACTCGAATATGGCTGGAAGCAATATCTCGTTGGTGCCAGGTTAAAGCAATGCAATCTCCATGTTGCACTGGATATGAAACATCCTCCTGGATTGGGTCATCACGTAGAAAATATCTACAATGCTGAAGCTGTGAGTGTCCAGAGGGGTTGACCGGCAAACCAAAAATGCTTCGGACATCAGCAGGCGAAATAGGACTAGGCACAAAGGTGGCTCTCAACAACGTCAAGTTCCTTCCCTCAGTCAAGTGACTAGACTCTGCAAGGATGGCCTTGTCCTGGGATGAGGGATCTGAAACTATGCCTAATACTTGGTCTGGCGCAACCCAAAAGAATGCAAGAGAAGTTTCTTCTCCACATTTGTCAAGCCAAGTGGAATGAAATTGGCCCTCAAATGCAGAAGGTTCCAAGATATGCACCTGGCGAGGGTGATAGCAAACCCGGTGATGCGCAAAATGCAAAAACCATGTGCAGACAATCCGGACATCAGGATATGGCGAATCCATAAGGTGACTCGGACGGTCATCTGCAGAAGAGAAATCCAAGGTAGTTGCAACAGAATCCATGGCTTTAACAACATGCCCAGTCAGGTCGGTAAGGAGATCAGAAATCTTGGCAAACAGACCATGGATCCGATTCAAGGAATGATGAGAATGCATCTCAATAGCCGGCGATGACTCAGTGGCTGTCGTGAGGAAGCCATCTCCCGAGGAAGCCAAATACAGATGTCCATCGGTGAGCTCTTGCATGTCAATCCAAGATCTGCACTCAAGTCCAAAAGTCATAGGCGGACACATATTCATTAGACCACCTTCGTGGATCAACATATGGTGATCAACAACTTCCGGCAGACGAACAACTCTGTGCACAGGCTCCCAGGCATTCTCGCCTGGCAAGGTGGAGGATACAAGAACAGAAACATGCCTAGGAAGTTGATTTTGTGCCAAAATGACATGTCCCACAAGGGCATCAGGGCCAAGCGGTGTGGGGCGTACCAAATAAAAGGAAACCTCCAAGTCAGGCTGTATCCAATCACTCCAAGTAGCACACAAAGTGTCACGCCAAGTCGATGGATCAATCTGCAAGGTGACAAGTCTCCCTTCATTGGAGCGTGGGAGTCGATGATGATCACAATACCATGATATGACCTGAAAGCGATAAGGCCCTTGTGGTGTCTGGGCAAGATATATTTGCCAAGCAGTAGTCAGGTCAGGAAGAAAGGATCCAGAGAGATGAGCATCATGGTCAGTGGCATCTTTGAGAACCTGCAGAGATCTACCGTATCCGGGTGGCAGCAAGGCTGGGGCTCTACGCTCTGGGGCTGGGCCATGTGAAGATGCAGCAGGTACAAAGGCTCCAACATGCCAAAACGGTTGGTCACCGAAGTCCAAAAGCAAATGGCGACAGTCATGAGAGTGAACATGCACATAGATACCAATACCGGAGAAAATTTCTTCAGCCAAAGATGGTCTGAATGTTTGCACTCCTGACCAAACTGAACATCGATATACCTGGCATCTTGCTTCCAACTGCAGATGTCGGACAAGGTCCTCAGCCGAGACACGTGGCTCGATAGAAATGGCTAGCTGTGCTGTACCATCATGGTGGAGGCCTTGAAGCAGGACGGATGTAAGCGCAGCCACCATGGGCATGTGGAGGCCCTGCTCAAGAATAATATGGACCACTTGCCTATCCCTAAACAGCCGTGGCGGAGTGGGACGGACTTCACGGAATGCTAGCAAAGCACCAGGCTGAAGAAGATGGCGCCAGGGTGCAGTTAAAATCTCGGGCCATGTGGCAGGGTCACTCTCGAGCTGAACAGTGACCGGCCGTGTACATCGAAGATGCTGCAGGTGATGTACATACCAAGTCTGAACATTGAGAATCGGTCCTTGATCTTCAAAGTCAATGACTGCACGATCCCGAAAGGTGATCCCTAATTCAAACAGAAAAGTTGGTAAATCATGAACAGGAGGCAGCTGCTGACCCCCAGGGGGCAAAAAAGGAGCTAAATCAACACTCCGTGCAAATTCTGGGGGATCCTGTCTCTGGTCGTCGTTTGCGTGCTCAACGAACCCTAATCTCGAATGATCGTAGAAATCCGCTGCACCAACATGTTTGGAGCCAACATTCCTGCCTACACCAGCAGAGCCAGGCACAGGTTGGTCAGCGGGCACCCGATCCCACACAGGATACTGAACAACAAAGCTGTGCTCTGGTACGACATTGCCGAGATCTTCAACTGTTTGAATGGCACTCAAAACATTGACACTGGATGAGATCGGAGGGGGCACAATAATCTTGAGGTATGCTCCATGTGAAACATGTCTCAAAACAGTGTCCTGCAGTAGCCAAAGCTCAGAGTTCCTAACTACCAAACATCGATCCGAAACGAATTGGCAGTAATCGGCAAGATGTGCATATTCCAGAACCTGGAGACGAGTAATCAGATTACGAGATCGAACAACTCTTCTGTCTTGGAAAGTGGGTGATCGAGGACAACTCGGACTTCCACGTTGGTGGACAATTACATCGAACAGCAAAAGTTGATCACTCGACCCAACTGGTAAATCATAATACATTTGCACAATGAAGCTCAGATCATGGAGTGATTCAGCTTCAGGCTTGGCTTGCAGAGGGTGTAGAGCCACAACAGCCTGCAATGGGACCCCAAGTCGGTTTGCAACTGCAAGAATGAGGTTGCCACTAAGTGGCCATTCCCAAGAATCATCAACAGGAGGGCGCCCAAGTCGATACAAGCAGACCCTACGTCTGGGATTTGCGGAGGCAGCAGAGTGTGAGGCTTGTGACGATGGGGCACTACGCTGGTTCTGTGGCTGATTAGCACTTGGTTCCGCAGAATCGGAACTGCAATTCATGTCAGCTGCCGAACTGGATGTTGAATCAGGTGGAGGGCCGTCTCCGGGCGTTTGAGTGCTTTCCAAAGCAGGGACCCGAGTGAAGACACTGATCTCAAAACAATCCCCAGGTTGCATCATATGAACAGGAGTGTTGGCCAATTGCAGTTGATTCCAACGATGGAAAATCATACATTGGAAGGTCTGGCAGACTTGCTGAAAGGCACACCAATTAACCAAAAAGAGTCCATCCACTTCAGGCGGTAAAGAAACTGCCATGGCATACCTGGGAACTGCGATACCTGGAGAGGCCGGTGTGACAGAGATGAGACCAGCAAACCTGTCTAATTCCAACCCTTGCGAAAGGATGAGATCAAATTGTATGATACGTTCATCTCTGGTGCGGGATGGCCTAGGCTTCACTAGATCTATCTCGACTGCTTCAAGAGGGACTAGCACATCAAACCAAACGGTCAAAATCTGTGCTTGCCAAACATGAGGTGGGCCTCTCAGATGGATACAACGTGAAACTCGATTGCGTCGGATTGTTCTGTGGTGCACATACCACGTGCGAACCAGGAATCCTCTTTCCAACAAATTGGCCTGTAAGAAATCTTCTGTGAGGTCTAAGAACATGTCATGTACAAAAGCCGGCAAAACTATCGGCTGCACAGGTCCAACAGGAGGAGGGACTGGCTGTAGTGCCTGAGGAACACGTTCAGGCAGCGCTCCATCTCGGTCAGGTGGATCATTGATTTTGCATTGCTTGACACAATCTTCTGAAGGAGTGGATGCGTGAATCGGTGAACATTCGTCCTGGTAAAAAGACACGAACGAAATGGAAAACTGTGGGTCTTGTACAGAGACACTGGACCGGACACACCAACCAGAGGAGCTCGACACGGCCTGGAAAGACAGCGGAGCACCCGTCTGGATGGGGCAAGACTCGGACTCAAAGTGATCAAAAGGACGAAGATCAGACTTTCGGGGAAGACCAGGCATATTAGGACAGACACACCACCCAGAAGAGCTCGACACGGCCCTCAAAGACAGCGGAGCACCTAACTGGTTGGGGCAGGACGGAGCATGTCCAGGGTTCTCATCATCAATGGGTTGTACAGGATTAAAGAGATAAGATGGCTGGTACAAAGGTGCGGCAGTGCTCAAGATGCGTCCTATATCAATCAGGAATCCATATCCGGGTTGCATCTGATGCAGCGCAGTACGGGAGAAGACTGTGCGTCCGTGGCGCACTTGACAATCCCTTCGACTGCAAACCTGTACCAAATCAAGACCAGCCAAAATCATTTGCCTGTCAACCGCCGCTGGAAAAGGTACAGCTCCTGAGTATTGCCTAGGTCCAGAATGCGGATCAATTGGCCTAGCTGTGACAAGTCCTGCAACTTGTGTGCCTCCTATGCCTTGTGCTAGGATCAGATCACACAAGAGTCCTACTTCGGATGCTTCTCTAGGCGGAGTCGGCGAAACCAGATCAATTGAAGTAGCCAGGTCAGGGATGAGCACATCTTCCCAAAGATGTAAAACTTGTTCCTCCCAAGTGTGGGGGGGTCCCCTGAGCTGAACGTGTCTGGCTAAGAATGATCTGACGTGCACTTCCAAATGAATATACCACACTCTTACCCACGGTCCAGTTGGATCAATGGGTACATACGATTGAAGTCTTCCTGACAAAGCATTTGACACCTCGCGGGCAAATCTTGGTACCTCAGGCAGGGGCGGATGCATTCCAGGTCTTGTCTGTGGCCGTTCTGAAGGCTGTGAAGCCTGGGCTGTGCTACGGCTATCCTGTGCCTCCCCGACATCCATGGGAAACAAAAAGTCATCAAGACCAGGTGCAAACCAACTAAGCAAAAGCTGGGTACCAAATGGAACATGAGGATTGGCAGTGCCACTATCAAGCTCTTCACCAAAATCTACAGACACAACATCAGACGGACGACACCTAGGCAAAGCTCTACATCCTAGGGTGGCTGCAGTTTGATGGAACGGACAGGGCACAGCAGAAAAAGGGGTCTTGCTGCGGTCAAAGGACTTTGTTCCAGGATACAAACTCCAAGGTTTATCAGCCCAGTCATCAAAATCCTGTACTGTGCAAATAAAGGATTGGGCCTTGTCATCATGGTTGGTGCAAATCGCAACTTGCACACTGGTTGCAAATTGAACAAGGCGTGGAAATCTAAGGCGAGGCAAAACGTTTCTCTGCCGTGAGGGCAACAAAATGCCGCCTTTCGTGAAACCTTCATGGTATGACCTTATGCTGGAGGCATGTCTGCTTTGAAAATCTTCACCCGCAACTTCCAAAGCTAAGAACGATGCATCATGGAGAGCCGCCCATGGAGACAAAAACCAAGGCTTATGGACACATGAATGAGTCCAAGACATGGTGAGGATGGGCATGGTCATACATGAATTGACATCACAAGGAGCTGTCCACTCAAAATGAGTATGTGACAAATTCAACTGCCCTAGATCAGTGTACTGACTAGTCACTTCTGATCGGGCTTGCCAAAAGGCTCCATGGCTTTGGCTCCAAAGGAGGTACCCCCAGACAAGGGTGGATCGCCCATAGCAGCATCGGCTTCGACACGCGGTCTTTTGGCGACGTGCTCCTGCGCAGCAAGTTCCTCGGCAGACTGATGAAGCTGCTGGAGGGAATTTTGCAGATTGACAAGGCTGTCCGAGATCTTGGAGGAATTCGCTGTGCTGACCTCTTTGAGATCCATCTCCTCCAGGTCTACCACCTCGTCGTTTGCAGTGGCACTGGACGATATCCCGGTCTCCTGTTTGGAGCGGTTCAAAGTCTCGCAGGCTGTTGTATATTTGGCCTGTGCAGCTTTGATCCTGTTGACTGCGGCTTCTTCTTGTTCTTGAAATTGTTGTCCAGAGTCTTGCCATTTTGCGATAGAGTCTTGTAAAAATCGAATCCAGGAGGAGTGGAGGTTGCTTCGATGGAGCTGGGCATCCGCTAACTCCTGCTTCGCACGAGTCAGTGTGGTCACTGCAGAGTGCAAAATCTTTGACTCTTGCTGGGCGCTCTTGGCTTTCAAAGCATGGTAGGCGGCCTGAACCTCGGGGCCACAACTGTCTGGGTTTTTGGACACTGCAGCGATCAATTCTGCTGTCTGCGGGTCCAATTGGTACACAGGGGTTGGCGGCGCAGGAGGTGTGGGCATCATGGGCATATTTGTTACTGCTGAGGCCCAAGGAGGGTCTTGCTGTGGCGGCGGTAGGGCAATGGCGGGTGCTGCTTCGGCTCTGGGCCCCTGCCCTTTGCCACGCCCCTTCCCTTGACCTTTGGTGCCCCTCTGGCTTGACGATCTCACTTGGCCCTGCTGAGCTCCTTGATCTCTGCCTTGATTTCTTCTCCTGGATGGTTGTCGAGGAGGTTGAACCCATTGGTTGCCTCCCCCCCAACGCTCTTGATCCTGATTGCGATAGGCTCCCCTCTGACGAGAAGGGGCTCTCTGCCCCTGGTTGTAAACGAACTCTCTGTCCGCTACATCTTCCCAGGCTCTGCCACAGCGATCGCAATGACTTGCTGTGGCTTTGCGCATAATTCTGCATTGCCCACAAAACCAAGGTGGGTCTGCTGTGACTTGGGTTTTCCTCCACGAAGTCATGGTGCAGAGCTGGATGCGATGCTGAATGCGTTGTAGAAGCAAGGGGTCTCTGGAGTGATGGGTACTCAAGGCCTTGTAGATCTGTCTGAGCAGCACAAGGGATGGTACTATTTGGTTTGTCCGAACCTTCCACCACAATAGACGCGCCCAAGCTCTGTTGCGTCGAAACTTCCGGCGAACTGTCAAAGTCGAAGCCGTTGCAAAAAAGGATGAAACTCAATACCAATCTGCAACTTCGCATAAACTACTTGAACCTACGGGCCGCTGTATGGCCAGCGCAGAACCAGTGTAAAATGCCCGGAATTGAAGGGACCCTGTCCAGCGACGAAGGTGTCCACCAAATACAAAAGAATGGCCAAAGGCCCGAGGGCAGCAGTGGCAAAAAATTCGAAAAAAATGAATTGAATTGTAGGCCAGATAACCAAAGGCACGTAGCAGCAGTGGTTAATATAGGCGAAAAAATCCAAGGGGCCTTAGTTGGAAATGGAGGTGAAGCTGGAGGACGAAGTCAACCCCAAAAAACCAAGCAATCCAAATAAGCGCCACTGTAGTGACAGGGTTTTCCACCTCAGGTTCACCCTAAACCTGTTGGTCCAAAGCGCAAATGACCCAGCTCCAGCAAGCGAGGGCGCAAATGGCTGAAAAACAGACCCGCGGGTAAAGGCAGACCCGCTAAGGCCACACGGATGGGTTCAAGCTACTAGTGGGGGGCTTGACCCGAGACCTTGAATTCCGACCTTGAAAATAAATACGAATTTTCCCGTTGCTCCCGCCTACTACAGGTAAATGATAGCCACCACAGGGGAAGAACGTCAGTTTACCATAGTTTATCTCTTTACATATATATATATATATATATACTCGTATATATATTTACATATAATTACTCAATTTACCTCCAACAGTATCTGGGGTGTTGAGAGGAGCCCGAAAAAAGAAGTGCCGAAGGACATTTGGCTACGCCCCTAAACTTGGATTTACGTAAGGAACCCCCCCCCCCGAAAAAGAAAATAAACGATTCCCTGCATGAGAAGATTCGTCGTTGTGATGTTCCCATTGGGAAACTTCAGCAAAAAATATCGACTCGGCAAGTCCAGGGGGGTATTGCGAGATGATTCGTTTGATATGATCCCACTAATTTATTTCAAAAATTTGAATACCATACTGGCTTTTGGTACTGTAGATTTGGTACAAGGTAAGGCCCCCCAGTTATGTTTGTTGGTTTATAAACCCATGAATACTAGTTCTTTATATCCCCCTAATTATTCATAGAATTCACCTGAAACGTCATTGATGTGCGGCAACTTAGCTATCGTAAACGCGGGCCTCGCCTAGTGTAGCTATGCCCCTTTTGGCCCTTAACAGTTTGAAATGGGATTAGATGGGATTACAACTCCTATATACTATATAGCATCACTAAAATTAGTTTTTTCTTCATCCAGTTATAACATGTTATAACTATAACTGGCCTTTTGGGCTAGAACTGTAGAGTCAGGTGTCCTACACCGTGGCCATGACGGTGTGCGAGAGGGCTGCTGAGTGGCGCGTCGCCTGCCAGCTGCTCCAAGTACCTGGCTTACATCCTTGAACTGAGAAATGGATATGGGGACACAATGGTACACGAAGTTTGAGAAATGCCCATAAAAGTCATACACCAGCAATCGTTAATGTTTGATATAGATAGATAGATAGATAGATAGATAGATAGATACCTTTGTTTTAGTGTCTCAATCGGTGTATAACTTGTTTGGGTGTATTGTTGACCCACATGGGCAATATATACCACTTTGGATTCACTTTAGATGATTTCCAGGTCAATCAACCGGGTGAACCAACGCGGACTTGAAGAAAACCCCTGCGATCCTTGCGCCGTCCGAGGAAATGGACTCGCTCCAGCTGGAAGCCAATGACATGATGCTCGGAGCCGAAAGGTGTGCGGAATTCTTGGCGACCAAGATCTCTTCCATGTTTCCGTGGGTCATGATGATTTTTCCATGATTTTGTACGGTTCATTTCAACGCACGCCATCGCTCAGGAGTCTTACGTTTCACTTGTTGTGTGAAAAGTACACCATTGACCGTTGATCGCTTGTTCCTTGTTCCAAGAACTGTCACCCAGTCCACCCGTACGGTGCACCCGGAGGTTGAACTGTGCCAAGTGTTTGAACTGCTTGGTGCTTTCAAACGTAGGTTGGTTTTCTATGGAAAATGACCCGTGGTAAATTCATCTACCAGCAAATGGGTAAATGGGCGATGTTCCATAATGTTCCATAGCTATATGAGATTGTTGGAGGTATTTGTCGTTTACTTCCAACATCTTGCGACCAATGAGGATGGTCCCCACTGACTGTTCAAAATGACAGCGTCAGTGCAGACGACTGAGGACATGCAATGCCGTCATCAGCAGTTGCGAGAAAGCAGCAATGTGGCGCCTGGGACTGTCAAGGTCAGACTAGAATCGAGAACTCCCGGGAAAACTCAGGTGGGGCAAGGTGAGGCATACCGGGAGTACCCTTTTAGAACTGGAATCAAGGCTGTTGGGGATTATGTTTCCCTGATGAACAGCTTTTTAATCCGACGTTGACATTAGACATTTGAACAGTTGGCATATATAACTATAATGTAGCTATATACATGTTTTCTTCGGTGTGTGCTCTGTTGCATTTGTAAGCCTCTGAACGTGCTTACTCAGGGAAGAAAGATTGTTCAGGCTCTTCAGGAATGTTGTTTCAAAATGTTTCAAACACCAAGCGTTGCGACAAGGCAACAAGCGTTGCTGCTTTTGGAAGATGCAACGATGCGACGATGCTTGCCTGGGCAGTGCCGTTTACCAAGACTTTCATGGAAATCGCAGAAGAGTTTCGCAGGTTTCCTAAGTCATGGGGGTACCCCCAACATCTTCCAAGTCATTAGACCATTTTAGTATTGAAACCTATGGTGTTTGGAATCCCATTTTAAGAAACCTCCATGTGTAGGTAGACCAGGCCACGACATGACGCGATTTCACCTCAGTACCTCCCACTTCACTCCAGGATTGACGGATGTCATCACCTTCAATGCCGCGATCAGCGCATGCACCAGCGGTCAATGGTCGCATAGAATTCTTGTGTTGAATCAGCATACAGATTATAGTCCGTTCCCAGGAAAAAAAAAACAAACAGAAAAAACACAGTATAGAAAATATTAGAAAAAGTAATTTACCACTCTTTTAGTGGAATTTTACCTTTCTATTTGTTCGATTTTTTTTGGTTACTATATACATATTAGTTTTTAACCAATGATCCGGAATTGATTTCATTGTACATGGGGTTGTGGTTTTCAATTTTATTAGTTTTGTCCCATCCTGGCGGTTTTGGATCCCAGTGGATGTTTCACTTGGATCCTCAATTTCCCAACATATCAATTGATTAGGTGCTTTACTTCGTACGAAATGGGATAATGGTAATATGTTGACCATTCTCGACCCATGTTTTGCCTTTTTTTTGGCTCTCATGTTGCAGGGTTCCCAGCTTCAGTAGTGAGTTTCTTTTCCATTCAAAAGCCCAGGTGAATGGGCCGTTGCAATGTATCTTCTGCGCGCGATCGGCAGGGCAGGGATTCAGGCCAATGTGAGCCCTGGCTCTAGCAGTCTGATTTTGGGGGGTTCTTCCAAAAACAGGGTACCCTGGGGAAACAAAGAAAACAAAGAAACCCATATGGAAAATTACATATGGTGGGTTTTCCACATCTATATTATATTAGTTTAATTACAGGAGGATACCCCAAAAGTTGAGCTGATGACTTGGCAGTCAACAGCGGTAATGAGTGGTTGGTGGTGGTTTCAAGTTGGTTTCTACTTTCAATCATGATGATCCATATTCACCTCAATATGTTGTCAGCGTGGTTTAAACCACAAGCCAGTTCATTTGATTATTTGGCAGTCAAGTTGTTCATTCAATTTGGGAGTAAATCAACTTTGGGATGAGTCAGACAGGCTTTTTACTATACACTATAGGTCCCCCTAAAGATTCATGGTTTGTATATGCCTGTTCATAAACATGTCCCCCGTTCAAATTACCATTTGAGATGAACTCCATTTCTGGGCAAGCTCATTTCGCTAGGTTGTCGAAGGGAACGGATCATTACCAGGTTTTTCGCTCCGTCAGTGGTACTATACTGTGCGGGGTTAGAAGCGTTCTCTTCCTACTAGTTTTGGATAGTGTTTGAATGTTCTAGCAGTAACTTGAATATGTTTGTTAATTCCTCAATCTTACTTTGTTCTTTTTGCAGATGTGAAGGTGCATGGAAAGCAGTTGGCACGAAAGTCAGTGAAGTCACCTATTTCAGTAGGAAATTTGCAGATGTTTGATGGGTTCATTGTCATTGCTCACCTTTCATAGCTATAGAGACCAAGTTGATCCGAGTTGAGACTGATCCAAATTGGGCTAGATACTCATGTCAGACTCGTGTGGATGGGCACACTCTTCCGACCAGCAACACCCCTTGTGAACATAGGTAGTGAATTTATTTAGCAAAAAAAAGACGCGTATAGCTCCTCATTGTACCCCATGAAAATCAAAGGTGGGACCGCCGGACTGTCACCTTCAGCATATCTCGTCCAGCTGCATGGTGGATATTTCCCCATCCAAACCCATCCAAACTAGCCCTGTTGCCTCCTTGGTTAAGAAATTCAAAATTCCCAGTTTTATTGGTAAACAATACCAGTTCTATCACCTAAGGATTCAAGTGTTTCTTGGTAACATTCAAACTCCCAGTGTTCTCACCCATATCCATCCATGAAGTTCCCAGTGTTGTTCTGTTTTCTGCGCTAAATTCCCATCCCGAGGATCTCTTACACCTCGTGCATCAGCACCTTTGAACGAGCATCACTGCCATGGCAGATGGCGTTAGAACTGCTGCAGGAGATGTTTCGCCTCAAACTTCGACCGAGCATCGTCAGCTTCAATTCGGCCATCAGTGCTGCCAGGATGAATGGCTGAACATGTCAACTCAAATTGATGGGTTTTATCAGCAAAAATATGGGAAACATGTAAATTGAGGATATAATGGCAATATCACCAACCAGAACTTGAACCAATCCAAAACCAGTGAGTTTTGTAATGGCTGAAACCAGAAAAAGGAACACGCACATCGTGATTCACACAAGTCCCATGTATACTATTTTAATAATATATGTATTCATAGTTATATATATATATATATATTATATATAGAATGAGGATAATGTACATATATACATATATATATATACATAATTATATATGATATGTTTCTTGAGCCCACTGAGGTTTGTGAAAAAGCCGTGCAATGGACCTCCGCCCTTGCACTCTTTCACCTCTTGAAACTGGAAGAAGTGACGCCTGATGTGATCACCTACAATGCTGTCCTAAGCGCATGCCAGAAGTCTGCCCAGTGGCAGCGTGCCCTGTTGCTCTTTGGAGAAGTTGACGATCAACGGATCCAGCTCACCATCATTACATGCGACTTGGACCCCAGATGACACTCAGTGAGCGCCGGGCTGGAACTGAGTTGGAGTGTTGTTCATTATGTTTGATGATTGATGCATTAGAATAGAACTGGCACCAAGTTTTGTGGGCCACTGGGTGTCTCCACTTTGGATAATTTCCCTGTTCTTAAAGCACGATGTACCCTTTGGTACAGTAATTCAACATAGCTATAGAAGATGACCCACTAGTAGATGATGCTCCCATTTAAACGTCCATTGATAAGAGATTTCCCAGCTGCTAGCCATGTTTCAGTACCAGAGGCTACCCTCATAGTTTCATTGCCTGGGCTGCTGCGCCTCCTTAGAGGCAATGCTGCCATCAGTGCATGCGAAGAGTTTGGCCAATGGGCAGAAGCCTTGCATCTACTTTCGGCGGCAGAGTCCATGGAACTTCAATGGAACATCATGGATGTAAATGATGGAATATGATGGAATATGATGGAATATGATGGAATATGATGGAATATGATGGAATATGATGGAATATGATGGAATATGATGGAATATGACGGAATATGATGGAATATGATGGAATATGATGGAATATGATGGAATATATATATTTGCCTTACCCTCTCGGAGTCAAACATGGCTGGGAAATCCTCTATACACTTTGGGCATTGAGATGGGAAACTCATTGAACTAAATGGAGAATAATGGAGAATGTACCAATATGTTTGACTCCCAGAGGGCAATTGGGTGGGGTCCGTTATGCAATAGTTATCAATAGTTTGTGAATATACTTACATATATTTACTTCGATCTTTCAGGGGCTAGTGATGGGATGAAGGTCAATCCAGACATGGATTCGGGATTCGTGGATCAATCCACGAGTGCTGTAGGGACTTGTTTGTGATGCTGGTAGAAAGCCAGCTGCTGCTTAAGTCAGTAGTACCAAGCTGGCAGGCTTGGGTAATTATTGATGTATATTGATGTGTAATTCAACTCTGTAGGTGCAAGGGTCTCTCGTGTCACGTGGCTGTTTAACAGCTTGTTCAGTCACATTGCATGAGCTCAATTTTGGACGTCGAGCTTTTCAAATCCCTTGACATTGAACTCTCTGGCATTTTTCTTAGGATGTTCATTGCAGATGCCATCCATGGGATTGGTCCAAGTACCTATGAAACTACTCACTTTTGAGTATATGAATAATCAGAAAGTTACGAGCACCGTACAGGTATAGGTTGAAACCCTGACTGAAGTGAACCTGTAACTTTCCGCCCTTTCATCGAAGCCACTGAACAATGGGGTCCACAACTTGCCAAAACCTCAGAGAATAGATCCACCATAGGTGGCCACACAAAAATAACCATAGTGTCATATAATTATGCGTATATGAAGATTATATCTACATGATATGTGTACATTACAAATACATTACTTTATTATTATATACTTTAGATCATTTTTTTTTTTACGAGATCATCGGCGACTCTGACTCACCTGTAGCTGAGCGTTTTCCACCGCAAGGATGTTATCACTTTCAACGCTGCCATCGCTGCATGTGAAAAGGCCTCCCGGTGGCGCCAGGCGCTCCACCTGTTTTTCCAGGCACCGCACAGTGAAGTTGTCCATTGCATGTGGAAATAGTTGCACATGTTTCAACATGTACTATTATTAAATAGTAAATATGATATGACCTTTAAGTCAGTGATTTCCGGTGCCAAACGGTTGAAGATAGATGTTGAAATTATCATGTCAGTAGATTGTTCCAGAGCCGCAGCTAGCACCGCCACCGCTGGTCCACCTCCTGGGTCCACGGTTCGCTGGTGACCGCCGGCCATAGGCCTCTGCGATAGCAACTGGCAATACGTTGACCTCTGTAGCGATTGCATCAGCAAAATCCATGCAATGGAAACTGGTGATGCAACTGCTCCAGGAGGCATTCTGGAGGCCGGCGGGGTAGTTCACGTGGAAATTTGGGACTTGGAGGATATGCCACTATCTGACAGGGGGATGGACATATAGCACCATGAATTGACCTGTGATGATTGATGTGGGATGACCATAATCCAACTATGTTTTGACCATGGCACATCTGTGTTTGAAGTAGCACATCAGCCCATAAGACACTCTGCGGATGCCATTGCCAATACCCAGGAAACTGAGAGTCAATGCCATTGCCTTTGGAGCGCTGTTGCAAAGCTTCTTGGCAGTGGCTAAAGATGACCAACAGTTGATTTGATGAAGCACAAACACATGATTGCTACGAATCGAGTTGCCCCCAGTCATGTTTGTTGGTTTATATCCCCCAGTAAAGATATATCTCCCATGAACCATACACTAGGTCATCAGGCGAACATTTGATGGACTGGAAGGGCTGTATTGCATCAAAAAAAAACTTTCAAGGTGTAGCTCTATACATGTGTTTGCTGCAAAGTCGTAGCACGCCGCAATGTTAATTCCCCCAATATCCAAGTCGACATGTCCAAGCACTGAATCAACATGTCTGTTTGAAAAACTGGACTGTATCAAACACATTCTAGGTTTTCCTGCATTTTGTATACTTTGTATACATTGTATGTATACATTATATATATATATTATACGTTTTCACCCTGGTTCTGTCATGTCATGCCCACTGGACCACTAGGTTATGAAGTTGCCCAGCGAAGCAAGGGGGTTGACCGTGTTTTTGGGACCTTGGAGAAGGATACGCTCGGCCAACTTCAGCAGAATTTTCGATGCACAGCCGATGAAAAAGGGACGAGCTCAGCGAGTCGAGTCGTGGCGCGACGCGCATGGCAATTCAAAAGCAATGGTTAATACGGGAAATCATCCTACAGTAGCTCAACTCTTCAGGTAAGTGAATTGTAACGATGTAGCCAGATGATATGGATTCGTTGGAAAACATGAATCAAGCATGATCAACCAAGTATTCACCATGATTTTACCATTTATATTATGTAGGAAGACTTGACACCACTGTGATGCAGTTTTTTTTTTCTGACAAACCATGTTCAATCAAACTGTTTGATGCAAGCTGTGTAATTACTAATCATTTGTTTGCAGACAGTTTGCTTCTCATAGGTTATAGCGTGTAGACAAGGAAGCATCATGTCAGATGTAGGTGCCCAGATTGAGACATGTCTTTTAGTTCATATTATAATATGCATTTTTTCTATAAACAATAATGACGAAGAGTATGAATAAGTTTGCACTCTATATACTGTACATATATACAAAAACCATTGTTGGTGTTGACCCATCTTTTACATTTTCAGGTTGGTCCCCCCTTAATTAGTTTGATATACCGTTGGTCCTAGTGAAGCTGCGGAAGTAAGCCCATGTAGCTATGTGAAGAATATATATATATATAGATTATCGTCTTATTTACTTCGCTGATTTTCCCACTCAAACATCTTGAACCCCTATTTTTTAAGGATTTCACCAGGTTCTTTCGGGATTTTCGCCCAGCTTTAAAAACAATCGACCTCGACCTCTGGCCCTTGGCCCCGGTGCTGCAGGCCGAGATGAGATCCCAGCGTCTTGCTCCTGGAGTCAAGACCTTCAGCCACTCAGAGTGATAGCGAATTTACTCATAGAAAAAGTAAGCCCCAAAAAGAACAACTATGATTATATATACTCATCAAGATACAGTAATAGTTCTGATCACTAACTATGATAGTGCATAGTTACAATAGGGACATATTTTGATATATATATATATATACATATTGTACAATATAATTATATGATGAGTATGAATGGTAAATGTATTTAACGTTTCTATACTTTCTTGGGTTTGTGCAATATTTCAGGTCAGTTTATGGTGAATTATGCAGATTTAGCCCTGTTCTTGAGATGTAGTATTGTTATGTTGGTCACTAGACTCTAGTCATTATGACATTGTTTTGACATAGTCAACTGAACCAAAATGGTGTGGCTTAGGATGATGATTATCTTAACAAACCACCAGTTTTTTTTTGACTGTTAACGAAAAAACAACAGTTGCTTACAAGTTGGACATAGCATATGTGAATGGGATAAACTGTACCTTCAATCCAATAGGTACAATAGGTGAAAACTGATTGATGAGATGTGAGCAGCCATTCTGGCTACAAGATGGTTAACACATGTTAGACGTGTCTACCAAACCGATCCTCTATTCAAAGGACATCATTGTATCAGATCGTGGATTCCATCAATTTCTTTAGCGTACCACCAAGATGACATAACCATTATGGAAGCAAACTTGGACCAGTAATGAGCACTATGGGTGTGTCTGTTTTTTTTTTTTTGAAAATTCCAGCATTTGCTGGTTAACTATCATTTTTTAGCACAACAATTGCAATTTCTGGAGGTATACAACATTCCCAGACACACCCAACATGTAACATGATATTGTTTGTTTTAGTACAGTAAATCTTCCATTAATGGGACCGTTTTAATGATCCTTAATACATGATTAGGTGAAGCATCATTCTTTCGCACTTATGTCCCACTGTGTCCCCATACTACATAATGTTGGTAAGGCAATACCATGAAAATATGGGTGGTTTATTGTCACTTCACTAACATTACATTCCAATGTTTGAGAAAGATCCAGTGAGTTGCCAAGGCTCATTGATCTCGGCACAGTCTGTGGGAAGTCATTGGCAGCGCGTGCTTTCCTACCTGGAGGCTGGATGAAACCTATGAGTTGGTGGTATAGATCATAAATTACTTGTGATCCACCACATTTACCAACAAAGATTGGGATTAAAGTAACCAAAATGCTGGTATAATGGGTGATATATGCGATGGGATTGGGGATAGATCTGGATATAACTTGTCGCGACCTCACGATGTCTCTGAAATGATCGAAATTGGATTGGGGTGACCATCCCAAACCTGATTTCAGTACTTCATTTCAGTATGGTCCTTCAGGTCAGTGAAGCAATCGAATCTGGCAAGATTGTGATATTTTTTTTCTTCTGGTGTCCATCAGAGTGTTCATTTTAAAGATGAGTCGATGGTGGTTGCGATCCCGGCAAAACATGTAGTTTACTGATGTTTTTTTTTGGCTATGAACATGTGCCAAAAGTACCTTGCCGCTACAACCCGGGGCCTTGAAATTGGCAGGGGAAAAGTTGATTTCTTTTTCAGATGGTCACTAGGACACCAGGGGTTCAACGGTTCGACCCATACCCATTTATCTTGTGGTATCCATATTCAACTATTGAATTGTAATTTTTGGTTCTTCGGTAAGAACCCACTGTCCCACTAGAGAGAAGCCCACAAAAATCTGGCCGCCATTTTGTTACATCAACTGATTGTGGGAAGGCCAAAAAAATAAGCCAACAGCACTGAGGTATTTTTGTTGGGTAGGTCAACTGGTTCCGTTTTTCGCTGTAAATGTGGCAATATGTAATATACCCATCAAATCTGAACTCTTTGGTGGTATCATAAGAGTTTTGAGTATCCATGAATAGCAGCATAACATACAGTCCATGTTCATTGTTTGTGATTAGCCCGCCTTCAGCGTGCATCAAAACTGCAGGAGATGCGTGAAAATGATGTTGAGCCTGATGGTTGCTTGGTGGAAAAGGCTCAGAAGAAGCACCTGCCAAAGCATGGCATGGCGAAATTTGGAGGTCTTTGATTCGTAGACATGCATGCCCATTTGTCCATTGCCATAGCCAAATGTTGATTGCTTCGGGTTCCCCCGACCTGTTTTACATTCCCAAAAAAGGGATACCATACCAACCAACCACCACATTGGGTTGTTATTCGCATCCTGTCAGGAGATGTTCATTTTGTGAACATTGTGAGGATGTGAACGTCACGGGCACCAGGGTTTTGTGACTTTCATTTGTTTGCAGAAAGGTTATGTAACCACCAGACATATTAGATATTTACTAGCAGATGCATGGACTTCTCACGACTTTTCATTTGATTGGTTCAAGGGGTAAATTGTAGGACAGCAGCTCCGCTGTCAAGGTGAGACTCTTCACACCTCATTGGAGGTGATGATGCACCCTGATGCGAAGCAACATGCTTTGCAGCTCTACAAACAGGTTGGAGGGGCCAGGATAGCTACGTTGACACACAGCTACGTTGGTTAACTAGGGTTTCATGGGGAAAATGACTAACTATTTAGTCAATGGGGTTCATAGGATATTCATGGATATTAATGGATATTACTAATTCCATAATTACTATATGAATGGAGTTTATAAAGCAACTTCTATTGGATCACCACGGATGGAGGTGAAACGATGCGACGTTGCGACGTTGGGTTCTCTTCGGGTTTGGTGCGTCACCTTGGGGCTTTTGCGGTACTGCGCATGTCGCATGTCTTGGTGGTACCATTTACCCTCCGGTAATCAAACGTGGCAATGGAAAATCCACCATTTATAGATAAATTTCCCATGAAAACTTCCATTTATAGAGGATTTTCCATTGCCACGTTTGATTGCCAGAGGGTACATACCATGCAATGGGTTTGTTCTAAGATTGCGGGAACAAAAAGCGAAATCCATTGATCAACTACAATGGTGGACCCCCCAGTTATAAGTTGGTTCATAAACCACATCAAGTATAGTTATTTGCGTATCATAAACCGCAATTACTGGAGTTATAAACCCACTTAGCTATCTTGGGGGCCCCACATTGTAGCATATTTCCACCAAAATGGTTATATCGGGGGTATATTCCTTTTTCACACACAGCCATGTCGCAGTTTGCATCGCAATTTACATGGTAAAGCATAATTGTTCATCAAGAATGATTGCACGGTGAATGGATCAAATTCATGTGTGCCAAGGTCCGAAGTTTGGATTGCATACCCATTTTTTACGGGATGGTCAGGAATCAATTGAAAGGATTTCATAGATCTTTATAAGGATTCCCATCATGGGATGGATGACCATGGCCCATGTAATATACCGGAATACCATGTTGTATTCATGGCTCATAGTGTTCGAACCCGCAAGCATGCATACAAGGTGCTGCCCCGCTAAGTTGACGCACATCACTTGGTCAATGTTTGGGTTTATGGGGGATCGAACGAAGTAGCATCCTTGGGCTTCATAAACCAACTTATCACCTTGGGGGCCTCACTTTTGTAGCTGATACTTAATGATAGTTATATAGTAATTATGCCCTATATCTACTGCATCCCTAAACATGGATGGGTTTACACGAAACATTTTAGCCATGGATCATTTTTCTCACCCCATTTTGGCTCGCCCACTATGGCCTCGCAGGCTGAGGAGTTGCAGCTGCGGCGGCAGTGGCGCCAGGGCAAGAAGTGCCTTGGTATGAAAACGCCCAGTGCCCAAGGTCTTATGAGGTTTTGGGTTGTGATCTTTTTCTTTTGGAACATTAAACCAATACGGGACTTACATGAACAATCATGAATTTATCACTGTCATTATTCGAAAATCCAGGAGTGACACGTCCTTATGCGACTCCAATGCAATTCCTGAGCAGGCCATCGACGATTCGGACGCCCCATGCCAGTGTCGAGCGAAAAAGGGTCGCAAACCACGGCATATGCTGATGGATGGTATTGCATTGATACCATAGATTATGTGACAAACCTTGCTTTAAGTTGTAGATTCATTCTTTCTGTATATTGATTTGCTGTAACTAGAGAAAAGAATTCGAAAAACTGATAAGAAGGGTCAAGCAACTTTAAAGTTGTTTTTCCTCATGTCCGAATTTTGTGTTGGCATTGCTATAGACATGGTCAAAATGCGGGATATCCAGTAGACATGTTTGCATGGTGGCCAGTAGTACAGAGTAGGATCTGGTGGTGTGTTAATCAGATATTATGATACTTGTTCATTGTTCGCTTCTCGATTTTGCCGATTTCCAGTGATATTTCCTGGTTAAAAAAAAAAAAACACAATTGTGGGGGTACCAATAGTGACAGGGAAAGGTACTGGGATTCTACAGGGTTATTCGGTATACATTGGTATGTTCCAGAATTCACCCAGTTTCTTCATGACCCCGAGTTATAGCAATGATTATATAATATTTAATATTGCTTACTTATGTTTAAACTTGCGTGCAGCAGCATATGCCGGCCTTCCGTAATCCCGAAATGAACAGGAAGAACAGTACAAACCATTTTGCCATTGATTGAAGTTCTTTCCATTATTGATATTATTGGTTGAGGATGTGGCAATACAATGACTTCTCGGCAATGGTTGAGGGAAACAAAATCATCGGGTATCGGTTTGGAAAGATCCAATCTAGATTCACTCACCATTGGATTTGAAAAACATATTCAGTGGCAGGAATAAATTCACCATCAACATAGATAGAAACTCACCATTACAAAGATATGCAGTTATGGCCCTTTACCAGATATAAGTCAGTTATCACCCCATTGATGGAATGATAGTCTCGTGTGTACCAACAAAAATACAGGTGACGGTAAAAGGATTTGAATTGTAGATGAATCCAGTTATTTACATAGAACTACCCTCTGGTAAACTAACATAACTATGGAAAATCACCATTTTAAATGGGAAAAACCCACTATTTCTATGGCCATTTTCAATAGCAAACTGTTAGTTTACCAGAGGGTAGATTCATCATAAATGTCTGTACAATGGGGATCATTGAGGTACTTACATAAAACTGGTAAACTATGGTAAACTTACTGGTGCTTAGTAGGGAATAGGGGAATGGATGGGAATGGGATGATTATTAATGGTAATTATAGGTCATTCCCTCATTCCCTGCTAAGCACAAGTAAGATATGGTAAAAGGGATCATAACTGTAAACTATATAATCTGGGTCAATTATAATTAATGACCTCACTGCAACCTCACCATGTATATAGATGATGTTTAGGGATAACTGGGAAGAAGCCTTGTTTCGGGCAAGTGACATATTTCACCCGCATACCCTCTGGTAAACTAACATAGCTATGGAAATTCATCATTACTTAATGGGAAAATCAACTATAAATTACTATTTTCAATAGCAAACTGTTAAATTACCAGAGGGTAAATCATAAAGATACCCTCTGCTATTCAACATAGCCATGGAAAATGGCTCATAGCTGATTTATGATGATTTGCCTATAAATTATAAATGGTGATTTTCCATGGCTACGTTAAATAACAAGAGGATAGATGACTTTAGAACCCTTGAGCCCTTGAACCTTTTCCCTGCATTTTCCATGACACCGAGGCAATGCAGGCAAACGGCCCCAGACTTTGCCGGGCGTGAGTCGCCAGCGGCTGCAGGATGCTGAGCCCATGACACATGTGGGATTTTCATGGATTTTCACCAAAAATCCGGGGGTTTTAACCATCAAAAATCGGGATTTCAGGTTGAAGATTGAGATTTAACCCATCAATCTTTGGATTATGACTTTTGAAAATGGAATAACACCCATCAATAAAATGTTGGCATTGCGAAAGGAAGATGTTGGGGTGTAACAAGCAAGGACACTGGGGGTACCTTGAAATCTGACACTATGACCAGCCTTAGGCCTCAGGCAAAGCTTTGGCTGCTCAGCAGATTTGGCTTCCAGAGTTTTTTACCATCCTACTTACACGGCGGTTCCAATACAGAGCTATATAAACATGATTTGTCTAGGCCTGACTTTTCAGTCAGTGATGTGCTTTGTTTGAAACTGACCTGTGTGTGGTCACTTTCATTTACCCGCAGATGCGGAACAAACTGATGAATCAGTTCGCTGATAAACACCTGCATCAATCTGCATCAATCTGGGGGATGGCGTTGTCCTTGAAACTCGCTGCTGCTGCAGTGGTGCCTTTTGTGCTTTGCACAGGCAGGGATGATGGGGGATGCAGAGAAGGAAGGTTTTGCAACATGGCCTGGAAGACGTACTCAATCCTAGACTACTGTAACATGAGTATTTTCGGGAGCCTGCTAACCTGTTGAGACTCCGGGTCCGGTCTTTTACGCCCTAAACTTGGATGGATGAGTGTTCCAACGCTCATTCCACAGCTCTCATAGCAGATCAACCATAGCCAGCCTGTTCAACGGAGATAGCTGGAGATCTATCTACGCAATTTATAGCGAGGTCAAACGAGGTAACGAGGTGGAGTTAGAGTTAGCATGTTTAGCGAGGTCAACGTCGAGGTGGGGTTGGCAGATTTAAGATAGTAGTCCCCAGAAGGTTCAGTTTTATGAAGTTATTGGAGTGAAATAGGTTCCCATGATTTTGAGTGCACTGAAATCAGCACAAAGCATGTGCACAAAAACAATTTTTTGGAGCCTGAAAAATTGTTTTTTTTCGCAAAGTCCGATTTCATCCCACTAGGGGTCATTCCACACAACAGGAAATCCTAAAACATCATTTCAAGTTCCCAAACAATGGTTGTAAGCGCACTGGAAGCACAAAGCACATGCAAAAAAAAACAATTTTTTGAAGCCTGAAAAATTGTTTTTTTCGCAAAGTCCGATTTCATCCCACAAGGGGTCACTCCACAACAGGGAAATCCACAACGGTGAATTGCAAATGTTTTTCGGCTGACAATCCCGGCCGGGGTCGAGCCATAGACCTTCAGAACTTCATGCTAAGATTCTAACCATTAAGCTATAGCTTCCTTGGCCAATGTGAGAAAAAAACTTCCAACTTGATTGAAGAAGAGGTATCTTGGCCAAGATGAGTGAAAGTGTCAAAGTATATCCAGCGTAACTTGAACAAAGCAGTTTCTTTCAAAAGGATAAAGTGAAATGGATGAAAAGGAATTTTGAGGTGCAGAGCTCTGGGTGATTTAACGAGGCGACGCACTAAATTGAAACGATGTTTAACGAGGCGAGGCACTAAATCTTCTAACCGATTTGACCAACGAGGGAAACGAGGTAAGATTTATTCTAAATTGCCCANCTAAATTGAAACGATGTTTAACGAGGCGAGGCACTAAATCTTCTAACCGATTTGACCAACGAGGGAAACGAGGTAAGATTTATTCTAAATTGCCCAGATCTATCCACAAAGATAGATTACCATGTGATGCCATGAGCAAATGAGACAATCATTTTATCAGCAAATGCAAGCAATGTCCAGCGATCACATATGTATTCATATATATATATATATATATATGTACACTTATATATATATATAGGTATATCTAGTAGTTGCCAGTAAGTGCTCTGATATGTCCAACAACATTGATCCTTGGAAGTTGGTCGAAGCACAACATCAAATCCATTGGCCGCCACCAATCAAAAGTCTCGATCAATTTCCACGGCGAGGTCCGGTCTCCAATTTCCTGAGTGCCACGTTGACCTCCTTGCGGAACAAACTGCTGTGGCGCTACTTCCTCTTCCAGCTCTTCAGGCAAGTCCGCGGCGAGTGACCCAGGAAGAGGGGCACTCCAGGGCGAATGGCATTCAGCGGAGGTCCTAAAACAGATTCCTTTTTGTACAAGGCGTCTATGTATGTAAAAGATTGTAAAAGTTATAAAACTTTGAGAGCTTCCAAAACAGAACCTGAATTATATGTTCACTATCATTTTTGTATCCTGATCCCGACTTATCCCATGGTATTCTATATGTTCAGGTCCACACCCAAATCGCCGCCAGATTATGGAAGCTTCCAGCTGGTCCAGAACTTCAACATCAAGGCTGTGCTACGCGGCCATTTCGGGGTAGATCAACGGGCAGGCAAAATGAGGAGGGAACCAAACAAACATCAGGGTAGTACGACCAATCAAAGTGCTTTTTATTTTTTGTTCCACACAGCACACACACACACACATTCGAATCAGAATGGAATGAGCTAAATTGGCCAACCAGTAAAGTATGTTCCCGATGTTCCCAAATGACAATCACATGTTTGGGATTTGTGTTCCAGCAGCAACCAGTCACTGCCGCGCGTTTGGATGACTTCCTGTGCGTACGCTCTCACGCGGCTGGACTTCCAGCTTTGCAGGGGCTGCCAAACCAATGTAGTTAGTTTGTATCGTGATGACGTGATGATCATGATACTTAAATTTCCTAGTATATCATATCGTCTTTGAAATTTTGTCTAAGTTTGGTACTGTAGTTGCCAACCACTGTTTGGCAATATGGTCTCAACTTAGTTTCTCAACATTCCAGCAGATAAAGGGCATGAACCAAAGGTATCTAAAGGTCTTCTGAAATCGTCGCTCTGGAGGCCGAAATTTGCTGATCCTTGGCAGTTCGGTGGCCAAGGGCGAAGGTGCTGAGGCGGGGAAAGGCTTATGCCATGAATTGGGGTTGTGTGTGGGAGAATTATTTCGGACCATATTTGGGATTTGGTTGTGTGAGATGTATACAGTTTATATAGTCTGTAATTGTACTGATAAAGGATATCCCTATAATGGTGGTTTATGAAAGTGGGTGCGGTATACCCAGATGGCTAGGATGAAGTAAATGACCCCCCTTTTATGGTTGTTTACTGGCATGGTTTATTGCAATGGGTTTACCTCATCATAACCCATTGAGTCGAATTCTTGAAAACATACAACCCATGGGTGGGTCAAGAATATAGCATTCAACCATCCAATTCTCACCACTCACCTCATCTGTCTGGATATGCAAGGAAAAAAACATACAGAGTTTACCAAAAAAACTATATATTCGGAGCTTGACAAATGCTTTCAGCCGGCCCTTGAACCATTGATCATAATCTGCTACATCACCATTTTAGTTTGCTGCAAATCTTGTGTTTTTTTTTCCTGTAGAAGTTGTGGATTTGTCGGACAATAGGGAACACCCAAATCGCATGGTTTATCATCATGTTCCCCAACAACAACTTGCTGTGTGATGTTCTGTGATGTTCGATTTTCAGACAAACCCATACTATATAATACTTAACTATAGTTACTATATATGTGTCTATACATTGGTGAATTGTATCTCCATGACATATCCACAATTACCCATGTAATCGCTGATTATTGTTGATTACATAAATTCGATCTTTCACGCAGCATTTATAAGTTTTACATATGGATGTTGATACATCCCAAACATAAGATGGTTGGTTTATACCAACAACCCATTTCGGTATCCCCGTAAGTGTTTCATGGAATGTTACATCAATCCCATGGTTCATGTGCGGTGATCCCTGGTTCATCCCCATGGAACCTTGCTTTCTCTCCTGTAAATTCATGTAGATGTGGTTGTCCCCCACTGCAAATCATTTTCCGAACCGCTTTCCCCCATGGTTTTTCCAGATTTGTTTGTTTACCCCTGGGGTATCCCATGAAAACACCGGGGTTGACAGGGCGCCCACTTCCCAGGCGGGTCCGGCGCCCAACTTGGGTTGGCCTCAACGCTTGGAACGTGCCTTGCATGACCACGCGGGAGCTGCCTGGAAGCTTCACATCCGCGCGGTGGAGTGGACATCGCAGCCCGGTGGATGTGGTTGCCAGGGCTGGGGAAGCAAGTTCAGGGCTGCCAGGGGTGTGGAAAATGTCCGTAAAATTGGGATTTGGAACGTCACTTGAATTTGTGAATTTGTTGGAGATGATTTCACACATATTCCACTTTCTTGTTGGGTGATGTTTAAAATTAGGACATTTAACAACCCCTGTACTGCATAGCAACGCCCCAAAAAAAGATGGAACAGTAAAATTATACGGGAACGGTGGTAAAATGAAACATTCCTTTTCTATCATTTTTGGTGGCGAGGTTAGTGAGGTTACACAATCTATACAGGAATGGGTGTGCCTGAATATGGTGTATACAGTGTATACCCGCCAAATGGTCTTTGTTTGTAGGTAAAATGACGATAAATCACTGGAGTTTGGTTTATTTTGAGACAAACCTATTTAACCCACAAGACATGTACTGACATATACTTGTACAGAGAATCTGTCAAAATGGGCAGTACCAGCAGTAAAGATCGGGTGAAGGACAGACAAGAAGTGGTTATATTGCAAGAGACATGGGTATGTAACCGATCAAGTTTCTACATTCTCGGCCATTGGTTTCGGACTAAGATTGACAAGGTACAATGTGGGGCCCCCTAGTTATAAGTTGGTTTATAAACCCCATTAAGTATAGTTATTTGCGTATCATAAACCATAGTGAAATTGGAGTTATGTTCACCAACTTAGCTACCCGAGATGATGTTCCTGTGAATTGACTTTCGAAATTGTTAGATGAGGTGGTCAAGCACCAAAACGTCTTGCAGGCCGCATCACAAAAGTGGCAGATATATGAGCAAGGAGATAGGGATGATGAGGATAGTGATCATGATTATGGTGATGGTGATGATGAATACGGTGGTGACAGCGATGATTTTTCATGGTGATAATCATGATGATTGTCATGAGGAGGATGAGAGACTTGATGCTGATGCTCATGATCAGCATAATTGTTCATGGTTGTTTGTGCTTGTTCGTTTCTGACCTGCAGATTGATATACCAGATTTGGAATTTGGAACCTGGAATAGTTCAGAATTAACTCAAGCAAATTACTTCTAACATGGTATAAGTCCCGACGACCAATGAATGTGCTCGTGTTTCTGCAAATGTATTATATAGATATATCATTCTTGGATACATTCCAGATGAAGAGACTGGGAAGTCAAGCATCGAAGATATAGATCTCTTGGGCCATTGAACTTAACAGATCACCAAAGTGCCCAACGGTTTCATTGACGGCAGCAGGGTATCGAATATACATGTCTGAATCGTTTTGCAATATTTTTTCCCCTGGCAATTCATCTTCTTGGCGTATTGTTTTTGTGGGTGAGAGTAGACACCTTAAATGGAAATTGGCTACATTGCTGCTTGTGCTATCTTGTGTTTCTTAAAATTCATTGTATTCATTAGACCTTTCGCCAGTTGCAGCAAGACATACTGTGCTGATTTTGACGAGGTCTCAGCTCTGGTATGAGCTTGTGATGAGGAAGACCACACCTGAGGAGTGGAAACACTATAGTGTCTTGGCCATAAAGGTCACTACAGTTATTGCCCCTTTACCAATTGGACATCACTTATAACTTATAACCTCAGTTATGGAATCACAATCCCATTTAAAACCATTTATACCGATTTATACCTGGTAAAGGGCTTGAAAACTGTACGCCATGGAGGATCACTTGCTCGAGTTTCGTGGCCAGTGGGGCCCTGGGGTTCACCCAACTGAGGGGGATAGCCATGGGTAAGCCACGAAAAAGGGCTACTTCTTCTCACCGGAATTATCAACTATAGTTACTATATGTCACTATAGAGTCAATATAACTACTACATTTACTCGAGCTTATTATGGCTACTACATTACTACGGTTACTGCAGTCACTATAGTTACTACTACAGTTGCTGCAGTCAGTACAGTTCCTATACTTTATAGTTACCAAGCGGGATTATCCTCCTAGTACGCCATGAATTCCTCTCCGATAAGGACATCATGGGGCCCTGTGGTGAGATGTTGCTGGCATTTTCCACCATTTTCCAATATGGGGATGTGTCAAAACCTATGAATTTATCCATTTTAATGGGATGAATATCCATAAATCCCAGCTATTTTGGGGTGAACAGAAGGTAGCAGGGTTTTGACTCATAGCCATATATTGGCTGAAGTGTTGACACTATCCCGCACCTGACGTTACGTTGGTACATCGCCAGGTGTGGTGGTTTTGTCCCTGTCAGTGAACAACGAGGGCTTTCTGCTGACCGACGACGAAGAGAAGCTGAATCAGATCCGGGAGCACTTCCTGAAGCACATGAGGTGAGGAGACATTTGGGGGTTTCCTGAAATGGGGGTACCCAAAAATGGATGGTTTATAATGGAAAATCCCTTTATAAATGGATGATTTGGGGGTACCCCTATTTTAGGAAACCACCATTTCAGAAATATCAGAAATGCGGATGCATGACGGAACATTGGGATGTGATCAACAAAAAATGTGATTTATCTGCCTGGATCTGTAGGGATACATGAACCATATGGGTATGGGTCAAAACCTATTACTACCATCATCTATTAACCAGCTATTTTAGGCTACCTAGAGGGCCAGGGTTTCATAGCTATCATCCAAGCAATATATCCAGCCAAACAGCGAATTTATTTTGCAGGGTACCCTCTGGTAAACTAACGTAACTATGGGAAATCACCATTTTTAATGGGAAAATCCACTATAAATGGGAATTTTCAATAGCTACGTTTAATTACCAGAGGGTATCTAAAATTGGTCAGAGCCGGGCAGTGGCTGCATGACTGTTGATCCCAAACGTTTGGGAGTAGTAACCTACCCTATTTACACATTGGATATTGGGGACTGACTCGATGAACTGGAATTTCCCATGATTTTGGACACTGCTCATTTCAAGCATCAGGAAAAAGGTGTACCGCTGGTAAAATTTGTGTCAAGATCCAACAAGGGCAAAAACATGTGTGAAAGATACCAACCAGCGATGATTGGAATAGATACACTTAAACAGTCCCGTATGACGATTGATAGATGCCGTCAGGTAAAAGGATTCAGACCAAGCTGAGATACTGACGTGTTTCGGGAATTGTGGGACACAAGTGAGAACAGTGCTCCTTAATGATCCACAATGGTGGATGACAACGACGAGGATTGCAAGGAAACACGGTGCATCTTGTAGCGTGATTCAGAAACGGATACGATCCCCCCCAATTCAGCTGTATACCATCCAACAATTTGATGGATACTATACATATATGCATATATAATATTATAATCACATAATATATATATATATATAATATGTGATCTGCTATTTCAAGCGAGTTTTCGCAGGACGGCCTGTCTGATTCGCTGGCCGTTTTCTCTGCCAAATCATTGGGAGTGAACCAGCCCCACCAGTCTGGTGACCCCTCCAACTGGGGTCAAGGCCGAATCTTTACCACCATTAATAAGGGCTACCCTCTGGTAATTTAACATTGCTATTGAAAATGGCCCATTTATAGGGGATTTTCCCAGTAAAAATGGTGATTGTCCATAGTTATGTAAACGTTTGCCAGAGGGTAATGAGCTGCTATCATTGGGGGGCCACCTCTGTGCTAGGAACATGAAGCTGGACAACTTGCCATCGTGGGGCTTGAAGCTACCAACTTGCCATGCCTGTCTCAACTGTTGCTTGAGATAAATGAAATGATAAACATTGGGCCCAAAACATTGTCCCATGTTGGGCAAATCGTAGTTAAGATAAATAAATAAAATCTCCCAATTTGCTCGGATCTCAGTTGGGGCCCTTCCCCCTTCAGAAACAAGACCTGGAGGTTGACTGTCACTGAGCTTCGACAAAGATTGGCACCAGAAGCGCGCTTGGTGTTGGCTGGCTGCTATGCCAATGATGGCTACACCATGACGCTTTGCGCAAGCGATCGTGGTGGGAGGTATGGGTCAAGATGATCAACCCCGCCCAAATGGATCCTGCAATACTATTTGGTGCTCCACCCCCAGTTGGTAAGTGGGTGGGGTTATTTCAGATGTTATCATTGGACCATCCCGAGGTAGCCCATTTTTACAACCAGGTTTATAAACCATTTAGTAGGATAAACCACCAAATACAGATTCAAGTAGATTGAAGAACACGAAATTTGGGTGGGTCCAAGTGGACCCCTAGTTTGACCCATACATGTCAATCTTGATTCCATGAACTCGTCATTTCTTTGCTTAAAAATCCTTATACGTTTGTTGCAAAGTCTAAGTTCTGTTTGCCCCTATATTTGACGATTTCAACCGTTCTGTTTGTTACTGAAATTGCATGAAATTGCAACAGTGCCATATACTGATCCTTTGCTTGTTGAGGGGAAAGAAAATGATCGGCATGACATCTCTCCAGCATTGCTACCATCAGCAGGATTGCTTCAACCTATTATCGGTCAAGAACAGCAATTTTTGGTGGGAAATTGGCTAGATTAAGGCAGAATTAAGGCAGCAAATCTGGGCTTGTTGGGAGCAACCCTGGCATCAGGAAACATTTGGAGATTGTCAAGGACATCAACCAGCAGATGTCAACGTGGCCTGAGGCTGGGTAGTTCACTACGGGCCACATCCTGTTCCTTCTCCAAAGATAAGATATATATGGGTGTGTCTGAAACTGGGGTATATCCACAAAATTGCCATTCACGGGGAAAATGAGGATAAACCACGAGTTTTTGGGGTACCATATTTCCAGACAAACCATGACAAACCCATATTTATGATATATTTATAGTAATCCCCAAAAAGATAGAAACGTGAATCTTGATTATTGTAGCGGAGATTTACTATGATTCACTTCTATGTTTTTTGGTGACGGTTTCAATGTTGCTTTTTGTTTTTCAACCAGGGATGATTGTTTGAGATGGCCAATCTTTTTGGGACGGCTGATGAAGAAACAACACAATCCAGTCATAGTAACGCCCGAAACAAAATATCACTATTTTAATGTGGATGTGTCTTTCTATGTATCTTTTTGTGGATGACTACATCAATATCGCAAGAAATGGGGGTGCCCCCCGATTTTCAATCGAGTTTAGTGATCTGGGGTCAGCATGATGTACTGCAAGGTGAGGCCCCCTAGACCAACGCATAATTTGGGGGCCTCACTTACTGTAGTATGGATCGTGATGGTCTATGTGCATGATGTTTTTCGAATTTGTAGCAGCCCGCGAATGCCGAAAAAGACATGTCGAAGAACCACCACGAGGTGTTTGTTTTTCGTTCAGGTGCACTTCGTGAGTCTCCTGCAGGAGTTCTCACTGCAGCTGAGAGGGGACTTGGGATGGACATGAAATCATAGAAACTTGGAGCAGCTCCAAGATCTTTGGTTGGTCACAAGTATATATGCTTTTGCTCAGGAATAGAAACTATATCTCAAAACTAGCATTGAAATTGGACTACGCGTCTTTAAACCGTAGGATTTTTGGGGTGCAACGTAGTTTTTTGGGCAGCCTAGCCACAAGTTCGAGGCTTGTTGGTGGCATGTTTTTTTGTCCAATAGCAGTTGGCCATAGGTGTTTGTTAGACACACCAGCTACTTCACGGTTTCTGTGAAGATGGGATAGAGCCCCAATTCTTGGACATACAAGAAATTTAGCTTAGTGAACATGAACCAGTGGAATCGGAGGTAATTAGCCCATTTTCAGACATGCTGCCATGTCTCAAATTGTAGCCATTCATATTTTGCAACCGCACTGACTTGACATATCTACCTTAGCCACTCAGCTCCAGGAGCATGTGAGCGACTTGAAAGGTCACTGGCCCAGTGGCTTCTCGAGAGATCCGGGGCATCCCAACAGCTTGGGACATGAAGGCGCTAGGTTTTTGTACTTGGAGTAGCTAGGTGATTACCTTACAAGCCACTTGAGTCCATGAGAAACATGGTCTGGTTGAGGGGTTGATAATTTTAGGATATTATAGGATATTATAGGATATTATACCAATTAGTATAATGAGATGGGAAAGAGCTATTAATAATGGCTCATTTAAGTCCATATGATTCATTTAAAGCGGGACAGTATGATACCCCGGTGATTTAAACATGTAAATTACACGTTTAGACAATCGCAAGAATCGCAAGTTTAGATGTTAGTATGATCATTGTTTGAACTGATGGAAGATGGTTATATCTTCTATATCAAATTGCAAATTCTCATCATGGCAATAATAAACACACACCCAACTGGTGGTTGGTTGTCCTTTTTGTGGGGTATAAATCCACCTGGTTTGCTGCGGATTGTGAACAAAGTCATGTCTAAGCTGTTGTGGTGGAGAACGTGGCTGGATTGAGGGGGCAATTTTTCCTCACCTGCAAAGTTGGTTGGTTTTGGTATCCTTTGGGGGTCTGAGCCTTACACGTATACCCTCCGGTGTCATCAAACATGGCTGGCTGGGAAATCCCCCTTTGAACAGGCATTTAAATGCAAACATCAACTACTCATGCTGGATTTTCCAGGTAGCCATGTTTGATGACACCAGAGGGGAATTCCATGGAATTTATATTCTGGAGATCCCGGTTGGAGATGAGATGGATCCCCTGTTTCCAATTTGGGGGGAACCCCCATTTACCAGCCATGGTGTTCACCACGGTAACCATTTAAATGATTTTAAATGGATATAATGGCCAACTCACCCTGCGAGCATCAGTATTGCTGCAGGATGTTCTCAAGCCCGGCCTAGGAATCCAGGTATTTCAAAAGTGGTACGTTGTTGCAGGGATATGCGAGATGACAACAAAAAGCACCAGGTATCACAGCATCAGTTTTGTTGAATATATTTTGTTGCGAACCATATCAGCCTGTGACATGCAGACGGATGATTTTCAGCCGTGGCCAGCATGTGAATTTCACGGTAGTAGTGTCAGGCATGTCAGGTCAACCTACCTGGAAAATCCAAGCCATTGCAATGTCATGTCTGATGAATACTTGGGTCTGAGCAAAGCATACCCAAACTTCCCCAACATTCTTCATCATGCTTTATCCTCAGTTTCCCATTGACATTGAAAGCTTTGGATTTATCTCCCATTAGGATGTGTTTGAAAATACACTACCCTAAAATCCATGGGTTTATTCTCATTTTCGCTATCAACATGGCATTTTTTCAGGATCCCCGGTTGTCAGCAACAAAAAAAGCATCCAGTACTCAAATGTGGCAATGGAAAATCCACCATTTATAGATGATTATCCCAGCTAAAAGCATCCATTTTTATTGTTATCAGTTTGATTGCCGGAGGGTATCCCCGCTGTGCCGCACGCAACAGGTCTCTTCAAATGTTTCGATCTACCCAGTGTCCTTGGTGACTTCTTCTGATCGCCAGCGATGTGATGCTGAGCTTTTCAAGTGGCACTGCCCTGCTGGCGTGTCTGAATTTTCCATTTTCGGATCACCCAAATTTGAAGATTTCAGGAGCAAATCCTGAGAATATCAACCTGCAAACATTTGCAACCAATTTAGATGTTCAGCTACTATAGATTCACCCTTGATGTTTGGGGTTTACCCAACCACCAGTCTTTTTGTGTAGCATCGAAGCCGCATCTCGGCTTTGGTGAAACAGATTGTAAAGTGTTAGCAGCTTTGGGTTTCGCTCGGTGTCAAAAGTACAATCAATGTCGATCCCCTTTGCTGGTAAATGTCTCTGCGACCTGACTGCGTGAAAAGATCCACCCGTTTGCGGTGACAGTTGTGGTTTCTAAACTCGCTAGGTAGAGGCTCTTGTGATGTTGATTCGAATTGAAACAAGTGAAGGGATTTTGAAGTTGTTTGGTGTTCCTCACTGTTTCATTGGTCATCATGCAAGTCATATGGGGATGGGTCAAAACCGATTATTATCAATTTTAATGGGATGAACATCCATTTACCAGCTATTTTGGGGTTCACTAGGTACCAGGGTTTTGACCCATAGCCATATATATGTTACACCTACAATTTGAATGCAACATGCAGTATGTAGAAACATCCCATTTTCCCGTCTGGATGGGAGCAGCAATTGATCCAACTGCAGAGGAGCTGGAGATGGAATGGTCCAAAGGAGGCATGCCGAAGGACAGCTATAGCGATCTCCTTGTCAAAGCCACAAGTGGTTGGTGGTTTCAAAATTATTTTGTGGAGTTTCAAGATGTTCCAAGTTTTCTTCCAGATTTTTTGGAAGGTGATCCCCATTCTTTTGGGTGACCCGCTTGCGCGGGTCTTATCTGCGCAGATCAGTTGGGTGCTGGGGGGATCTGGGGCAACGACTCGCAGCGCAACACCGAACTTGGAAGGATTTGGGAGAAGAACTCTACAAGTCGAGGGCTCAATGCCAATGCATCTGCAACTTGAAAACAAAGTCGAGCAGCACAGATCAAGGAGGCCCGCATTGATAGATGTTCAAGAGTACGATACACAATCTCCACCTTCTAACATTGGTGTACCAGAAAATCTACAGGAAAATCAACCGGAAAATCCTTTGGGCAAACAAAAACATGATGTTCCTTTCCTGTTCCGATTTTTCCGCATGGATCAACGCACATCAATCGACGACAATCGACGGAGATTCCATCCTCCCAAGGCCGCGTCTGAGACCATGTGCCTGTGGCTGTGGACAAATGGTTCTCGCGGAGTGGAGCTGTGAGGGTGAAGTCCGGTAGCCCGGCGGGACGCGCCAACTGTGATCGGGGAGCGGTTCTGTGCAGTGTTCAAAAAATCTCGGAAATTTTGGGATAAACATTGGGAGATTGAAACATGTTGGTTGGATGTGGTCCGATTCCGACAGACCCCTCAAATTTGCTCAGCAAATCACCTGAGTCTTTTGAAAACATTTGAGCAGCCTCGCCATGATATCCGCCACATCTCACGTTTTCTGACAAGCTATTGCTGAGATCATAACTTTTTCTCGCTGGTATAATCGATCATGATCATAATTACCATGACAATTGTTCTTTTTGTCAACTATTTTTATCACTTCTCAATTACCATGATCAATCTTAATTCTATATATCTACTAGTTTCTATTATCATGAAATTTCTACTTTAATCATTGATCATCATGTATTAAGTATGTTCAATCATACCCTACGAATCCACATTCTGTCCCTGAGTGTGCTTAACCCCCAGAATCATGCCGCAAACACCTCAGAAGGTACTGCTGGATCCATAGGGATTTATTTACACAATTGCTCATGATTACCAAAGGGTATCATCGGTTGCATATTACCCATTCCATACCCATAATGTCACCATTGTAGATGTTTACGTTATGTTTTATTTCATTAAATCCCACTAAATTCCCATTGATTTCCCATCAAATCCCACTAACTCCCCATTAAATCCCAGCAATCACTGAATGGTTTCTTCACATCTCACCTTTAGCCAACTTTCTCGGTGACGTCCAACCCTGAGGTGACGCCCTTCCGGCAGGAGGACCACGCCCGCAACGAAAGAAGTGCCATGGCATCGGCCGGTGCCGTCGCGTCGAGATGTCAGGCGAACATTGGAGTGTTCAAAACCCCTTGTGGTTAAAGATCGTGAAGATGACATATGGGGTTATATATATATATATAGAATTATACAAGCCAACATATTGGGGATTATCATGATTATCATGACCCACTTATGGATGGTTTTGTTTTTTTTGGATTGGAAACCACCAGGTGTTGCTTGTCACATCCCCATTTCGTTGCCGGATGACACCAGGTGAGCCATGCCGAACAGAAGGCCTCCATGGAACGTTTGTCCCAGCGAAAGATGCTCAACCCACCCGTGTCAGGGCCCTAGGCGCTGTGGCGATTTGTTGGCCAAGTTGATGGAAACAGAAGGAAGACATTATGCCAACAAGTAATTTCAAGTTTTTCCTTTGGACAGGGTACATGTCCAACATTTGAAATATATGTATGTATGTAATGTAATGTAATGTACTGTAATGTAATGTAATGTAATTTTAATGTAATATAACGTAATGTAATGTAATGTAATGTAATTTTAATGTAATTGTAATGAAATGGAATGTGATGTGATGTGATGTGATGTAATGTAATTGTAATGCAATGGAATGTCATGTCATGTAATGCAATGGAATGTAAATGTCATGTAATGTAATGTAATGTAATTGTAATGTAATTGTAATGTAATTGTAATGTAATGTAATATAATATAATATAATGTAATTGTATAATTGTAATTGTAATTGTAATGATATTGTAATTGTAATTGTAATTGTAATAATATTGTAATTGTAATTGTAATTGTAATTGTAATGTAATGTAATGTATGTAATGTGTGTATGTAATGTATGTATGTATGTATCTATCTATCTATCTTTCTATCTATCTATCGATCGATCTATCTATCTAATTATCTATCGGTCTGATCCATGTTTATACTAATTCGCATACATTTGAAGCTTAGCCATGATTTGCTGAATTTGTATCTTGGAGACAGCCACAGCAAAACTGCTTCGCAGGGACGTTGGTTTGGTTCCGAGCCCGAAGCGCAAAATTGACCGACAGAGGCCAGGGTGAGCATATCAAATGAACCATGAAGAAATGTCGTTTTTTTTTGGGATTGAACCGCCACTTATATAGCTTTTAATGACCCAAAAAATATGCGTATGTATATATATATATATATGTATATGTATATATATATATATAGACATATATATATATATACATATATAATATGTATATAATATGTATATATATATATAATATCCCCACTAGTGGTGCATTGACTGGTATAATTGTGGTTCCTTGTGAGTTTGATCTGGGATAGGATGGGATTCCCATGGATGAAAACCCACAGGAGGTGGTGAGCCATTCAGAATACCGTGAGTACCCTGAAGTTCGTGCCCCATATCATGAGCTAAGTTAGTTGATGATTCAAAAAACGTTTGTGGCATTCATATATACATATATAATTACATTATACATTATACATTTATATATATATATATATCGAACTAGTTGATGGGGGTTAAAATCCAAGCTTGCTGAGAACATTCAACAGTTGGTTGATGACATGGCAATGTAGACAACCAAACTTTCAAGCGGGTTTTAACCATGCAAAATACGGATATGTTTTGATATCATTGATAGATTGTCGTTGATTGGCTATTCTAGCAGGTTATGTTACTTTGTTTATTGGGGATTGCCCATGGTTTACCGAGGAAAATTATCTACAAATGGTGGCTTTGCCACATCTATATTAGTTTACAAGAAGGTAGTATCATCCATCACTCACAGGATACCTACAGTATATTCTTCACCGCCTGCAGAGAGTCCGAGTCTCCACTATGTATCGTTGGCAAGTCAAAAGAACTGAAGAGAGTAACAGGACAGTCTTTGTGTTAGGCCTGGCAATGTAAAATGGCCCATTTATGGATGATGAACATGACGATAAAATGGCCCATTCAACAAGAATAGGCTGAGGGGAATTGAACCGGTGGAGATGTCAACTGCTGGATGGGAAACGATCGAAGTTGGGGAGACCCTTGTTCTGACTTAGTGCTCCTTGAGAGGTAGATATTTGCATCCGTTTCTATATGTTTCTATTAAGAGCTCTCACCATGTCCTGTTCTTTAGAGGTTTCTTGAGTTTTCACTTGAAGAAAGAGGTGTCATTTTGGAACCAAAGTTAAATTTGAATTTCAAGAAAGAATATGACATTCATCAATCTATCAACAAGAAACTCAATCTGAAATTTGTTTGTTCCAAACGACTTGACATGATTTGGCTTAATCCGTGGCAGGTTGGCGCTCATCGCTTTGCCACGTGCTAGAGCTCAGATGACGACTTCGTATACTTTAGTGTCGATGGGTCAATTCGTTCAGATCCAGTGGGAACCACCAATGAACAGCAGATAGCAGATCCTTTTTAAACAATTGCCCTCCAATTTTGATCTCAAATCCCCCATTTCTTCATAAACCTAGAAATGAATTCAATCACTCTTAAAATCCCTACTATCACTTGTTTTTCAGAGTTTCCCTAACATTTTCCAGATTCCCAGCTATTTTCCCCTCATTTTCTTCCATTTCCCCCGGTGTTTTCCCCTTTCCACGGCGCCCACGGCGGCGCCCCAAGGCGAGCCGCCGCCGGCGCCGAAGCCCTGCACGCCGCCGCCCAAGGCGCGGCCCGCGCCGCCGCGGCCGCAGCTCAGTGCCTCAGAGGCGGGAGGGGAGCCGTGGGGAAAATGATGAGACCCTCTGGTAAAGTAACATAGCTATGGAAAATCACAATGGTTAAGAGGTAAATCAACTATAAATCACCCATTTTCCATAGCTATGTTAGGTTACCCCCTGGAAATTTAACAGTTTGCCATTGAAAATGGCCATTTATAGTGGATTTTCCTTTTAAGAACGGTGATTTTCCATAGCTATGTTAGTTTACCAGAGGGTATTGGTTAATGGTGAAATGTTCAGATTTTCAGACCAACATAGACTAACCCATGTATCTCTTATATCATCTCTTAAATCATTATGGTATATATATATATAATACAGAGATAATATGTATATGATCTAATCGTATTTAATAAAGTGACATATAATGATTCATATGAGGATTGTATATCTTCGAATCATCCATTGATAATGGGGTTTAATGGTGATTCAATGATTATATACCCTTGGATTGAACATAGACGTGGAAAAGCCATGTGGAAACAGAGGTAAATAGTCTACAAATGGTTGATTTTCCAGATCTATGTAAACGTTGTCTGGAGGGTGTATCTTAGAATCATCCATTTGTGAATACTTGAATGCATACTGGAATATGATATTTAAAATTAAACATATATGTATACAGTATACATATGGTGGAATGGGAAAACATTGCCTTTTTTGAACGTTTTTTGTCAACAATGCTTTGTGTGTTTGCCATTCAATCGAGGAATATGTCATAGTGCAAACTCTTTAAACAAATGTGGTTCTGTTTTTGCAAGGTATCTACCAAAGTTTTGCCGTGTTATATAGGTTTGTGTCCACCCAAGAAGCACATCCAACCCTCAACATTGGCCATCCATCATCAAAGTCCCTCAACCATTCCTGTACCCATGTGACCTCACAGCAATTGCACCACAAATGATGGGCCGTTTTAGCGGAAACATCATCACAAAAGATCTAAAACCATTTTGGTGGTGTCATTGACCACATCATTTTTTCAGATGTATTAAAACATATGTTTGTATATATATATATGTGTATATCACATGGTCCCAATGCATACCCTGTCTTCCTTTGTGCTGTGTTCGCAACATTTTGCAATACTTAGTTTCGAGTATATAAATATTATATAGATATACACATATGACATATATAGTAATGTCAAGGTGGGATTAATAACCCCCCTAGAAATAGTTAATGTCAACCACTATGACTGGGGAATCCTCCATGATTTTCATAAACCATGGTTTATTAATCCCACATATGACATATATAGTAAATGATATCATATATACATAGTCCAGAAGGTTGATTGGTTTCTCCCATGACTTTTCTTTCCGACCTCCAGCCTGCCCTGCACCCTGGGGCTGCGGCCTTTTTGGCGCCGTTTGGAGTCCCAGGAGACTGCGGATTTCGAATGGTGGCTATCCGTGAAAATTTAAGACTCATGAGATTACAGATGCATTTGTGTTCCTATGTTTTCCTCAATTTTAAACTGAAGTACCCAAGTTTGACGATTCTACACTGAAGTCCCCAATATTGAAATTGACGGGATGGTACCTATGAGTACCTTTATCTGTTTTTTTTAGTACTACCATACCATTTTCGTGGTACCTAGGACCCAAACCCATGGTTGTCCACTGATGGGTCCTGGAAGAGGACGTTGGGATGTGGCCATCTTGGGGTGAAATTTCGGGAGCGTCAGCAGTCAAAAATGGAACGATATAAACGATATAAATCACCCATACCCTGGGTTTGTTCAAGGTGATTTGGCTTATGTTTTCCAATTCGAAATCATGACTGTAGAATCGATTTTGGTGGACACCTGAAGCAAATGAAAGACAACAAGGACATTGGTGAGAAATATAAGCAACGAGATGTGGGGCAGGGGTAACCCCAAAATTGCAACTTTCTTAGAAGAATATGAGCTTTCAGACCATAGGGTTTTAAGGTACCCAATGTTCAGTCAAACCCACTGGACCAACCATGCAGCCATTCTGTGCCCCCTTACTTCGGTGTGTTGGTCGATAGCCCCCATGCAGTTTGATGATGTTGGATGTATCTACCAGAAGCATACATTATTCTAGATAAATTATAACGACCTCACTGTGACCTCACTGGAATATATGGTTAGTATAGTGAATCATCCCCAAATGGCCTTAATTCAAATTAGTGAATTATTATAATGCTTCCCAACTGGAGCACCACCTGGTGGTTTTCTATGTGAAACAGCTGCTCAGCTCGTCCCCTTTCCAGTTTTTTGTGTCCCAAATCTCGAGCTTTTCGCCTAGGCCACGGCGAAAAGTGGTGAAGTTGAGTCCCAAGAAGGTGCAATTGTTTGGAGGCTCAGGGATTTGACAGCAAGCGGAACGTTCGGGGATTTTACCCACAGATCATCACAGATCTGTCCGGTAAATATCCAAAAAGCTCTGGAATTGATTACAGTTCTGGTAAATGTCCCACATCTATGGTAGTTTACTGGAGGAGAAAGGGAGAAATGGGGATGGGTCAGAACCACATATTTTGACATGTTTTTTGGTATTGAACAGAACCGCAAATTTTAGGGGGTATTGTACCTACAGTATGTTTAGGCCATGTTGTCATATTAAAAATGGTGATACAACTAACCAACAATCAGCATACCACTGACCCCAAATTGTTTTTTCTTTATCCAACTACTTCGACATGACTTCACCCAAATCATGCCCCAGTCAAACTCCAGTACGTCTTTAGGCCTGGATTGGGACCATTGCTCTTCAAAGCTTCCCTGGTGTCTTGGCAAACCCAGATGGGAGGACCCGCTAAGTTTATCAGAAAGGTGATGGTAAAAGGACCAGCCATTCCGAAATGAACATGAAACTGATGAAGTTGTGGATGGTTTCTGGGGTTTCTGGCCTGTACCATCCTGTACCCCATGACATCCGCGCATGTTTTGGCAGACAGTGGTGACATCACAGGGCCGACCGAATCATCTCTTTTGGGAGCTTCAGTTGAAACAAATAGGGTTTTTACACTCAAAAGAATTGCAGCCAAAGAGTTGCGTACTTGCTCACATCCCACGTTTGGTCTATTCTCCTCATTTTTGAGACATGGAGATCCGGCTTTCTGATGCTTTCTGGAGAAATCTCAGTGAGCTTTCAGACGAGTACAAGGTGAACGCCCTTTGTTCGCATCTTCAACCCCTACGGATCCCATCCCATTGCCAACATGATGGGCGGTTCCCATCACATCCAAACAGGAGATGATTGGATCCTTTCGGTTGACCTGTAAATCTCCTTGCTATGTGAGTTGCCAACAAGAATATGAGGCATAGCAGAACCCCAAACGGGAGTTCAAGTGTGAGTAGTGATGGTAAACCATGCGGTTTTGGGATGTTTTGGGCGGTAAACCAACTGACTGTAGACAAGGCTGTATCGCTCATATCGAAATGACTAGACCCAAAACGTCCCTCATGGTGAGCCTTCCATCAGCCACGCTGGAACCAAGGTGGAAGACGCTCCCAACGCGGCCAGTCCGGACGCGGACTCTTGGTCTTGTGTGGAACACGTTCCCAACATGTATCACGAATTTACCCCTTTAAAAGGACCCCAATGTAGGATGCACAAGGGGTATGGGGGTACAGTTTGGAGAATGTTGAACAACTTTCAGGAGTCAGGTCCGCAATCCAATTGGACCAATATTGGTTAAGTATGGTTAACTTACTTTTTGAGGTCCCCAACAGCAAAAACAAACTGGCAATTGAAATCCACACAAAAAACAAAAACAAACAGCGTACTGTACAAGTGGTGGACTTTGCAAGATCAGAGTACAATCAGAGGGATACAGAAATTTTGAGTGGTAAATTCTCAGTTTTGTTGCTTCATCCCCATAGTTGTTGCTGAAATCCCCTGTTTGCTGCTTAAATCATCAGTGTAGTTATGGGTAGCTCGCTGCAGATGGACTTGGCGGGTATGACTATGTTCCCCAGATCCGCGTTGTGATATCCAACAGTGGTATTCACGTTGCATGTACCACATGTGTACAATCTCTTTTGTGGGTTCCGTTTTTCTACTTGAAGTCAGGCTGCTCCAGTTTGTTTCTCCGTAATCATAGACAGACACTAAAAGTGTCCGCTTCAGCCTATCCCAGGACCTTTGGGTGCCGCGACGTGGCAACCTCAGGGAACAAAATGGTGGGAACAATGAGTTGTGCAGTGAAAAGATGGGGCCCTCCAAACGACAGCTAAGTTGGTCTAGTAGATGATTTCTTGTATTTTTTTGGGTTATGGTTGATACATAGTGTATATATGATTCTACGCTTTATATATAGTGTATGTACACAGATCGAACTAGTCAATGGGGTTTACAGACCAATTGAAATAACTGGGTGCACCTGGCGGGGGGGACTTTGGAACGATATTGCTGGGCAGGTCCTGATGGTGTCTTTTTCCAACCAAATTACCCTCTGGTAAACTAGCAGTTTGCTATTGAAAATGGCCATTGAAATAGTGGATTTTCCCATTGAAAATGGTGATTTTCCATAGTTATGTAAACGTTTACCAGAGGGTAATGTTTATCAAGTTACCTCAGGACCTACCGACCTGGTAACTTAACATAGCTTTGGGAAATCCACGTTTTGAGTTGGTCGATCAGCAAAGTACAAGGGCCATTTTCCAGTTCGCAAATGGCGAAAAAAACTGGAGGCAACCCATCTAACTAGTTAAGAATCACCAGTATACAGTATTATGTTCCTTTTCTTTACATATCTTTACCATATGTTTCCACCCAGCACATTCCTCGACCCAACCAACCCGGGGTCGGCTTTTCTCCGAATTTTGTTGCATCTCCAAGGTCACCGCACGCGCCGAATTTCGGCACAGCGCAGCTATGTGGAGGCTGAGGGATCTGAGGGGGTCTCCAAAACAGACATGACGAGTGGAATTGCTGACTTTTGTTGGATTTTTCATCCCCAACCTTGGGTAGATACTTCAGTACTTTAGTCTTTTACTATGAATGGGAATATCTACTAACAAGCTAAAAATCTAATTTTTTGTAAGGTATCTAAGATTGGCAATGTTTTTGGATTTATGGTTGATGAATCTCGTTCTTATTGGTAATTGGTGGGTGCAAATCAAGAGACATAAGTAAGTGCTTGGTCTCAAAAAAGCGTGCGTGGATGGAAGGATTGTTTTTGGACTATGTTTCTTTTAAGATTTTTTTTTTGGGCCAAGAAACATGTCCTTTGAAGGGCAAGATATGCCAAGCATGTTTGTGGTTTGCGCCGGGTATATATACCGTAGGTTTTCTGCAGTTTTTTCTCCCTTAAATCAATCCATTGAGTACCTCACAAAACTTGTTGTTACTTGGCTGAAGCCTTATTTTTGGGCAGTTTCCTTCTCAAAGAATACCTGATTTTTGGGTAGTTTCCTACTCGAAGATTAAGAGATCTCATTGTCGCTTTGACCGTGATTTTCGCACCAGGCTCATCTCTACCCGAAGCCGTCTGCAAAGAGTGGATCGCTGGAAGAATTAGAGCAGAGGCCAAGATTGAGTGACAAGAGTTTGGAGGGATCTATCTACAAACAAGGGGATTTCAGAAACCAAGATGGGGACAACAGGATGCTTGGAAGGCTTGGATCCTTGCTTTTGGGGTTGAACATGGGTCCAGATAAAGTCAACCAACACTTGCGGAATTACCCGGGCAAATTGTGTCAAGTTTTCAACCAGCAGTTGAGAAACTACCAACTAAAATGGGCATTTTGCTTGCTGAGTTGGCTGAGGTTCAAGTTGTGAGATTCACAATTCCACAGATTGTATGGGACAAGTCAAGTTTGTTCGGCATTTCATGTTGGGCAGTTCCCAATTTTGACCCATGCCAAGCTTAAAACCAGCAAGGCTTGAATGGCCGGGTTGCTGTAGTACCCTTCTGTTTCACTTGCCACTCATTTACAGCTTTTGGTTTGTTGATGCAGAAGTCTGACTTGCAATATGATTGAGATCGACATGATCTAGTCCCTGAAAGCAACACGTTAAAACGTTAAACGCGCCATATTTGGCCAGGCCAGGACACTGAGGGTTGTAGACCTGAGGGCCCAAAAAAGACAGCTCGTTATCATCGTTGTTGCCCTTTCATGTGACAAACATTGACAACGTGAGCTGAGCCAATAAAAATGCCATGGTTGATTGGCCATTATTGGAACTTATATGACCTACTTTATTGTGGATCATGAAAACCTATAGTAGGGAAACTTATCAACCAACAATATAGTATAATGAGATGGGATGTGTTTTTTTTTGTTTTTTTTGGCTCTAGTGAAGCTGATGAAAACACATGGACCCTCAGTGGGCAAGACTTCCGTTGCTTGATTACTGGGGCCTAGGGGTAACTCCCTGTTGAAGCAAGTCCCGGTAACATGGCAAGCTGGGCAATCCCGATGATCAACGGGTAGTTAAATTTGAAGATCATCTATAGATGCGGGCATTTTAATCGGAAAATCTGTATAAATGGAGGTTTTAATGGGAACATATCCTATAAATGGTGGAGTTTCCATTGTCATGTTTGATTGCCGGAGGCAGCCTCATCAATTCTCAATCAGTCCAGAGACAAGGCAATCTACATCTAAACCATGAAGGGGTGACGAGGTAAGCAAGCTTTGCTTGTGGCTCAAAATGATTGACCACATTTTTTGGGGGATGGTTGAGTCCCAAAAACGGCAAAATGTGTGAGTCCAGTTGGTACCTTAAATTTCGACGCCATAGCCATTGATCATCCGTCTCCATATATTTGTTTTGGCGTTTGTGTGACAATATACAATGGGGTATCCCCAAATCCACTGATGCATCATCATTTTCAAGTTTGAAATAGCCATAAGGTGCCATACGTTGATGTATATAAATCTTCATGTTCAGGTCCACACCCAAATATAGCCGGTCAAAACTGCCACAGAACAACCCCAAAAGGATTGAAAAGAGAACATGTCAAATCTCACTTGTTGTGTTTTTTATATACTATACATGCACATCTCCCCATGAAATATCCCCTATTCACTGCTAAATGTGGAAACTGCAGGGAGAATGGGTTCCAACCTGAATTTGAACCTCGAGATATCAGGGTAATGCTCCCAAAAAAAAATTGAGACAAAAACCCAACAAACCCGAAGAAATGCTGACTCAGAGGCTCCAAAAGGCGCGACAAGAACGGATGGCTTTGGAGAAACAGCTGGCAGGTGCCCTGGGGTTTACCAGCAAAACTATCAGGGTTGCTCCAGCCTATTGCATGGAGATTGGTGAAACCCTATCTGAGGGGAGAACTACAGCACAGCCAATGTGGCAGGGCTTAAGGCGTTTGACGTTAAAGAGTTTGACCAATAGTTAGATTTGCTTGCAAAAAATGTGGTTTATTTAATATTTCTCTTCAATACGACTCCAATGACATTGGTGAATGATGGATGTGTTTGTGTAACCCCCACCACTAAATCGTTATTTTTGAGACATGTTTGATGGAGGAAAACATCATATCCAGAAAGTGATCCCACTCATTTTCTGGAGTCAAGATTGGTGTTTTTCACTCAGCAACCTGCAGATGATGTCTTGCGTTTGCACGCCTGACTCTATGATGATGAGGGTTCAAAAGTGCTGTGATATATGTTTTTGGTGCTTTCTGGTTTGGTTTGTGATTCTCTTGCTGTCCCAAGGTTTTGATGACTGACCCCAATTCACAATTATATTTTTGAGGTAGGTGGCTCAACCAGCGCTTAACGGTAGTTGATTTCCCATCGTTCTTCCTGGTAGAATCCCAATTTCTTGGATCAAACCAACAAAACTTTAAACACATATGATTGTTAATCAAATCATGTGAAAACTATTTCTAAAATGTCGACATCTCTATGTTGTAAACCCTTAGTTACTCTATGTTACTATCCCCATTTCATCCAGCATTTTAGGGCCCCACAGTGACTGAATGAATGACGCTGCGGAGGTCAATAAGCTGGCTGCAGGTGAGGGTCGAAATCTATGGCGCCGATGGTGTTCTTTTTAGCCCAGGAAATTGGTCAACTTTACTAAGCATCAATACGGGCTTGTCTGAAAGTAGGGTGCCCCGAATTCCAATGGATTATCTATTTATTGCTATCCCCTATTTTCAGACACATCCAAATCTAGTATAATTAGTTTGCTTATAAATGAAACATTGGAATGACTTGACATCAAGAAGCTAAAACACTAAGTGTCAATATATCAGCGTCATTGTGTGGAGTTGTTTTGTTTTCTTTGCGTGTGTGCATTCTTTTTTTCTGCATTACACTTACTCAGAGTTTCTCAAAGCCAATCCGCATAATGATTTTGGCTATTGGAGGAACCATCAAGCTTTCAATGAGGGTTGGGAATGTATTCCAACTAATTAAGATAGTGTTGTGAGGTGAGGTTTCAAGTTGATTGAATTGTCTTGCGTGTGTCCGTTTTGCTGGGGTTTCTGATTCCAAGAAATCAATGGCGTATATATATATATATAGAGGAAGTCTTTGATTCGCTGCTGACTATATGCTCACTATTTGACTTTTTATTGTTTACCCTTTGCCTTTTCTTAATCCATGGATTGTTTGAAGGGAACAAAATCACTACGAAATCCAGGCACCCCTTTTTCCTATCTAAGTGTCCCACTTTTTTGAGGTGGTCAAAACTGATGAATAGTGATTCTTAATGTCTTGTTCCCCCCAAGGGTCACTCATGAATCATTAACAAATTGCATCTAATTACAAGAAGTTATCGGGCGCTTCCTACAGCCTCCTTTAGGAGGGGCACATAGGGGCAGGATCTCCGCGTTTTAGGCAAGATCTCACATTCAGCAGACCCTGCTGCCACTTGCGTCTGAACCGTTTAAAAGTGTAAGGATGTTTTTTTTGCTCCCTCAACGAGATATTCATATTTTCTTTGTTGGTCTTTTAATGTGAGAATAGTAGGTATCTTTTTCTTTCCATCCTTGTATAGACCCCTGTAACAAAGTGGCCTCAATGATACCAGTGGGGGGTTTAACGAGTAGACCCAAATTTAAACATCCTGTGCGTTTGTATTTACAATTGGAGCAGGTTTATCAATACCACTGGCTTACCACGTTATTTGTTTTGTACTTGAGTAAGATAGTAAGCAAGACTTTCCTTCTTGGTGTGTCAATGAAAAATACCAGGAATTCTTTTCGAAGGCCAAATGAAATTAAATGGAATAGAGATGAGTGTAGTTTTCTTTAGATTCACCCAGATCTCTTTTGGGGTTTTGGTGTGCTTCTGTCTGGAAGCATGGCGAAACTATGTCGGACTGTTGTCCGAAAGTCAGGTGCGTCCAAATCTGTGGGGAGCCCGACCCAGCCATCGTTGTGTCTCAGCTGCGAAATTCCACACCGCAGCCGCTGCGGCAGTGCTGTGAAATGGCAACTGGCTGGAATCTGATGTTGTAAATCAATAGGCTATAGATATCTATAGATGAGTAGAGAATGGACTTGAATAGATCACCGATATTGATTTTGATGGTTGTTGAACACTTCGACCAAAGGACTTATCATGTTGTATCATGAAGATGGTTGATGTCATTGTGTGACTGACATGCTATTTTCTGGTTCAAGTCGTCGCAGCGACTCAAGTACTCGCAACAAATCGCCATCTTTGATGGTTTGATTTGTTTATACCACAGATACATATTGTCACAGTACAGTATGTGTGACTTTTATTTGATCCATGTCTGGATGTTCACTGTAGTTCCTGCAAATGAATATCGATCTCATCGGTCGACTTCACCATGAGTGCTGGTTAAGGCAAGGCAGATGAGAGCGGACAAGGTGCTATCCAACCAACTTACTTTAAGCCATGTCTCGTGAAAAACAAGTGATCTAAAAGATTCATAAAGTCTAGAATCATACTTCCAATAACTGGCTGAAGACGGAGATTTTACGCCTGGCTCAGGCAAGCCTGGCTAGCTGAGAAAAGTTCCAGCACTTTTTTTCGCCCCGCCATGGATGCGGCGACGCTGGAAAGTGGTGGGCGGCAAAAGTGGCGGAGGACTCCTGGTGCGACAAGGACGTGATGCGGTGCAGGTGCCCCAAAAAAGCGACTCTCTCAGCATGGGATAGCGAAGTTGGTTTGGAGGTTTAGGGGTACCCCCAAATCATCCATTTCTAGATGGATGTTCCATTATAAACCATCCATTTTTGGGTACCCCCATTCTAGGAAACCCCCGTTTGGTTCACTCCAAGACCTGTGGGGTTTATGATCTGTCGAAGTAGTTGATGCGGCTTGTGAACCGCATGTAAACCAGCAAACACAACTGGGTGTTGAGGATGCCAAGGAGATGGATATTGTTGAAAAACATGGTACCTCAATTTCCGATAGTTTATCACAATTCCTCTGATTAACATTGGAAATTTGGGGGTATAATTAGCTCATGTTTGGGCAAAGCCATATCCCAACAAATCTCGAGGGTTTGGGTTTCAATGCTGAAACCAAGCCCAGTTGGATTTTGAAGCGAAAGATGGGACTTTGGGCTGCCAAGCTCGGATCAGCGCTGTCATGGGGATACTTTGAGCCCCAAGAAGGGCCAACATGAACTAGGTAGATTAAGAAACAAAGCAGCTTACAATATGATTTATATGTGTAAAGAGGATGCCAAGTTCTCCAGAATACGGACTTAAGATGTGTGTTTTGGTGAGTGTTTGTAGCTTCATTTGAATCTGCAATGCCTAGGATATCCTGGGATCTTGAATTCCTGGTTGATTTTCATGAGTTTCACAGTTTTTCAGGCAGTTTGACATCTCAAGCAATTGATTCCCACAATTGGATGAAGGGAAGAATTTTATTTCAGGAACCACCCTCTTTGCATATACTCTAGTGACAAAAAAGACATCGCTTCTTGCATCTACTTTCCTGAAACTGACCCAGTGATATGGGGTTGTTTCAATCTAGGGTACCCCCAAACGCGGAGGTTGATCCATTTTTCGCACTCAAATGACATTCGATTGGGTGTATCCTAGCCATGTTAAGGTCCACATTCCATACCCATTCGATATCGTTGATAATATATCCCATAGCTTTCCTACAGTACTGTATTCCCATTGCATCATCATTCTCAGACACACCCAAATCTGAAATATCATGTCGCTGATTTAATATATCATATCTCATGAAACATCACCGAAAATCCATAATTACTGCTGATATTCATTGATCATATACCATCAATATCAACCATTGATCTCAGATGACATCCCATGGATTAGTTTTACACTCCCACAGTTCTGGCCTGAAATACCAGATATAAGTCAGTAAGTCACCCCACTTATGGAATGAACATCCCATTTAAAACCATAAAAATACCTGGTAGAGGGCTTTACCTGCATAACTTTGTTGTTTAATGCCTCCATGTTCCAAGTGCTGCCGAACGCAGCGTAGGACCCGAGTTGACGGCCAAGGCATTTCCAGATCGCTTGGCCACTGGAGCTGTGGTAGAGGAGCTGTTCATGCTTAACTGGAGTGGTACATAAGGATAGCCATGGGATTTCAAAGTTGGTATATATGTATATAGATATAGATATCATGTTCTTTTTTCCATACTTCGATGGTATGACTTCTCTCAGTACTTGATAGAATGGTTCATGTTGTCCCCATCAATCAGTTCATCCCGTTCAATCTATATCTATACTATAAACATCTATAAACCCAATAATTCTTGGAGTGAACTAAACGAAGTTAGCCTTCACGAACTGGTGCACGACGGTAGTTCCGCCAGATAGTCGCGCCCTGTGTCGCCAGGAGGAAAAAATCCTTGGAGTCAACTCATGCGATCGTGTCCTGGATGGTGATGGGGGAATGACTGACCACCGTTTTTTCTGCATCTTGTTTGGTGTCGAAAAATCTGAGTAACGAAATCAGGATCAAGGGAGATCAGCAAATTCTGCTGAGTTTTAGCAGGGGTTCTGAACCCCTATCACATCTATCACAGCCTATCGGGTAGACTCTGGTAGAGGGACTTTGAAAAAACGATTCAACTGCAATGTGACTCGCTTGTAACACCAAGGTTTATATTATCAAAAACTGCTTGGAGCTGGTCCAGAAGCGGGGTGGATCAGCCACTGGTTTGCAGCAGGTCACGTCATGTCGACATCCAGATCAGCCGGGAGACCTCGTTCTGAACTCTGTAGGGAATTTAACATTGAGATCATAGCCATGTATTGTGGGTAGTACATGGATGGTATGGGAACCCAAAGGGCACAAACCAATCCAAATTGCTTCGAACATTTCAGCCAAGTTCCAACCTTGGCGCCCTCCAGTCACCAATTTTCTTGCAGATTTCACCATCCTCCAATCCTTTTGACCAGAACCCGTTTATCTGCAACTTGCAGGTGGTGCCCCAATTTGTGCCCCATGATTAGATCAGTTACTTCAGAAAACATCTGAAAACTGTTGGTTTATGCTATACACATCTATACACTATATAGACCTATCCATCTATACTTTATTGAAGTTAAAACCTGGTATGCATTCCTTCTGATTCCACTTGCTGATTTCACCAGAGTCCACTGTGTCGCGTGACCTCTGACTGGGCCGTGCTGAGGTGTTGAAGTGAACGGAACCAAACTTCTTGAGTTGCTTGGATGAGTAGATCGCCAGCGCTGGTGCAAAACACACACAACATCACATAACTAACATTATGTTATTTGTCAGAAAAACTTACTGGTGCTTAGTAGGGAATGGGGGAATGGGATGATTATTAATGGTTATTATAGGTCATTCCCCCATTCCCTACTAAGCACCAGTAAGAAAAGCATGTCAATATCCCATTTATGTCGTTTATGACACCGCCAGTGTTTCCAGGCTAGTTCCGTTATATTTGCATGGCTACTCGATTCTATGGACATCTATAGACATTTGAGTGGGTTTTACCATATCTGTGTATATATATATATATATACGTACACATGCATATACATGGTTACGCAGTATGTGTGCATATATGTATATTTTCTGCTCATGTGGTATCCCCAGTGTTGTTGAATAGGGCCTGTGATGCATTTGATCCTCCATGGATTGTTATCCCAAAGATTGATTACGACTTGGCCATACCCATTTGTTGCTTGCCAGTTTCTTATATGCCCACATAAACTACGAATCCACTAAGCCACAAGAACACCTTATCTATTGGTGCCCATACCCACAGCCATATCAGCCATGGTGTTGATATTGCTAAGCGGCATGGATGGTTTAGGTTGCAAAATAGACCCAGCCCATGGGTTATTTGGGCTGACCCTAAGCAAACATCACCATTTAATTTGGATCCATTTGGAGTCTTGGACACCATTTAACCACCATTGAACGACCATACAAAACAATGTAAAATCAAGCAAAAATACATTGTGGCATTTTCAAAACACAAAAGCATCGATAAACATCGCCTGTTTTTTGGGGCACTACTGGTTCACCACCATTCATCTTCATAAATTCCACAAAAAACAACATTCACCAAAACATTGATGCCATCACCTTTTTTTGGAAGCTGAACTAGACCATTTCCCATCATTTCCCCATATTTACACCATTTTCATCCATTTTCCCCGCGTTTCGTCGTGTCATCCGAGGCTCCTCCCCCGTTCCCTGCCCCTGCACCACCTTCGGCCCCCGGAGAACTCGGACGACGCGACGATGGAGGCGGCCTGGATCGAGGAGACGAGGTATCGAGAGATTGCCGCTGGGCGTGGTGGCAAGAGATGATCATGATGGATTAGAGATCTAATATGATCTAATAAGAAAAGTAGAATGTGTAGATAGTAATTGAACATTCTAATATCAGTATAATTCATGATCTACACATATATATATATGATATATGTATACATTTTTTGTTGTTTGATGTGCACTATTTGATGTGCACCATAGTCATCATGTGTACATGTAATCTACTTGTCATACCAAATATAAAAAGATAACATGTTGATGTTGTTCTGGTACTCATTATTGGCATGTTTCCAAATCTGCACTATGTCAAAACATGCTCCCGCCTGCTACCGCTCAACTGATGCTGTGGAACCTGAGGCGAGCGTCCGATTGCTGTTGGATGCCACCTATCAGGAGGTGGTTGCGACTTGGTGGCGACTGCCGAAAAGAATCTCGATCTATGGAACTAGGAATATCCAAGAAATCTTTAGGGAACACCTAGCCTAAAATGAATAGTAGAAACTAAAGAGTTAAATCCATTTAAATCTTGATTTTGGGGTTGAATATGGACCCAAACAACGGATTAAGATTTGGTCAAAAAAAATGCCCATAGCAGATGCCATGCCATCCGTGAATTGCATGTCATCCCGCTAGAGAGATACCCCCAACTTTGCTTGCGTGCAATGAATAGTAGTATATGATGGGGTTTCTAGTTTTGGTTCTCCAAAAAGTCAGCATGCTCTGCTTGATCAACATTTTCCTGCTTTTGTTCCCTGGTGATGTGTTGTTGTGTTGCGTTCTTTTTCGACTTGATTGGGTCATATTAGCACATACGTTTGTTCCAGTCCTATTATTGTCGGGCCTTGTGTGTTGGACATCAATTTTTGATCAAGAATTTGTCAAGAATGGTTATATAATTAATATATCAATTTTTGAAGCATGGTGCAGAGTCGGATTGACATTTAAGTTCTTCTTAAATTGCATTAATTTCATTTAATTTCAGCTTCTAAAAACATACTACTCGTAGAATATCATGGTTCCTCACTCCTTGGCTGAATCCCCATTTGCTACAGCTACTTTAAATCATCTTAAAATTGTTTTTCATAAGTCCCGCAACTGTCAAGCCGTCTAACCTCTGATAATCAAACGTGGGAATTGAAAGACACAACAAAACAAATTCACATAGTAGATGATTCGCCTGCAATATTTCATAGATGAGATTGTATACAGCAATGTGATCAAAGAAGTACAGTGGTGTAGATCAAACACCGGATCGGCTCCACAGGGTGACGACTGCAGGCTGCTATGGCGTCTTCACTCATGTGCCCCTGTCGCATCAGCGGAGCTTCCGCTTTGGATGCGGGGCAACTGCGCTGGAGAGACGAAGGTGAGGAGCAGAAAGGTGGCTCCGGCATTGGATGCTTCATGCTTTATGGCTTGAAGAGGTACAAATAAAAAGGTTAATGACTGGGTATTTGGAACATAGAACGCAACATCAAACATGGGATATCAACATGATATCGACTAACCACTTGTTGTGTTTGTATATCACACACAGACACACACACACATACACACTACTTGGATATGTTGGCGAAATTCATCGGTGAATCGTTGGTTGTGAGTTGTTCTTTGCTTCAACTGTAGAATTCAATGCCCGACTGGGGAACATGCAATATGTATATATAGACATATATACATGGATATTTTCATGTGTGTGTGCACTTATCTATATTGGTCATATTTTTTCCAGACTAATTCATGAAAGTGGCATTGAGTGGTTAGATACAAAAGAGAAGAAACTTCCTTGCAGTACCTTCCCTCAACCCGGTTCACAGGAAAATCCGAGGAAGGCAGATATCAACATCTCAACCAGCAAATCTGCCATTTGTTGTGATTTCCCAGATGCTCATGACGAGGGGTACCACAACGCACATGAGGGTATAGTATATAGATCATTTTCCAGGAGTTGAAGATCCGTAATGTACATGTTTTCAAAGTGAATGAATGAAACTGCACGTTCAGATCTATTGCAGAATACGCAGAATTATCCCCAGGATTTGGCTTCACATTTGAATCCCAACTCACAAGCAAGGCAGAATTGATTTGACAACTTCTGATAACATATATGATGCGGATCTTTGGTGTGGCTAGTGTTATGTTTTTTTTGAAGTGAAACGATTCTTGGCAACAGGTTGATGTACATTGCTTTTACAAAGCCCACAGCTCTCTGCAATTACGACTGTTAAAGAGCTTCATAGAAGGTTTCATGTACCAGAAATATGCCATTACCATCATCCATTTCAGTATCCGTTTACCTTTCGTGTACACCATGGGTTGTTCTTGACATAGGTTGCAGTATGTATCCATTTTAGGGTCTGTGAAAAGAAAACACGTTTCAAGCTTAGCAAGTTTTCTTCCGGTTTCCAAGTTGAAATATAGAACGGGTAAAACCTGAATCCTACTATTTGATCGACCACCCCAATGATTTGATGATCATGTCTCCATGTTCATGAGTTAGTTCGATGAAATAGTTGCAGTCACCGTTGTTTTGTCCACCAATCAGACCTCCAGAACGATCAACCAGCCTCCCAGTAGCTAGGCATCCCGTTGCCCGTTGTGATGTCCGAGCAGTGGCGCGACTTGGCGTTTTCCTCCACGGACTTTTCAGAGGAAGTGGTGTGGCAGGGCAGTGCCACTCGGTGCACAAGGAGTCTGTCAGGGTGATTTTGTTTAAATGAAGTCTCCATAAAAGAGAACTGCGTGGAATAGGTATGACAATGACAATATTTCTATTTGCTATACATAGATCCACATATATTGTCATATATTGTATAATTACATATGCATTACATTGTAGCATTTATCATTGCAACACCGAGTTGATAGCCGCCCCCTAGATCAAGATGATCAAGAAGGTCAAACATATTTTTGGAACTTGTTGGAGGCCGGTCAAAAACCACGCTAATTTACAGAATCTTCCCACCATTGCTGGGAATCAATGTTGCTGGAATTAGGTTCATATATGAGCACGAAAGAGTTTCTGAAAAAACGAAATGGAATTAGCTGCATAGTAGCATCCGTAAGGGTTTAGATTTGAGTCATTCAGTCAGATGAAATGAGCGTGGAAGTCGTAACCATGGAGAACATTAGCTGCACGTGACCATCAACCAGGTATTAGTTCTACTGGAATCAGTTGCACAGTAGCATCTATGACGGGTGAAAAAAAAACACCTATATAATTGTCTTTATGGTATATATTGCAAACCAATAATAGGGGGTTATTATTCCTGACTCGACATGATTATGAAACACTATCATATAGAAGTATACATGACAAAGGTTGTGACTGGAAGTATCAAGTATTGTGTTTTTGTTAGGACCTTTAAAAGGACCTTTAAAAAAACAGAGCTATCATGATAGCAGTGGATCTTTGGATGTGTTGGACGTGGCTCACCGAACTATGTTCTTGAGAGATGACATACACAAAAAGATTCAGAAAGCGAGGGACCTGATTCAGGAGCATTTGGGGTGTGATTTCAAACCTGCTCAAGGACTCATCACGGTAGGTGGATTTAGGCACGAAGTCTTTGACCATTTGGATATGCTGTGATGTTGGGGTCCAGCACAGTCTGGCGAAAATCTTCCAAGTTGCGGATATTGGCAGCGAGGGTTTCCACGAGAATCCAAAACTTGCCTAAACTCCAACATGCTTTTCTCTAAAGTATGATGCTTGAAGAAAAAACACTTGAACATGCTTGAAATGTATGTTGAAGTGAGCCCGGTTGCTCTGGTTTCATTCAACACCATCAACATCATCAACATTGTGAACAATTGCTATCTATATGTTAATCAGTATCCACATGTTTGGAAAAAAATCATCACCACAGACGTCCCAGAATTGAAAGGAAAGTCTGCAGGACAGTCATATAGTTGATGCGAAACAACCATGGTTTCCTGGAAACAATTTACCGTGAAAACCAACCCCAGATGGGAGCGCTGCTTGCAGGTTGCCAATTCCTCGGGCTCCTTTTCGCTGGGTCTCAGACCTTTGTTCGAGGATGAACACGCCCAGTGGGACGTGACCAAGAAGCAATGCGAGGCGGTTTCAGTGCTGCATTGGAGGAGCACTGAGCCCAGTTGAGCTATATTTGTTGATGATATTGTATTCAGAATTTCAGATATTCATGGCATTCAAAGTGTTCATACATCCATTGTGATACTATAGTGTAGTTACTGTAGATACTGTACTGCTTTTACTATACCCATTCAAATATCCACAAGATGCATAGATTTATATACTACTGCATGTGCTGTCAAGAAATATTTCTGGAGTATGGGCATGCCTTTTGACAAATCAGCTCACAGGGCGATGCCAAGCCTGTGACCCTGGCAGGTCATCGTGAAAGGGAGTCCAGTTGCCTCTCACCTGCAGCCAGCATCAGCTTCACACCTGGTTGGCTGGCTATTGAAGGTTTAGATAAGGCTAAAGATGGACAAAATCCCCATCCAAAAAGTAACACCCACAAGAAATAGAAAAAGAGTGCAATTTATACCGTTGTGTTTTAGTAGGAATTTGCTTTTCTACATCTTCTTTTAGGCCTACTCGTACCAAGCAGTGGTTTCTGGGTCAAACCCATTGAACTATTGGTGGGTGATTTCATTCAAAACGGGCAGTTTCCAATACTCAAGACTGCGCGCCCAACAAAATGGGACAAAGTAGTGGTGGTTTCATTCCTATTCCCGAAACCACCATAGAAATTCATAGAAATGAAACCATTTTGTTCCATTTTTCAACCATTGAGATTCATAGAAATGAAACCATGTTGTTCCATTTTTCAGATGAAAGCATCATCCCATTCGGGAATATTCTGGTGGTGCCTGGTGATTTTCACCCATAGAAATGGGATGATGCTCCGCACTGTCCGACTGTCCTATTCTTGTCTATTCTTCAGGGGTGGCTCAACCACGAAATGGACTCCAACTCCTAAATTTGGTAAAACCAGGTATTGCAACATACCAAGACCCTGCAAGTACACTTGAAAAAGGGTGTATTATAGTTATATAATTATACATATAGATATTATGCATATTTTATAATCCATTATTTTGGAACTACCCATGTCATGGAGCCTGCAGCATCAGGCACCGGGCGCGTCCTTCTGCTTCACGTCACAGCCGTTCGTTCGCTCCGTGATCCACGTCACCGAAGAGTGCCTCGGCGTGGAGCCGGTGCGGAGCTGCCTGGATGTGGCGGACGCGGTTTCGATGTTTTGGAACTCAGAACTCCATTCTTTCAATGGATTGGTAAATATTTGTGAATGGGACAATTGAAACAGGAAACCCCTTTATTTCATTGTAAAAACCATGGTTTCCTTCAATTTTTCCCTTCAACCAATCCAATGATTCTTGGAATTCGTAAATCTAGCCCGAATCATATGTTATAGACACCACCTTCATGAGTTTGTGTGTCCATTTTGGTATATTGGTCAGATATACTTATTCTCATAGTGAATTCCTTGCAGTTGTGTTGGCTCAATCTCATTTTTGGTGAAATCACCAGCTTCGATACTTTAGGGCAGTTAATTCTACCAATTCTACCAGATTTCCTGGTCATTTTCCCAGCCCTAAAGGACCACCGTCGCCTGACAGCCGCAGGACTCCAAACCTCGAGGCGAACGACGTCAAGGTCACGCGCACGTGGAAGCTCCAAGTCTTCTGCGATCGGCTGAAGGAGGTGTGTCGTTTTGGCGTTGGGTTGGTGTTTTGGGGGGAAAAGAATTCCCATTTGGGGGGATATGGATGGATTATTCAAAACAATACCAAGTATCGGTATAGGATATACATGCCTATACACCACAATAATTGAATATAATTGATAAACAATAGGAGATCGGAAATTGGAGGTGGTTTATCAATGTGGATCCCACAAGAGGGGGTAAGAACCAACAAAAAAAGAATGTGGGGGGTATGAATGTGCAAGCGGAAGACAAGCCCTACACGCTTGCATGGTGACATTGGGACCAGACATGAGCTGAGGCCGTTGACCTGTCCTTTCCCAACGCGACAGAACGAAGCCATGTGGACGCCCTTGGAGCCTTGGCCAAAGCCCCCCATTGTTCCGGTTCCAATATGACTCTGTTTGAGGGTGAAAAAGTCCTTCATATGACCCTATTAAAATCGCAACTGGAGATTGGAGTATCCCTCTTGTTGGACAAGAACCTGACTCGTGGAATCTAGATGTGGAAATAACATGAAATAATGATATGTCATATGTTGATCTCACAATGGGGTTGTCCAACATCATGTATGGGTCAGTCCTGAAGATCTGATGTGGATTGCGCATCTCAATTCCCATCACATGAACCAAACTTGAACAGTCCACTTTGCCTGCAAACTCCTTCAAGGTGGAGTATAATATCTTAGTCATATCTATTTATTACATTATTATTACTATTATTAGTAGTAGTGTTACTACTATTTGTGTTCTTTGTTGCTATTTGTATCGTATTGTCATGAATTATTTTTCCTGTAGTCATGACTGGGATATCTACAACCACAAGATGTTGCAAACTCTGCTGTGGCAACGCGTTGTCTTTCGTTTCATGTTGTTTCGCCACGGCCAGCGCTGCTGGAGGACAATATCTGGACCTCGACAGCATCCGCTGCAGCTGTGGGCTTCGAGCCACTTCGGAGACTCAGCGGAGACGAGATCGCGAGAGAATGATCGGTGAATGGGGATCATACATGATCATACCATCTACCGTGGGGATGTACTGGACATACAAACAATATGTGGCTGATGTTCTCAAACGTGTGTGCGTGTGTGTTATTTGCAACATTTCATCCCTAGAAATGGGATGATTATCCAAACTGACACAATATACAGATACAAAAGATCCCATCATAGTTGTATATATATATACATATGATGTGATATCCTATATCACAATACACTGATTAACATTCAAATATGCCTTTTCATCTATATTTTTCAGTTGTATCTCTTTAGTATATCTGTTTGATGTATTCCTCAACTTTGTCATATCAAGTTTTCGAATTATATCCTATGTATCCTCTATATATTCTCTATAAACTACATGTCTCATCCAATGGTTGTGTCAATATATCACTAAATAATGAATCATGGAATGTATACAGATATAGCATGATATAAGAATTCATATTAGATGATACAGATTATAATATCCTATTATATATATACATATACACAGATATGTAGATATAATATTGACATATAATATAGGTAGATATACCTGTTGTACCGCCAGTTTACGACAATACAATATGGACACAATGACAATAACTATAAAAAGCTGTGTAGACTAATATTTAACTATTCAACAACTATCCCATTAAAGTATATATCTTATGTATCAACTATATTCTTTGCCGTGTATATTATATATTCGCTTAAATTATATATAATACATATAAATTAGATAATCTAGATTATAATATATATTATAAATAGATATGCCATGATATACTCTCTATGTATAATATATATATATACTACAATGTGAGGCCCCCTAGATAGTTAAGTTGGTTTATAACTCCAATAACTATGGTTTATGATACGCAAATAACTATACTTCATGGGGTTTATAAACCAACTTATAACTAGGGGGCCTCACATTGTATATATATATATATATATCACTAGTCACTAGTATATCCGTTCGACCCCCGCCCAGGACGGCCGCGTGGAGGTCTTCCGTCAGCTCTTCGGCGGCGCCTTCTGCACCGAGGCGGCGCCCGGGCCGCGGCCCAGCGGGCGCCCGGTGACTGGGCGAATGCCGGGGGAGGCCCCGGGGATGGCGGCGTTTCATATGGGTTTTCCATGGGAAAAATGTGGAAAAAATGTGGGTTAACCTTCAAACATGTGGGAAACATGTGTTGCAAGTTGGTTCAGAAACCCCATCAACTAGAGTTATTTGTGTATCATAAAAACCATAATTATTGGAGTTATAAACCCACTTAGCTATCTTGGCCCCACATTGTAGGAATTTCCATGGGAAAAATGTGGAAACAAATGTGGGTTAACCTTCAAAAATGGTGTTGACTCATATTTTGTGGTGGATGTTGTCCCATCATCTATGGAAGTAATACTGATATTTTGATATTTAACATTCAGTACTCAATTTTGATACAGATACATATATATATATATACATGTATTTCAAAGTACAACTAAGCATGAATTGTACGTCTTTGTTCGACGTGGGTCGGCAATGATCAGTGTATAATATTGACGAATGTGCCTCCAGAATCAGAAAGGGTTCTCAAGCAAACAGTGATCAAAGTCGGTACCCAGTTGTTTTGCGACATGCATGCCAAAAAAAGTTTCTTGTGTAGCCGGCACTCTCAGGGTTTTGATGTCTTGGGTATGATTTGTGTGATAGTTGTTAATCTCACATTTGTGATTGTTTCTTTCCATTAGAATGTTCTTCGTCCAGGGTTAGTGTTAGTCACCCCAAGGAAATCATGTAGAGGTGACAACAACCGGAATTCCTGGTGGAAATCATGATCAAAGATGTTCGAAGAAGTTTGGCTTCAAGATGTTTGGTGAGCAACCGGCCTGTGGTTCACCTCTAACTCTAGGTGCCAGGTGGTGCCCCACAATTGTTAGGTTTACACCAACAACGTCCAAGACCTAGGGTGTACGGCAGGTATATCCAATCAACTTATACCTGCGGGGACACCACTTTTCAGGATCCGGAGAGAACAACCTTATCCTCACCGGTCAGATTTTGCCTGCTAGTTAGAACATGAGAGTAGAAACCATGGCATTGTTTTTCTTTCTCTGTTTTGGTTATGCTTGTTCCGTGTTGTTGGTTGCACCACTCAGGACTTTGATCATGATCCTATCGCGCTCCTGGCCAGCCAAATTCTGCATCAAAGCAGCAATTTCCCTTCGTGCATATCACTAAGTCGAAGTGATTCATAGCATCATTAATTTGGTGGACATGCCAGTGCATACATGGAAGGCAAAATAAGAATGGCCAAAAACTATGGAGAGAAATGATAGACCCAACATGAATGGAGTTGGAGAATTGGATTCTGTTGGATTTATGATGCCAAAAACATGAGCCATGTGTGAATCCGCAAAGGTACCCCATGTTGGATGATTTGGGTCATTACCAGCATATTTCCATGTCAATGTATAAGTTGGCCAACATTGGGTCGTCTCTGTGTCACACTGAGACATGGACGTGTCCTTAAAGGATGATACCGGAGCGAGACCGGAACCATGGGTTCTGAAAGAATCCAGTTTCATGTTAGTTTTCGGGTGCCCCAATTGCTGGTCCGTCCAAACAAACATTGCAATATGGAGGTTTCCTAAAATAGGGGTACCCCCAAATCATCCATTTTAATAGGATTTTCCATTATAAACCATCCATTTTTGGGTACCCCCATTTTAGTGCTTGACCTGGAAACAAGAGCTTGGGCCTCCGCTCAAGGTTTTCCATTGGCAACAGGGCTGCATGCCTGGCCCTGGAGTTTGTGAATGGTTGATAACTTTGGAATCCAACAAATACAAGAATCTACTGTGTCCTATTCAGCAAGCCCTGCGTGCGTTCCACCCTAAATCGCGCCCTGTTTACCCGAAGTGCCTTTCAGAACAATGTAGATTACACTATTCATTCGCATATTCTTCATAATCATGTTCCTTCTTATATGTTCTTCTGTTCACCTGACCTTTGAAATCTCACACATTCACACATTTTGATCATAACAATAAGGTTGTATAATAATCTAGAATATATAATATGTATATATATATATATACATATTATGAATGTGTATATGTATGTATACAACATGTATGCATATATATATATATATGTTTACCATCTTATATACCATTTTATATACCATCTTATATCATCATATAGTAATCCTCCTCCCTTTCCATCCCTTTCCCAAGCGCTTCAAGGTGGAGCTATGGCGGGGCGTGCGGCGCCCCTTTCAGTGGGCCGTCTTCTCCGCGCTGAGCACCGCGGCGTCGCACATCTTCGCGCGCCTCGGTGTGGTCGTGGTGCTTCGGTGGTGGATGGGAAAATGTCGGATTTATCTTACAGGTGCTGAACGCAGGGAATGAGGGAATGACCTATAATAACCATTGATAATCATCCCAGCAACCCCCGTTCCCTACTAAGCACCAGCAAGTTATGGTGGTTTAGTGCTCATTTAGGGGGGTTCAATGGGGGTTCAATCGTGATCTAATGGTGATTTCGTGGTCAGAATAGTGATTTAACCAACAAAAACAGTGATATACCCTCCTGTATTCAAAGGTGGCTGGCGAAATCCCCGAACTGAATAGAGGGGTTTATGGGAAGATCAACTGTTTGCATGGTAGATTTTCCATTGCGATCTTTGATTACCAGAGGGTAATAGGGATACAACAAGCTACATAACCAATCAAGTGGGACTTGGATGATATTCTCCGATTTGGGCCCGGTAAAACGAAGCTACCCGCTGGTAATCAAACGTGGCAATGAAGAAATATGCATTGTGTTCAATGATATCTCTATATTTATTTTGGGGGTTTTCCCATATGTTTGATTGCCAGAAAGTATCATGGACATGAGATAGTTTGGGATATTACCATGCAGGATGATATGGTTAGATAACTATCCCAGAACATTCAAAAGGGAGGGCTAATTATTTTAGGATTTTTTTTGCAACAGTTTTAGTTTTAGGATGTTTTTTTGGATTACTGCTTCTCTGCTTTTCCTGCTTTTCCTGCTTCTCTGATTTTACTGCTTTTCTGCTTTTCTGCTTTTCTGCTTCTCTGCTTTTCCTGCTTCTCTGCTTCTCTGCTTTTCTGCTTCTCCGCTTTTTTGCTTTTCTGCCNNNCTGCTTCTCTGCTTTTCTTGCTTCTTTGCCTTTCTGCTTCCCTGTTTTTCCGCTTTTTGCTTTTCCTGCTTCTCTGCTTACCTTTCTACTTCTACTTCTACTTCTTCTTTTTCTGCAGTCATGCGTTTTTGCTGCTCTGCTTCTTCTTTGCTTTCTCTTGGTGCCAACTTGGTGCATTGTTTTTTCTTTTGCTTTATTCTCTCCTGTTTGTATCCTAAATGAAACCCTAGAACAACCCTAAATGAAACCCTAAAGAATCCCTACATGAAACTTACATGAAACTCTGCATGAAACCGTGCATAAAACCCTTTTACTTTGGGATGTACTTTGGGATATACTTTGGGATGTACTTTTGGAACATGAAACCCTACATGAAACTCTACAACTCTACATGAAATTTTACATAAAGCCCTAAATGACACCTTACATGAAACCCTACATGAAACCCTAAAGACACCCTAAATGAAATCATAAACAAACCCTTAATGAAGCCCTAAATGAAATCGTAAAGAAACCCAAAAGAAAACCCTAAATGAAACCCTAAAGAAACCCTAAATGAAACCCTACATGAAACCCTAAATGAAACCCTACATGAAACCCTAAATGAAACCCTAAAGAAAACCCTAAATGAAACCCTAAAGAAAACCCTCAATGAAACCCTAAATGAAACCCTAAATGAAACCCTAAATGAAACCCTAAATGAAGACCCTAAATGAAACCCAAAGAGAAACCCAAAGAAAACCTTAAAGAAACCCTAAATGTAACCCGAAAGAAACCCTACTGAAACCCTAAAGAAACCCTAAAGAAAACCCTAAATGAAACCCTAAAGAAACCCTAAAGAAACCCTAAATGAAACCCTTAAGAAACCCTAAAGAAACCCTAAATGAAGACCCGAAATGAAACCCTGNACCCTAAATGAAACCCTAAAGAAACCCTAAAGAAACCCTAAATGAAACCCTTAAGAAACCCTAAAGAAACCCTAAATGAAGACCCGAAATGAAACCCTGCAAAAAACCATCAATGAAACACTAAATGAAGACCTGAAAAATCCCTAATTAGAACCCAAAAGAAATCTTACATGAAACCCTAAGGGAAACCCTAAAGAAACCATAAATGAAACCCTAAAGAAACCTTAAATGGAACCCTGAAGAAACCCTAAATGAAACCCTAAAAAAAACCCTTAATAAAAACCCTAAATGACACCCCAAATGAAACCCTAAAGAAACCCTAAATGAAATCACATCCTACTACTTTTGAATGGGTGTGGAATAGTTTTAGGATTTTTTTTGCAACAGTTTTGTTTTTTTTTGGATTTCTTTCCTGGCACCATTTACCTTGTATTTGCAACAGTTTGGAACTAGAACCTGTCATTTTGCATGGTATTTTCTACATTTTGGCATGTTCACCTTCCATTTTGCATGGTATTTGCTACATTGTAGCATGTTCACCTTCCATTTTGCATGATATTTGCTACATTGTAGCATGTTTGCATTCCATTTTGAATGGCATTTGCTCCATTTTAGCATGTTTGCATTCCATTTTGAATGGTATTTGCTACATTTTGGCACTTCAACCTCNTTTGCATTCCATTTTGAATGGCATTTGCTCCATTTTAGCATGTTTGCATTCCATTTTGAATGGTATTTGCTACATTTTGGCACTTCAACCTCTCATTCTGAATGATATTTGCTACGTGAGGGTTTCTTGAGGGTTTCTTTAGGGTTTCATTTGGGGTGTCATTTAGGGTTTTTATTTAGGGTTTCATGTAGGGTTTCATTCAAGGTTTCATGTATGGTTTCATGTAGGGTTTCACTTAGGGTTTCTTCAGGGCTTCATTTAGTGTTTCATTTAGGGTTTCTTTAGGGTTTTCTTTAGGGTTTCTTTAGGGGTGGTTTGTTCTATTTTGGATTGGGATTGGGATGTCTATGATACTGTATTCAGTTTAAGTCCTTCGCCAAATGGGCCACATATCTTGCGTTTTTTGCAACTGATCGGATTCTTGGACTTGAAACCTGAGGTGTTGCGGTCTTCAACTCCACACATGTTGAACACCTGAAGCTGATTTTGCCCTAGCAGATTTCCTCAACTAAAGGATGTACAGTAGATTTCTAGTGGTAGTATCATCATAGTGATTATCTTGACAGTAGCACCGGTATGTTTCAAACTTTGAATGGTTACTACTTTAGGATCATTATTCATGTATTCAAACTTACTATTTTATAATATTATATACTCCCTCCCAAAGGAAGAACAGATGGTTCCTGGCTCGTCACTCGAGGCTAGGGAGTGCCGCAGACAGCGCCAAAGAGAGAGAAGAAGGGCCTACGATCCACGTGGATTTGATTGATGTATTTTGGCAACATCGGAATCGTGGGGCGATCTAAACACATGTTGTGCGTTTTTTTTCTTAGCAGCAAGAATTGGGCAAACTGGGAAATGATCAGCAATGTATGGGATTGATGCGTGTTGGCACAGCAAGCAATGGAAAAAGGGTAAGGATTGAGCCAGCAAAGTACGGACATTATCAACGAGCAGATGCTGTCGGGAATACGTGATTCTTGAGAGCCATCACCTTGTGCGGCAATTACTGAATGTTGATCCATAGATTGGCCATCGAATTGGTGAATTATAGAAAATTGATGAAAATGGATTGGCCCATGTAAGATCATGGAAGTATGTACAATAGATAGTTCTTGCGATTGTCATGTCATGACATGATGCAGAAGTGGAATCCACCCTGCGTTGGGATGGTTTTAGGGCTTCGTTTTGGGTATACCATGGTATACCTGCATGGGAAGACCTATGTTGTGAACATCATGCAAAGTCGGGCCCCCAAGTTTGTAGTTGGTTCATAATTCCATCATATTCCATCCAACATCATGCAACTGTTTAAATCAACGCAAATGATAGATATTATGTCTACCGATGTCTACCGCACATCCAATTGCTAGCCTACTTACCAAGCAAGCCTCCGGGAATCGTGGCCATGGGACCCAGCCCTTCATCCGTGCCTTTTGGGACAGGAACTCACGCAGATCCTTCCGTTCTGCAGGAATCTTGGTGCCACTTCAATTTCAAGGGATGATGGTTATTTCATCATTTTCGTATAGTTTTGCCATACAGTGAGTTGGCAATTTATGCTTAAATTGTGGATTCCCTTTTTTGGACAAATTCAGAAGATATCAAACCCAGTACCTTTGCTGTGGTGATGGACGGGGGGATTGCCACTGATCCCGGCAAGCTCGTGTCTTGAGAGGAAAACCGGGGTAATCAAACAAAATATGTGGAAAACCTATGGTCCCCTAAGGAAAATGATCTACAAATGGGCTATTTTCCACATCTCTTTTTAAAGGATGGTTATAGAAATTGTATAAATGTATCCATGGCACTGCACAGCAGGCACTGGGAGAATCGAACGTAGGTATGCAGCGGATCAGTGGCAAGCCCTGATTTCATGAAGCGAAAGCCACAAGATGAAACAACACAGTACAATTTCCGGTTTGAATGACTGACCTGAGACCCCCCCTTTTTGAAAATTTCATCGTGCAGCAAGAAACACATTACATGGAGGTAGCATTTCCAATCAGACTGAAGAAAAACTGCCCAGTGCCGATCCAGACACCATTGTCATGTTCTGAGGAACGAAGTTGGTAAGAAACAGGGCCAATTTACTGAAGGATCCGTCGACATCCAGAGTTTTGCAGAATCTCGTCATTTCGAAAAGCTCAGCAAGTGCAGCTTTGATTGATTGATTGAATTCGGGCAAATGGGGACCAGATGGGACCAGTGTTTGAAAAGCAATGGATTCTTGCCGGTACTTTCATCACATGACATGCAAGCTTGAACTAAGATACATCACAACTTTTGCGGACCAGCTAAACCTTCATGTCTTCCTGGAGGGCCTACAAGCAGTGTGACAGTAGGCAGATAGACAGGTGCACTCCTGGATGAAGTTGGAGGTATCCAAGAGTCAACTGGTCATACGCTGCCACTAGTGAAGGACGTGGCTGGGAATTTTACCCGAAAATCATTCATTCTTGCAGTTTCCACCCCCAGCATTGGTCATCCGTCCTTTGGATGAGTTAACCCGTGCAAACATACTATGAATTGGTTAGCCAGGGGTCAATATGTCAGGGGCACAGAAAACATGGGTGTTTTTGTTTTTTGACATCAAAGTTTGAAGTTTCCTGGAATGTTGCTTCATTTTACTCTGAAACCCATTTTGGCATTCTGCTATCATCTCGTGCGCAAGGAACTGCTTCAGCGCGTGACGCGGCGTGCAGAGAAGAGTGCCGACATCTTTCGAGGCACGCTGGGAAAAACACTAGACATAAGATATCATCAATGTTGATTTAAACGGGACAACTGGGATGATTGTTGATCAATGTCGATGATTAATTGTTGAGAATAAATGTTGATGAATGTTGCTAAACTTGTTTACTTATACCTTGTGTCATCTTGCGGTAAATGTTGATACATTATATATGTGTTTTTTCATGGAGCATTGAGGGATGGGTTCCCCCAGGTCACCACAAAATATGGGGAGGAGCTGTTGGTTTGGCGATTCCCACTAAACATATAGAAACCATGGCATTCAAGAAAATGGGGCAAACCTTATAATTGCAGGTCTTATATAGAGGTTTTTGATGAACGTGCTATCCCACCTCAAGGAATATCAAGTTGAGTCTCAAGACACATTCGATCAGATCTCTGATGGCTTGTGTTTCAACGCCATTATACAAACTGTTCAAATGGGAATCACGGACTCATTCAATATGGAGACCTCACTGTTCAAGCAAGGCTTTGTGGATTTGGGCTCCGGCCGTGGACACGCCGTCTTGGTTGCTCACGCCCTGTTTCCATTTCGGCAATGTGTGGGTTTCTGGGCTGCGTGTGGTTCTTTACCGGGGCTTGTGGTCAGAGAACTTTTGCTCCGTGGTTTCCTCGAGATTTTAGATTTTCGCCTTCACCATGAGGATGAGGATGATGAGGATGACGATCACCAATGATTCTTTGGTTTTCCGTGGGGTTGAAAGCACCAACCAAATGATGATTGAAGGATATTGGGAAATTAATTGAAACTGATTTGCTTCTAACTAGATCGTCAATTTGTAAATTCATCCACCTTGTTTGTTCGTATGGTGTCCTGGTTTTCTTTCTCAGATGCTTAAGATGTGCCTCATGTTGCATAAGGCATTGAAGGGATATGCTGAGATGCTTGCTTGGCCTCAAAAAATCATTGAACGCCACTTTTTTGGGTTGGAGGTTAAGTGCTGCTGCTCCCACCATTTCAGCCAATGCTCAAGATTATCCAAAAGTGGAGACCTAGGCGTTCATTAGGATAGTTCAAGGGAAAACAAAAGCAGTCCACGTGTTTGATCACAAGATATTCCGCAACTTATTCTTTCATCCTTTGGGAACCTCTCCCCCTCGGATGGGTCAACTTTTTTGTTAGAAAGTGGGCAGAGTGTTAAATTAAATCATTCCTATATTATATATTCCTATTATTATCCCCACTATGTCCCAATTTCTACCCATCAAACGATCAACAAATTATTGTTAAATCATGTTAAATCACGATTTTGGTGGTTAAACCACCGTTGACTTTGACCATTTTATGTTTTATTTCCCCTAAATCCCCCTTGGCCCTTGATATTCCCATTACATCCATCCCGCGGTGGCCAAACCTGGTCGAACAGGCTACGAGATCGATCAAGAGGCGATGGAGGCGGCACAAACGGCCATGCGGCAGTACATGCAGCAGCGTGGTCGAAGGGTCGGAGTTTGGAGAGCTGGGAACTCAACGAAAAGATGTGGAAAACCAATGCAAAGCATTGCAAAGCCGGGAAAATCCATAGGTTTCAAAGCAGTATAATCTACATTGATCTACGTTCATGCTTTAGCTGACAGGGGGGGAGAACTGATGGATGTGAATGGGGATATGATCCTATTGTAGAAGATTAAGAACTTCCGGGCTTTGTAGATGATGCTGCCACATTTTTTTCCTGGTGTCCAACGTTTATGTCTCATTTGGGGCTGCTGCTGGGATGCCACATACAAGTAGACCACCAGAGCGGATTGATGGTATATCATGGATTATATCCACCCTTAGCGAGTAGCCCGGTCCCCTTAATATGAAACTCAACCGTATAGTGAATCGCGGTTTAGTATCCAATTTCTTCATGTGGTTTAGTCCATATAGGGGCTATTTGTCTAACAGCAACCTACGAATGGTGACATGTCCATGGACGTGTGGATAATGGGTCAAAGCCACTTCAGTAATCCAAAGATCTTATGGGTTTGGAAGGTATAATTACAATACACCCCATATATATATATTACACATACACTACATTATTAAATTTGCTTGCAACTATAGTTTGTGTATACACAATATATTTATATATATATATATATATTATATTGTTTATCATATATCATGTTACATATATGTATGTACATATATACATGCATATGTCTCAGGTTGATATATTTTAAGTTCTTCTAGGGGCAAAGGGCAAAAACGCCCCTTGTTTTTCCAACCCAGCTGATATCCTGTTGACCAAGGAGTGGCTTGGTACTGAGTGCCAAGTCAACGGCACATCCGCTGAAGTTGTTTCTGGGCGCCGATTCGGAAGGGATCTCTTTGGGTTTGAAAAGCAGACATTTTATTGTGTTAGTGAGATAGTGTGGGATATCATGGTATAATAGGGTGGGTATATACATATATATATATATATTATTTACACCCCAAATCCATGGATTGATTTAAGGCATATGAGATTTTCTATGGGAAATCATGGGATCTCATGTACAGTATGATTTTCTACCCCATGCTCTGAGGGTCTAATGATGATATCAAGAACTTCTGCATGGTACCCCCCAGCAAGCTTGATAAGCCTGCTAAGGCTTGATGGGGTTACCCTCTGGTAAACTAACATAGCTATGGAAAATCACAATTTTCTATGGGAAAATCCACTATAAATGGCCATTTTCAATAGCTATGTTAGTTTACCAGAGGGTAACTCCATTTGGGTGAAGGAACGGATTTCTGTTGGGGTTGACGTGACCATGGACAATTTTTTTTGGGCGAATGCTGCAGGGCCTCCCCACTGTTCTACTTATTCCCCATGAACAACTCAGTTAATGGCATTTGAGTCCCTATTGTCGAATAATATATTCATATAATATATTCATCATTGTTGGATATAGACGCAATGAAATTACAACTGGTGCAAAGAATCCCTATTCTTGTTGATCTATAGCCTCATGGTTTTAATCAACATTGTATTGTAAAATCACCAGTATGCAACTATCTGAACTCATGAACTCTATGAATGATAGATCAGCCGGAAGCCGGTGCATTGTTGGCGTTGTTGGCGTCTACAGAAGCAAGGCTGGAAGGTTCAGATTTCCTACATCCAGCAAACTGGAGCAACTGGTGTAGCCTGGTTGCAGCTGGTCAGATTCCGATGCAATTCCAAGGATGCAATTCGGCTTCCAGGTCAAGACCTTGCGTTGCTTAAAACGAATCACCATGTCTGGACTCTTGACAAAGTGTTTTTTGTTTCATTTTTTCTATTTTTCTTAAGTTCTTCTGTTCTTCTTCAAGTCATATTTTCTTATTGAATTATATGTGCCCGCTGGTTATTTAACACAGCCATGGAACATTGCTAATTTTGGATGATTTTCCCATTAAAACCTCCATTTAGTTCGGGGATTTTCCATGGCTATGTTAGTCATAGCCACAGGGCAAAAACCGGATGTCCATGTCATTGGATTGGTTAATGGGAAAATCGTAACCGGAAACCATGGTTTTGTACCATCAAATATAGGGGGGTTCCTGTAAATTTTCCCATTAACCAATCCAATGACCATGAGGAAAAAACGGGCACCCCCCGATGCGCTCGCCGCCAGGTACTGCCTCGGTGGTCTTCGTGAACGGCGTTACCTGGCCCAATCGCATGTTCGCCGAGATTGGGGAGTTGGCGCTGAAGCTCAGGCGCCGCGGTTCGGTGTGTTTTGATCCCACATGAAACTGCAAGAACTGTTGGGTCTATGCTAATTCTGACTAGAATGTTGGTCAAACAACAATAGACCATGCCCCAATTTCACCCTAATTAGGTGGTATAAATCCACTTCCAAATGGGTGGTTTATTTTTGTTTTACCCACATTATAGAAGAACAACTATATAGTCAGTGTGTGTATACATGTGCATATAACATCATATAACCAAAATCCAGAGTAGTGTGGCGAACCCATTGCCGTGACCATAAACCATTCCGCTAGCAAACCATTTGTGGGTTATTTTACATCATCCCAAGTAGGAGTATACCCAATCATGAACTTCTATTGCAGATAGTTTCTGGCATTTGTTTACCACATTTACCCATGTTGCCACTGGGGGGTGTTTCATATGAGCCGGGGTAATATTGTTGTGGCTGAGTGCCTTGAGAATTGCATGGCATGCTTCGGCTTAAAAAGGAGTAAACATGAGTAAACCTATTTGGAGTTTGTCTGAAAACTCTGGCCCAACAACTCAAACAAATCATGAACACACATCATGTGGGGCACATTTGTTTTGATAGTGACTGTATCAGGTTTACAGTATCACTCATCATGCTGAACGTTGATGTCAACAGTTTTGGTCCGAATCGTCTGCATGTTGTGAGGAAAGGATCCTTGTTGCTTCTGATCGCGCGACGTTTGCCGTACGACGATCTGCAAGTTCTTCGACACTTCGACGTGCGCGGGGATGCCTGCCTTCTGAGCTTCACGGACAAGAAGGCCATGGCATCCAGTTGAGGCACAAAGGTGGATTCGGATGGGGGGAACAAACACACGAACCAGATCGAACAAGCAATCCATGAGGTTTGTATTCCAAAATCTGAGGATTTAGTGACTTAGTGTAAATTGTCCCCTAAGGTTAAGTCAAGTCTGGGATGAAACCCGGAAATATCAACGTTATTTTGCTTGACCATGATCATACGAGTCTATTTGGGTTAACCCTCTGGACGGGGTTTGTCGGATCGGCAATGGATAGTCTGGTCGATGATTTCACATATGTGTTTTTCGCTCTACAACTCTCAAGTCATATTCCTTAGATTCCGTATGATTCCATATGTTTTTAATATATTTTTGATAGCAAGGACCAAAATGGCGACACGCAAAACACATCGGATGTTCGACAACTCCCAAATCATGTGCCTGCACATGCTTCGGGTCAAAACCATGTGCATGTCATGTGCTCAATGTATGTGGCAAAAAAAAATACTTCTTCCCAGGTCATCTTATCCTAGCTATATAGCATAATATCAACAGTTTGCAACCATAGAAAATATAGAAATCTGATGATGATACCAGATGAGGAGCATATTCTTCAGAATGGTTTAAACCACCAGGCGGTGGTTGCTAAGTGATCCTATGATATCCCTAGTTATTGATTTTTTTCCCCATGCATATCAATATACTTGATATACATATATGTTTCTTATGGGAAAATCATATGTTAAGTATATTAGGTCTATCCCCATATTAGGTATTTCCCTATACATTAATACAATGCTACCGTCGATTCTATCATATATCCTCATTTTCCCATGCATAATATATATATATATATTAATATAATATATAATAATATAATATAATATATACACATTATGTACTTCCCCATATTTACAAAATTTGACTAACCTTCTGCCCTATCCCCAGCGCCAGGCGGTTCAGGTCTGGATCTATCAGAGGCGTTAGCTCCGTGTTCGGTCCGTGTTCGGTCTGCGGACTCTGAACTTGACTGATGCTGGTATATTAACATAGACCCTGAGAATAGCTATTTTTAGAGGAAACTAATCTTCCAATCCCTATCTGCCAGGGTCTATGTTAATTTACCAGATGGTACCATGGGGAAAACATGCACATATGATCATATATATGGTCAAAGCAAGACAATTGGACATTTCAGTAACAAGGAAGCCTGATGATCTGAACTCTGAACGATGGCAAATTTGGATCCGCATCCCAGTTGTACATAGACCCAGTGGCCATGAAAGATGTGCCAAATGGCGGCATGCTGCGCTGCGTAGCTTCGTAAAAACTTTGGCATTTCTTTTTTTGGAAGCAACGATGGAAGTGGTAAACGCCTGAAACTCCTTAAATGTGATTCAGTTTGGCTGGGCCAGTTGTGTAAGGTGTTGCCTCAGTTCAGAATCGCTCAGTTGGTTTACAACTCCAAAAACTGTTGGGTTTATTGCAATTTGGAATAAGGTAAATTCATCGAAGTAGGTAACTGGGACATATTTCAATGCATGACTGGGGGCACCACCTTATGATATATCCACTAGTAAGATTTAACTTGGGACCCCATGTTTCATGTTCCATCTCAAATTTGTGGAGTGTAAGCTCGCATGTTCCACATGGATTCCGCTCTACTGCTTCATGTTCCTGCAATGAAATTGCGGCCATGAGGCTAGCTGTGAATTAAACGCATTGAAACAGTCGTTTTTTTTTGGTTGATGCTAGGGATGATTTATCTATGAAACCAGCATGAAAGTGTAGACTTCCCAATAGTAAATTAGAACCTACTCGCTTAAATGGTCAGCAATTTCACTGACTGATCTAATGTACGGCCTATATGGAAGAAACTAATGTTTAGAAGCTGATGCCACTGATGCGTTCTTACTAAGATCTGCCAACTGGCGTAAAGTTGCTAGCACCCAAAGTTGAGTGTTTGTTTTCCGCAAGTATGGTGACTTCGGCTTGTCTAACTTGCGGATCCACTGGTACCCCCTGACTTTTGGGACGCACTCATATCAGTTTCGGCTACACGTGCTACAACTTCTTCGCGTGCCAGAGTTTTTCAATCTTCACTTAGAAGTGTGAGAATGCATCACATGGTTGACACAACTCTGCAATGTTTGTAGCAAGCTACAACAATCTCACCAGAAGTGACGATAGAATGGAAGCAAAAAGAAAACAGGAGACATTGAAATCGAAAGGACATATTCGTTCTGACAGCATGACTGGTTGACTTCACAAGTGCAACAGGGCCCACCTTTTTTTTGAATTCCCATCATCAACTTAAGCAGAATGCTACCAGCAGCTCCAAAAACGAGCATCTGACATCAGCTCCACCCGGAACTGTGACCGCATGGCATGGCCTGCTGCTTTGGACTGCTGTCTAAGCTCTGGAAACCACGCTGTGAGGGCACGGCGCCTGAGGGATCACGCTGTGCGGATGGGAACTTTGCCTTGTCCCTGGAGCAGAAACTGCTGAGAACACAGGCAAGGCTGAGGCAACTGAAGCAATTCCTGTTGACTCTTGGTGGGGAGATCGAAAAAATGTGGATCTTTGGGGAATACACTTAGAGTTTACAATTAAGACTAGAGATTTAAATCCTATTTAGGATTCAACATTGACCCATCAGTGGTTGCAATCATTTTGCAGCTGCGTTTTTTTGGTCGAGAAACCATCAGCTGGGGGGCAATCTATCATCTGGGGAGTCATTTGGGGATGATGTTTTTGGATTTTGGGTCTGTTTTTGCTGAACCAAACGCATCGAAATCTCAGGACTGGTCGTGATCCAACAGTGTGGGACAGGGATAACGACTGGTTTCCACAGGAAAACTATTGGCTTCCCTGGTGGACGGAACAAGGTCAAAAAGCTCCTGACACACGAAGAGGTATCAAGGAGATAGCAGCAGTTCCCTTCCTTTGCTATTTATTTTAGGTGTGTCTGAAAATGGGAAGTGTTCTTCTCCAAAGTCTATTTTGATAGGAAGATTGTGGAAAAATGATGGGTAAGCATCAGATTTGGGGTACCCTATTTTCAGACAAACCCGTTGCGGTGATTGGTCTTCTCTTCATTTCTTTTCAGAGAAGCATGGAATCCACACAATTGGCCCCACTGTTAATTTGTTTTTTCACCCATCCATTTGCAGAGATGTTCACCATACATCCTATGTGGCCCAGGTACAAACCAAATTTCAATACATGTCAAGATAATCGATTGAAAATACCATTGTTTGTTTGGAAGGCTGCGTAAATCCGGGATATATTTTCTCAGTTAGGGGCACTTAGACACCTTTTTTTGCTGGGTAGATAGTGACTAAGCTCCTGGGTAGTGATATTTGTAGCGAAAAATCAATGAAGCCTGTTTGCTGTATATCTTCCGGTAATCATACATGGCAATGGAAAATCCTTCATTTAGGGCATTTATATTCCCAGCATTTCCCAGCAATAAATGCAATGGATTTTTCAGCCAACCACCAGAAGGTAAGCAATGTGGTTTTTCTCCTTTGGCGACCTAAGGCAAATATAGTTTCAACGGCAATCGGCTTCTTTTTGGGGGTGGGGTTTTTCGGGGCCCTTGGTGCCGCAACACCTTGCAACTCCAAGGATGAGGATGAAGGCATTCCGTACTTGCGGGCCTCCAAAGCGCTGGATGTCTTTGGGGATTCCAGCAGATCTGAGGCGTCCCCAAGCGGGACAGATGCACAGTCTGATGGAAAAGCTACAGGACCAAGCTGGGATGGTAGCAGCCTTCCAGGAGAACTCCGTTCACCTGTTGGGCTACAGTCAACCACGATGCCCATCGAAGGTGGGCGGCGAGGTTTTTGGTTCCTGATCCCTCTCGAAAAAAATCATTATAATCCAAGCTGGCAATGCAACATATGGAACCATCACTCTTTTTTGTTGAAGATCATCTACAAAACAACAACTAGATATAACTAGATCGTATAATAATTTCAATTTGTTCCTTGCTGCGTCAGATTACGGAAGCATATATCGATCCCAGATGGGCTGTTGATGATCCGAATTGACTCCCAGTTTCCTGACTGCACCAGGTAAGATCTTGTCAAAGCTTCCAGCTGGATTGTTGATGGACATCAACCGTGATTCTTTGGGCCTTCTTCCTTGGAAAGAGCTGCGAAAAGTGCCTCGCAGAGATCAAAAAATCGGAAGTGTCCTGCGAAATATTGAGATTGCCAGACTGGACGAGGCGGAAGATCACATCATCTTGAAGCGTTTCTGGATCGATGTTTGGGAAATGTTGAGAATCTTAAAGTATCTTAAAGTGTTAGGGGATACCTACTTGTCATCCAAAAAATATATATATGTATATATAAGGAGTTCAAGAAAAGGAGTTCAAAACTAATTGAGTAGGATGGTATTTTGTTTTCGGGATTGCTATAAAACTATAGGCAACTTATTTTAATCCAAACGGTGGTTGACCATGGACCGCCCCAGGTTTGGGGCAGATGGAGACGTCTCACCCGGTGGAGGTGTCTGAGGCGCCCGTGGCGTTACCTGTGCGAAGCGTGCTGATGGGCCGCAAGGGCAGAAATGGACCACGGAAATGAAGTATCTGAGCTTGTCCGAAAATAGGGAATACACCAACATGATTCATTTTCATTGCCATCATTTTTTTCGGGGCGGTATACCAACTAGTTTTTTTAGAAAATCTTCCAACACCTATATTTAAACAGGATTCTCCTCGTGATAATCAACCATCAGCTTTTGGGGTATGCCCTTTTTTCAGACAAAGCCAAAGCCGAAGCAAAGTTTGGACGTCCTGCGATTTGTCCAGGGCACCACAGGATTTAGCTGCGACGATGTCTGACCCGGCTATCTAAAGTTCCGATGGCCTTTTCCCGTGGGTTGGGCAGTTCGTGGAAAAGTTCCTGCCAGAAAAAGAACATGCGCTTTTCGTGTCCGCAGATGATGATTACGTTGTTTTCTTTGCAGGTACTTGAACATTGAACAAATCACATACGTTCCATATGAATCATATATATTTATTTTAGATGGACTGATAGTCTTTCTTTCCAACTGCATGACCCCACGCTGCCAAGGTCACAAGCCTGTCTGTGATGTGAGCTTGGCAGTTTCACTTTCTGGGAATCCACCTTGGACCCACTGCCGGCGGCCCTCAGTCATAAGTTGGTTTTCACTCATCCTTAAAACTAAGTGATTTGCACCTTCTCCACCCCACTTAGCATGCTTAGCGCTGTTTCAACCACCCTATGTCCCTATTGGATACTCAGTGTTACACCCCTTCAGTAATCACTTTGGTTGGTTCAATCGTTTTTTTTCGTTTCACCACCCCAATTTAGTTGGTGACATTCCCCGATTTTCTGGGGTCAAACTGATCCTTTTGGGCCCGCTGTTTGCAAGGACAAGCTTCCCAGGACACTCTACCATGTCCACAGGAGTTTCACACTTGCATGCCGTGTGCTACCTCTTTCACTGACAAATCCTGAGACATCTTCACCAAAAAGCCACCGTGGTTGCTGGGTTGGTGACCGTTGTTGTGTTTTTGATACTGGCTGTAAATCATGGAAACTCCCCATTTCAATTCAGGAATGCATTCAGAAGTGGATATCAATGGTGATTTCTTCCACTGTTGGCCTAGATTACCTGAGTGAATCAGACCGCTGTTTGTCGGCGAAGGATTTGTTCTCAATATTTGACCGTAGTTTGTTCGCTACGAAGGGTGGATGACTGCGGAATTCAGCCTTTTTGTTGCTTCAAACTTTGCGGTTGCAAGACCACAACTATTATATAGTTATTTCATGTTATTTCAAATTAAAACTGATGATTATCATTTGATTATCAAATTCTCCCTTTGATGCCCTCCTCGCCTGACACGTTCTTTGCCACATGTTTCCGCGGTTTCTGGGTCATTGAGCAAACTGATTGACAGCTCCGCCTCTGGTCTTCCCCCATGTGGCTTTGTGTTGCTGATCGTTTTTTCTTGGTCTTTCTTAAAGGGTGGCATGCAAGAATCATGAAGACAAAGATTGACACTAATTGACACCTCATTCACTGACAGGCTGATGTAGTCAGTAGTAAAATCTACAACTTTTTGCCATGTATCGGAAGCTTGGATGTTTCTAGTTGTGGATAAGTGATCACCAAACCAGATTGTTTGCCCCTCCAGTTATCCAATCTGGCTCCGAAAATCTGTTATTTCTCTCCGTTGTTAGATGTTGTTTTGGGTTTTGTTTCCAACCATGTTCAAGTACCGGAGTATCTGTCTTCCATGGTCATGAGTTGATACAGCAGGAAATCTCCAGTCTCTTTCAGGGTTGCTTTCCCGCTGCTTGCTGGCTCAGCTGCTAAACACTTCGAACTCTGGAGTGTTTCCCGGCGCATCTCATTCTTTGCAGCACAGTTGAACGGTATATCGATAGGATTCATGGAGCACACCGAAGCACACACACACACACACGTTTTTTTGACAACAGAGAGGAGTGTTGCCAAACTTATACAGATGAAATATGATGAACTTGGAAAAATAACAGGTGCCTGTTACGGTTGGCGCAGCAAAACACACTCAGGTCCCCCCAACATCAATGGAGTCACTCATGGTCGACGTGCACCAATTCATGAGGAGACGGAATGAATGAGGTAAAGATACTGCTGATGAGTGGAAACGACGAACCAAGACTGCAACTTGCACACTATATAAATTAGGATGATCAGAGACATTCCTCTGTGTTCATACACATTATATTGTATTCATATTCATATCACCGCCCAATGGTGCTCGAATGTGGCATCTTTTGCTGTATAATCGACATGTGTCTATGGGACTTAAGCTCGGAATACATGTCATCATATTGTGTCAATTGGTACACATTATCATGATTTATCATGTTTAAATAAATTCCTATATTCTATACAGTGAAAATTATTTTGAAACTTGCACTAAAAAATCAATGTTTGGAATTCACTAAAGATCTAAAGGTTCTCCATGCAGAAATTGGAGAAACTTCCCATTGTCAAATATATTTCATCATATTTCCATTTTTTCTCCAGGATGCTTGCGATTCTTAACCAGGATGCTTCGCCAATCTGCCGTTCGCCAGGACGGAGACGCAAGAGTTGTGCCTCGAAATGGCAACTGCAGAAGATTTTTGTCCTGGCATTCCCACCGTTGTGCACGTACACAAGGGGGGGTTATGTAGCCAAGCATTCTATTGATAGCCTGGTTGATTGGGAGGGAAATGGGGAATTCAGATTTTTTTTTTGCGTTTTGACACCAAGAATACAGCAGTAGCTGAAAACTGATATACCGCATAGTTGTTGTTTCAAGCGAGGAAATAAGGATGAGGCAGTTGCGTTCGGGGTGCCCTATGTTTGAGCAATGATAACCATGTTTGGGAATCTAACCCTGTAAGGGACAATCGTGGGAAACTTGTTTGGTTCAAGGTAGATGGGTGTTTTTCTATTGCTATATCATTGATCGAGATTTACAGAGGGCATCATATATGATATTATTATTGCTTTCTGGGGGTAGATTCAGAAAACATTGAGGACACTTTGGGCAACAAGTCGAGGAGCACAAGCACCCAAAACCAGAACTGAGGACCGAGGACACTTAGGATTGGCTCATATTTATTGAACCCATGGAAGCTGTCAGACGAAGCACGACAAACTTATTGGTCTTGTGGTTTCTGGAGAAACGAAACTGGTCAAGTTTGGCTGCACACCTTTGGGCTCAGCACAGCCGGCGGCTGCGTGCTGCCATGGCAAGGCGTGGATTGGTGGATGGGAGGTTGGAATTGCATTTCACATCCCATATCATCAAAAATGAGAAATTGTGTAGGAAACATGGGGATATATAAATACTCTGGTGTATAGCCCCAGATTTCAAGCGTGTCATTGAGAAAATGATGCTTGACCAGCGGATTTATGGGTGCCCTGTTTTCAGAACAACCCGGAATAAAAAATCAGATCAGAATTATGCCATTGTAGGTGTGTACCTCATTTCATGAATCACACCACTTATCCTCCGGTAATCAAACCTGACAATGGGAAAAAGCCCGAACTAAATGGAGGTTTGAATCGGAGAATCCTCGATAAAAGGGTAATTCTCATTAATTATCCATTGCCATGTTTGATTATCGGATGGTATATACCTTTCATATACCCACTACATCACCATTTTGGCTGCTTAACTCAGCATGTTTGCTGGTTATTTTCCCGATGATCATCACCATTATCAGCAATTCTTATCTATTGTTAACCATTACTATCCACTCTTAACCATTGAGGTTAACGGTTCACCGTTATTAATCTATATCCCCATTGAACTCTGAAACATCACGGTCAAATTCTAATCCCCCGCGTCAGATGAGCATTTTGGGCGGCCCTCTCTTAGAGGAGACTGAAGTGGAGGCGCGCGGCTGGACCAGATGGGAGGATTGGAAAAGAAGCGTGCTGTGGTATTTCTTTGGGAAGGTACGAAGTGGTTCAAATCTTTAACAAAATCCATTGTTTCATGGACATGTTGCTTTACATCAATCCACTAAGTATCGATAACACGTGTGATGTGCGTTTTTTTTAACCTTGATCATCCCCCGTGTTTTCAGAAGCTTCACAACAAATGATGGTCTGGTCGGGAAATATATTCTGAAAACAACGCCGGCATGTTTTAAAATTTTGAAAAAAAGGTCAATTTGATCATATGCACATATGTAATCATGTATAATCATTACTGCAGGTATTTTTGTATTGGGTATTTTTTATTGCCAAAACCTTCAAATTTGTTTGTGTGTGTTGCGCAAGCCAATGAGCTGATCCAATTTGGCAGCTTGCGCTGGGGGGCCATCATCCCGAGGACCTGCTCCGGAAGTATCCACGCTTCAAAGGACCCGATGGAAGAAAGAAAGACCTTCAACATACGATTTTGGATATGGGGATGGATAAACTTAAATGATGTTTTGATACATTTTGAGTGTGCGAACGTGCACAAATCTTAGCTATTGTTGGTGTGAACAGAAGTGTAGCAAGTTTTTTGACTCATACCCAGATAGACATAGGTGCATGTGGCTCTTAGATTTGGTACTGTTACCCATGTTGGTTGATGGGTACATTGAGGGTGAATGCAAAGAATCTCAAAGGACCCTATATTAGGGGTTGTGGTTTGTGCTGTCAGTTCTGTTTTGGAGTGCCACAGTTCAGAATCACAAAATTGGTTCATGACTCCAGTAACTCTCAGCTTTATGAATGTTTTATGGCAGTTACAAACCAACGTACAACTGGGGTTATACCACCTTGTAGTGTCAATGAAAGAGTGGTTCTCAACCACTTTCGTTCATTCCGACCTCTGATCCTGGGTAGTTCAACCTCCGTCGTCAAAAACCCAGTGAAATATGTGCAGTTGGTTACAAACCCATCATTGAATCAACCCGTAGTTGCCCTCAAGCAATCAAACATGGCTTAAGTATTCATGATTTTCACTATAAAACGTGCATTTAGTTCGGGGATTTCCAGCTAGCAGAGTCTCATTACTCGAGGGTAGCTGGGATTCTAGGAGCGATCCCTCCAGAAGCGCGCTTATGGACTGAGGCGGCGGGCGGGGCTGCGGGCGTGGCCCATGCGTTTCTTGAGGGATTGAGTTACTTTCTATGTTGCAATGAGAGTCGAAAAAGGGCTGCGGAAGATCCTTTCTCAGGCCATTGAAATCAACAGCCAGTCATGAAATATGGCAAATATGGTGAATCTTGCCATGAGACTGAATGAGTCACTCAATCTATGCAAATCAAGTCTGTTCTTTCGGCCAGTTTCCCAATAGGAGGCAGCCCCTCTGTATCAAGGCAGAAGTCGCAAGGAGCTGTGATGATCCCTTCACTGAAGATGCGGATCCATGGGTCTCGTAACTCGCAATTGATAGAACTTATGTATGTACATAGCTATTGAAAATGGCCATTGAAATAGTTAATTTTCCCATTAAAAAATGTGATTTTCCATAGCTATGTTGGTCTACCAGAGGGTAAACATTCCAGATTGTTCCACTTAGAATATGGCTTTGTCTTAGAATGGAGTATCTTAAAGTCCTAAAGGGTATCATTTCTTACAGTCCTATCACTTTCTCTTTTCATGTTGAATGTCATATGGGATGGATGGACCTTGACCATGGATACATGCCACATCATTATGAATCCACAAGTAACCAGGGTTATAGATTCATCCAGATTTACCATGTTTTTTTTCAACCCAGGGAACTTGACCCTGGCACATCTTGCCACTTTCAGTCCATAAATCCCCGCGCGGAATTTGACGTTACTGGATGCGAGGCGGAACTTGAAACCTTCCTGGCCAGCAATGGGCAAAGAAAACCCACAGTGCCTGGGTAATCACTGGAAGAGCCACGATTCTTGGGCCACTCCTCCTGCAAATCCGAGATTTTAGGGGGAAAATCAACATTAGTCTTTGGTACTAAAAAATGTGGTTACCCCAAAAAAATGTGATGCTCACAGAGGAACTGTCATGAGCCCAGAAATCTGCCATGGAAATGGCGGCTCGGTAAACGGAACCACATCGACTTGGCAATGGGAAATCCCCAATTCAAAAATAAAACACATGGTTCAAATGTGGTGGTTTCCATGGATTTCCCATTGTAGAAGACAATATGGAGAGGAGCTATGGTACTTAAGCTCGGAATTCAGCCTGCAGCATGACAGTTGTACCGACATGAATGCTAGATGACAAGATCATATGTTAGTCAAAGGCTGGATTACATACCCAGATTGGCGGATGGTCATCAATCCTTGAAAAATGTGGATTTATATGCCCCAAGAATTCTTGGAATCCTGGGATTCGTTTTCTGAGATGATCATGGCTACCATGACCATCCCCTGTTAAACTTCGCCCCCATGGCACATCTATCATATCCCGGCCGTGCTTTGTTCTTGGGGACGAGCCCAAATATTGGGGGCCATGGTTTTTGGTGGTGTTTTTCATATGAAGGGTGGATGAAATATGTCATTGTAGGTCCATGATTTTCATGTTCACATGATATCCATCCCAGTGCTGTGTTTTCAGGCCTGTCCCCATATCATCTCGAATAGGATTTCATGATCCGATGATGTTTCCAGTTTTTGTTGGTTTTATCTCCCTGTGATACCCTCTGATACTCAACCATGTCAAAGGCAGAAATCCTAACTAACTAAATGGAGGTGAAGTTCGCGAAATCATCGAAGTAACTCAGGGACTTTTCAGCAAGCCACGTTTCATTGTTGGAGGGTATATCCCTTTAACATACGCATTATATCACCATTTTGGTTGGTAACATCAAATCATAATTTTGCTGGTTATATACATCACCATGAAATCACCATAATTTAATCATCATTGATCCATGGCACACTTGATGTCCTCCTCACAGCACTGTGTTTCGACTTAGGACCTGGGGGAGGAGAAGAAAGCACCCGTGAACTGCGGCCTGCTGACCAAAGCCAGGCGACTGCTGAAAAATCATGGGGAAAGTTGGGAGTTTCTCAGCAAAAATGCCGATTTTTGCCGATTTTTGCTGAGATCTAGTGAGCAATTATTGTTTTAGCCATGGATAGACAATTGTGATTTAGAATGGATTTACCAGTAACGAAGGGGGATTTAGATCTGGATGGATTTACGATCAACTCATAGTGGCGAAGTTGGTTTGGTTCACTCTAACAACTTTTAAGGGTTTATGGTTGATGAATATATACTACTGTGAAGATGGTGAAGAAAAAACATGGGAAGATTCAGCTGCAAAGATGAACATACATGGACAACAAGGTGCTGCCCCCAGTTATGTTTGTTGGTTTACATTATCCGGCCCATCAAGTATAGTTCAATATATCCACTTTTCCGCTTTTCCGACTCGCGTCTTGGTCACAGCGAAGCAGAGCACCAGGACGTAGAGGAAGTGGTCAAAAGGACTTGTTCATGCAATGATCTGNTTTTCCGCTTTTCCGACTCGCGTCTTGGTCACAGCGAAGCAGAGCACCAGGACGTAGAGGAAGTGGTCAAAAGGACTTGTTCATGCAATGATCTGCAGCTGCTTAGAAGTAGTGAAAACTGGTCTCCATGTCTTCAGCCACTCATCAGGCGCTTCTGCCCTTTCCGGAGAAACTTGAACTGGGAGGCAATTAAGCCAGTACTGTATCGTATGTGATTGAGGCAAGCGATATGTGACTGGCAACGGACGTCCCAGTTTTTTGGCCAAGTTCATGAGATATGTGGTGAGCCACCTGCTGCGCTTGACAAAAGGGGCATTGTCCATTGTGTCTCGAGCTTCCCATCGCAGCTTCTTACCATTAAACCAAGGCCCCTTGGTGGGAAACATCGCCTGAAAATCTGCATACAACTGAAACCACGACCAAAAGTAGACTGAACCTGAACTCTGGTGCAATGAGGAAACCCATTCGGCAAGGCACGGCCAGTCTTCAAAATGGTAATGGGAGGCATCTTCAGGAAGGCTCGCAGGGAAAATCCATGGTTGCATCACTGGGGGTGCAAGCTGGAGATCTCTACGGGGATCTTCTTCAGGAGACTCTTGATTAAGGCGCTTGGTCATGGTGAGTGCAAGGCGGCCTACCTTGACAAACACTGCATGTATGGTATTTCTCATGTTTTCTATATGTGCAACTTCATGAACCAACTTGTCTCGCAGAGCCATGAGGTGTGGGTGATTACAAAACTCGTAGGTTGCAACATCATCAGCCGCTTGATTGCCGATGCATGCCCATCTCTCGCAAGGGTCACTGACCTTGTTGAGGTCCTGATGGCTATACACTTTGACAACACCAAGAAAAAGACCTTGTGCCTCTGCAAGCCTATCATACAACATCTGCAAAAGGTCATGGTTTGGTTTGGTGACATTAGCAGTGTATGAAGCACACTTGGCAAAGAAACGGATGCGGCGCACTACAAACTGATTGTCAATCCACAAGCGAAAGGGGAGTGATTCAGCTATGGCAAAGTTGACAGCCACTATGGCTGCATACAGTTCTGCTCTTGTTACTGATTGGAAGCGTCCTGGCAAAAGACCTGAAGCAACTGGTTGAAAGTCAGAAAGGCCACCAGGGCAGGCTTTGACTACCCCCCACGATGCCAGCCGTGTGAGGCTATCCCTGGGTCCTAAGCAAGAGCCATCTGTAAACAGATCTAACTCCTTCGCTGGTGCTGATCGCTCAAAAGGTTGGATGTCAGTGGGAATGGTATCCAGGCCAACCCGAAAAGGCTGCAGCGATTGTGGAGTTGGCATCCAACCATGGTTAAAAACTGCAGGTGCTTGCGCAAGGATTTCGCTTCGCATCTCAGGAGTGCATTCAATCCGTGCTTGTGCCAGGGCGTCACAATGCCAGTTTCGGTGAACTACTGAATCTGTTTCCCCACAAAAGGGGCAGGCTGAAGACAAATTGGCATCTCGATGGGGCAAGTGGTCTGCGGTGTAGAATGTGCCGTTAAGGCATGTTCTCAGGATGCTGTGGTCTGTTGGGTCAGTCGGAAGCTTTCGTGTGCTGAGATGTGCATGTGTGAACTGCATGCCATCGAGTGTTTTACGGGTGGATGCTAGGCCGGCTGTTTGGGTTTGCCAGGCCTCGCAGGCTCGTTGCATGAGTTCTTGGATGGGAACCTGCCAAATATCGATTGGGACACCATATTCGTCAAGAAAAGTACCTACTGAATTCCATGACCAATGCAGCTGGGCCATACGGTGCAGGAGCAAATGAACTGGGCCTGGCTTGGGCCGGATTTTGAAGCTCCTACTGGCATCGTGCAGAATTGGGCATGCAATTTCAAAAGGGATATATTTTCTAGTTTCTATCAAGGTGCACCAAATAGCATAAAATGCAGGGTCTACTTTGGGATGACATATGAGCGACAAATGCATGATTGGGGACAGTCCTGGACGATGTTCACCCAAAGCACGGAGGGCTGCCGTCCGCATGTCATCAAAGTGGGAGGGGCCCACCATTGCGGATGCTATTCCATGAAGCATGTTCGGCCATGCAACTGCTTGAATGGCATGCAATTTCTTTTTGTACCCGGCCTTGGAGGTGGCAAGGCTTTTCCATCGGGGTTGGAATTGCACTATTTTGGATGTCACTACAGAGTTCGTAAGTTGCTGGGAATATTGAACATGTCCGCCCAAGTCTCTGGTCCAATAGGCAACTGGCTGTTCTGAGGCCCTCAGGTGACTTCTTTCAGTTGGGTCGGTTGACCAAAAGATGGTTTTTTGTTCGTCGATCGGCACATCAAGCATGTCCAGAATGTGGGACAACTCTGCATAACCTTGCTGGACGGTTGATGCTGAAGCTCCTGTGATCTCTAAGTTGTCCACATAGGACCACAAAGCGCACGACGGCACTCGCACGCTGAGCCACTTGTCGGCTATCACATTGATGAGCAGCATTCCAACTACAGATAAGCCACAACCTTCTGGCAAGCCACTACAAGATCGCAGAGGAGGTCCAGTGGCTCCTCGGATATGGAAACGTCTCTCCATGACTTGGAGTGCTGTGGCCCATGAGTGCAGTATCTGGGTCGGTATGCCTAGAAGGACGCCTACTTGCATTATGGGGAGCCGGGGTAGATGGTTAAAGGCTTTCACTAAGTCGAGCATACATCCTGTCATTGGTCTTCCACTGAAGTAGTGATCCTCGATTTGGGTTTGGATTCCGAACCATACATCTTTGGCTGTCTTTTTGGGGACATTTCCAAAACATCGGGACGGAACCTGGTCCACAAGAAACTCAAGGATTTGTCGGGATCTAATGGACGACCAGGTCCGATAAAGAATTGAGAAGACTGTGATTGGCCTGTAGTGGCCCACTTGGGATGCTCCTTCTCGTTTCTCAAGGGAGTGGATGATGCCTGTAACCAATGAGACCGGCCATTTGTTCCCGGCTTCTATCCATGTGAACAAGTCTGCAATGGACTGGACTAAGTCAGGGGCCATGCGGAGGACATCCTGCCTACTCCAACCATCAGGTCCTGTGGCAGCTGTAGCTTTTTTGGCTTTCAACGTTTGGATGATTTGCTGGGCTGAGATTGGCTTGTATTCCATGCTGGCTTGAGGAGGAATGGCAGTTTTGATGAAATCTAAGACAGGATCCCAAAAGGTTTCTCATCGCCAAACCGGCTGAACAAAGTGGTTAGATCTCCAATGTATGTATCTTGGGAAACAACATCTCCAGGCTGGAGGTCAAGGAGGTCTTCCACCCAGACTTTGTCATCGGTTACCACTACCGGCTGCAAGGGGCCATATTTTGTCAACAAAGGTTTTTCGGGGTCTAATTTTGTGGGGGTCTGAAAAGTTAATGAAAGCTCCTCATTGTCAACCTCTGTGATGTGAGCGGAAGTTTGGTCTACTAACATCTGTATGGGCTGAACTCGAGATTTGCGCATATCTTGGAACACCTTATTGGGGTTGTCTAGATGTGCAGCTTGTGCTTTTGCTTTCATTTCCTTAATCAAGACTTCTTCCAAGGCTCGCACTTCCGCTTCAAAGGCAAGGCACAAGGCCTTCGCTTGGTCTGCTGGCAACGGGCTATGTGGAAGGTCATATGGGACCCCTGGATACCTGTGTGGGCGGCATGCCCACCAAGTCTGAAAACCCCCAGGAAAACCTGCTGCTTTGAGGATGGCCCTCCATTCTCTGGTTTGGTGGATCTCTTTGGTAAGTGTCGCAGGTGTGGATGCTGCTGTCGCTCTGGAATATGCCTCGAGGCGTCGAAGTTGTTTGAACCATCTTTTGTGTGTCATGTGAGTACCCATGAAATTGGGAGTCTTGTCACCTTGGCGCCCTGGGCGCAAAAGGCATTGAGATTCGGGGACCAACACGGTCGCAGTGGTATGGGATCTGCCTCGCTGGCAGTCTGCAAGTGGCATGCCAAAGGATTTGACATGCATGGCACTCGCGCGCTTCTCAAACTCTTTCGCAAGGTTGGTACAAAAGGATTCTGGCTGGGTAGCCTGGAAAGAAAAAGTGTCTTCGGGCATTTGGCCTTTAATTTTTGTCCAAGGAATACTTTTGGGTTGTCTCCAGAGGGGGATTTTATTGGGTTTACCAAAAGGCTTAAACCTGGCACTTAGGACTGCATGGTCTTTAAATGCAAGGGTGTCAACCGAAGTGGATTCCCAATAAGGCTGAAGTTCCGGGCTTATCCAAACAAAATCTTTTCGAGTACTATTTTTGCAAGTGGGAAGTGGTTTTTGACCAGTTTTGGCGTGTTGGAGGTCTTGAATCTCTTTCCAACCGAGTTGTTCCCAGATTTGGGTTTGAGGGAGTAAACCATGGAGCTGATTAAAGTCTCCCATGATAAATCTTTTACCTTTCAACCCAATTACAAGTTGTTGAGTGACATGACTCAGCATTTCATCTGCTTCCGTACGGACTGAAACTGTCTCAGCCCCTTTGGCTGGTCCGTAGAACACTGCTCCATGGAGCCAGTGGTTATTGCACAAAAAGGTGTTGGACATGAGTCGGGCTGACTCCGTTATCTCTTTTGGCCATGCGTTGGCAATTGGCCTGGATGGCAAGTTTGTGAGGAAACCAGTACCAACTTGTTTACCTCCTACTGCACTGGCAGCTGTAGATCTATAGGGAACAGGTGTCCCAGGATAAAAGGTGAATTCACTTTGATTGAACCGTAATTCGGCTTGGAACTTTTTGACACCTTGTTGGGTCAAGTGAGTTTCTGAGGCTCCCCAAATGGCGCTTTCGCTACTTGGAAGGTCAGCTAAAAAGGCACTCTTGTGCATTAACCCAGTTGGGTTAAGGGCCCCAAGGACCAAGCCAGGATTGACTTCGCATGGGCCAGGGTTGGTCGCTTCCCCTTGACGGAAACTGATTCCGTCGACTCGGATGTGCCACAATTGTGAATTGGTGAGTCTAGGACTCAAGCATGCACGGATGTGTCGGGCTTGGAGCCCCTGTCATTCTGCTGTTTTGGAGCGTTTGGATAGCAAAGCTTCGATCCTGCTCATTTGATCCTCTAGTTTACTGTCGATCATGTTATGGAGAGAAGCATGCTGACTATCCATGTGCGCTTTCATCTTCTGGACTTGGTTGCCAAGCTGGTGCTGCTGGCCATTGATCGTATTGACAGTTCCAGTGATCTGAGAGACATTGGTGGTTAGCTGCTTGACCTGTTCTTCCAGGGCTGTCACTCGGCTATCTGTGGTGGAACTCATGGTTACATCTTCAGGGAGAGCAATTGTTTCACGGATGCTCTGCTCAATGGATGTCTGCATCTGGGCTAGCTGCGCTGGGGTGACAACTGGTGCTGGAAGCTTCTTCTGGCCAGGGGCCCACGGATCATTGAGAAGCCAAGGATCTACGGCAGTTGCTTCTGACTTGGCCGGCTGCGGTGTCATCTGCTTCAGGGTTTTGGTGGAGGCGATGACCGAGCTCTCTCTGCTCGTTTTGGCGGCTTTGATGGCATCATTATGGGAAATGAGCACGTCCCCATGTTTCATGGTGAAAACCCAATGGGTCGGATGCTGGGTGGCTTGTGCTGACCAGAACACCCCATCAGTGGCCTGACCCTGAGGTTGGCCGGGCCTCGCATTCCATTCCCACTGGTTGAAAACTTTCTGAAGGCTCGAACGTGTTGTACCCCATGGAAGGGGTCCGACTTTGTATGACATCACTGATTGGCCATCCAGATAGCTAACTTCAGGTCTGAGAATGGCATGAACTGCAGAGGCATCTGTTTCTGCCACTCTGATTCCCATGCGTTCGCCGTTTCTGACTAACCATGATGGCTGCTGCGTGGTCTGATTGAGCAAAGCTGCCTCTGCGTAGCTCTTCTTTGGCAACCAGATCACCCGAAAGGATGCATCGGGAGATCTCCCGTTGTCTGTTCTGGGTTCGCAAAACATCCCATCCTTTCCACTCAGAGACAAAAGCTCTGTGGCCGCAGCCTGGCAAAGGCGTATGGTGGCTGAGAACACGTATGCATCTTTGGGTGGAGATTTGCGAAACGATTTGTCAAGAAATTGTCTGTCCCAGATGTCCAAAATTTTGTCATGGCTCAGAAAGGAGAACATTTCCTGTGCAAAGATTGTCTTGATGGGACCTTCTATCAGACTTGCCCAGTCAAATTTGGATTGATCACGGTAGGCAAGGATGCGGACTACCTGAGTTGGTATCTCTTCAATCTGTACACATTGATCGGGTTGGTGCCGCTGCACTGGCTTGGTTCCTATTTGGAGCATGGCTGCTGTCACCAAAATGGGCTCTTCTGCATCGCTGTAGTTTGCTGGGAATTTCACCAACTGCTTTGAAGCTGGGATTCTTGGATCTTGGTGATCGATGATGAGCAGCGCAACACCTTCTGAGCTCATGGGTTCATTCAACTGGAAGAAAGGCAAAGCATCTTGGACATTCACAACTACAACCCCCTTTGCATTGTTGTGGATTTGGGGAATTGTCAATTGGCTGATCTTAGTCCCGTCACTCTGTTGAAAGATTGCCGGCGGAATGGAAATCTGGTCAGCCTGCAGGACAATGGGAGTTTTGGCTTTGGCTTGCACTTTCTTGTTGTTGCGTTTTCCAATGGCTTCCCCATTTTGGACCCTGCTGTTGATGACCGTGTGAAGCTCGTCTGAAAGCACGATCTGAATTGGTGGTGAATGTGTACTCGCTTTGCTCTTCAGGTCACGCCAAGGCCTTGGTGCGGCAAGTGTCTGTTGGATGCTTTGGCTTCCTAGTGCAGTGACCAAATGCGTTGCTGCTGCTTGTGATCGATGTTTGGCGACTCCATGTGACTCGATCAGGATTTGCAATTTCTGGATCAAGGTGTCATCAATGGCTCCCCCCAACTCAAATGGCTTTGCCGTTGACTGTTGTGCACAAAACTTGGCAAACCCCTCTCGCATGGCTAATGCTTGGATTGTACACATGGGTGTTGCGATGTCACCTGCTGCATAACCCTGAAGCCATGCAAATGCTTGAAATCCACAATCGTAAGGGAACATGGAATGCACTTCCGCTACATGCCATTCTGCTTCGTCATAGTGTTGAAGGTCTGGCAAATTACTGAGGATGACATGGCCAAAACGATTGGTGTGAAGATGCAGGTCTTCGGTCGTGGCTTGGATCATGACTGGGGTCCAGTGCTGTTCCAGCAGAATGGCAGTTCGTTTGGTGATCCGCTTCTGAGTGACTGACGCTTCTTCGATCACTGAGAAAATCCATTCTGCAAGCAGCTGATTCAAGTCTGCCAATCCGTGTGCCACAATTGGTGGTGATGTGTTCAATCCCCATTGGTGAAGTTGGGAAAGGTAAAACTGCATCTCATCGGTGGCTACCCACCCTTGCTGGTTCCACAAAATCGTTTGGCGATGGTGTGCATCAAGGTGGATCTGAGCAAACTGTTGTGGATGGAAAACACTTTTTGGCATGGGCTTTGAAATGTCACTGATGAAAATGATCTGATCTGGCTGAACAGCACTTGCAATTGGGATGCTTTGGCCCATGGCATCTGTGGGTCTCCACGTGATGGCGGTGTCTGCATTGCGTCCTTCGGCTAGGACGAGTTGGCCTACTGTGGTGCCTGGCATGACTTTGACTGTGTGCAGGGCTTGTCCAAAACAACCTACTCGCACTGGGAAGGACCGATCTGGCTCCTGGGCAGCACGTGAAGGAAGCTCGACTTCATCAGGAGTCTCAACTTGGGTTGGCTGCGGCTCACCCCAGAGGCCCAAAAAAGAGTCACCCGCGGAGGCTTCTCGGGTCTCCCGGGCTCTACTGGCGGGGGACTCTTTTGAGGCAGCCAGATTTTCAGAGCAAGTGGTTGGTGCCTTGGTGCGGCCAGCATCAATGGTTTTGGATGCAAAGCAATTGATCCCTCCACTGGGGTGATAGGCCTCTGCATTTGTGTTTGCAAACTTTCTTCTCTTGGCCGAGCGATCTTCATTGGGAACTGTGGCAATAGATAAAGTTTGGGCGGGGCCTGCATCTCTCGGGAGATGAGGCATGGCATGAAAAGACACATGGGAGGGTGTGGCAATGTCGCCGCCACTGGGGTTGGGTTTGTCGTAGTGATTGCTGTGCTCGAATGATTTGGCAATTTCAGGAATCATCAACTTGACATGGTCTTCTTGGAGCTCAGTGGATGCATTTGCCTCAGGAGGGTGGCTTTCACTTATTATGCCTGGCATGGTCATGGCAAGGGGTTGGGAGGGGCTCCGTCCCTCTGGGAGGGTGAGCTTGGCCTGAAGAACATGGGCGGGGCTTCTGGCACCTGTGATGTCGGCGAATGCATGGAGCGGCGGACTATGTACATTGGCATCGGATGCTTGGTGAAGCCCGGCTGTCCCTACGGATGTCGACACACGATCACTACCCTCTGGCCTGATCAGGTCGGATCTATGCGGATGGACCATCAACTTGACATGATCTTCTTGACGCTCAATGGATGTAGTCGCCTCAAGAGGAAGGCTTTCACTGATGCCTAGCATGGTCTTGGCAAGGGGTTGGGAGGGGCTCCGTCCCTCTGGGAGGGTGAGCATGGCCTGAAAATCATGGGCGGGGCTTCTCGTACTTGTCATGTCAGCGGATGCATGGGGCGGTGAACTATGTGCAGTGGCATCGGATGCTTTGTGAAATCCGGCTGGTCCTGCGGGCATTGGACTGATGGGTGTGTCATCCATTCCTGCATGTGAAATGACAGTTGGCAAGGGACCTGACACGCTCGCAGTTGGTGCTTCCAATGCATGAGAACTGAAAACATCAACCTGGTTGGCCTCATGGGGTGATGTTGGTTGTTGAGATTCTTCCAGGACACTTGACTCCGGCTGCCGTGTGGTTCCAACGGATGTGTCATGTGTGTCCAAATGTCCAAGAAGATCTTGAGTAAACAAACCAGGCGAACTTGGCTCATCATGGTCATGTCCAAACAGTTCATGCAAACCTTGCTCAAACAAAATCATGGATGACGTTGGAGTGGCACATTTCCACCAGCGGTTCCTGTCCTGTAGCAGAGCTTTCAGGAGAGCATGTAGTGTTGCCTGAGGCGTTGGCTGAAGTGGCAGCATGCCTTGAATGCCCATCTGGTACAAAACATTTGCACATACCCACGTGGATTGTATGGGAGAAGCTAATTGCCCCACCCCTGCCAGTTCCAATTTGAGTGGAATGGATGGTGTCGGAGTGACATGACTTGGGAACAAACCGCATAACATGGCTACTTCTTGTGGGTGAAGGTGTCTCATGGCCATGTGTTTCAACTGATTTGACAAAACTGCACCGTTGATGGGAGCAAGTACACCGTACAGACCTCTCTGGCGCAGGCGGCATGGGCTGAAACCATCACTTCTGCATCCGCATGCGCATGGGGTACATTGGCTTCCCCACGAGTGTGTGGCGGTTGGCATTGGTTTGAACAAATCAATCACACTTCCCAAAAGTCCTTTGCTTTGTGCACTAAATGCTGCATGTTCATGGATGTCAAGTGCTATTTGGGCAATCTGGTCATGAGGCAAATCCAACAGATTCGGAAGCAAATGGACAATGCTCGGCTCGAATTTCATGCACGGCACTTGCGGAATGCTCTGTACACCGATGCTTGGATGATGCAGCACTGCCCACCATCTGGTCCTCATCGATGGCCAAATCTTGTGGAGGTGGAGAATGTTTTGTTTACACATGAAACCGGTCTGAAGGCAAAATTTGTTCAGGATTTCTTGTGCCCATGGTGATTGAAAGGCTTCTTTGGTACACTCAAGAAATTTCAAAAGGCATTTCAAGTAGTATCCCATGGTCAAAGTCCCTGTAAAAGACTCACTACGTTGATCATGTTCTTCACGTCTATCTCCTAGGGCAGAGAATGGCTGACAAGCCACACCTCCTGTGAGGATCTGTGAATCTGGTGCTGCACAATGGACTGCATGGATGGTTTTGGGACATGTCACGTTGCCTTCAACTACCGGCACAGCTGTCTTCGAACGGAGCCATTGACAAAACTTTGGGTTGAAATCATTGTAGCATGATGTGGGAATACCGCATTGATGGAAACCCCTGCCCATAGCGCCGATACCCGCACATGTCTCAATGACTGTCATTTGATCTCGAATGTCAGGGTTCATTCTCTGGAAAAAGATGGAGTCATCTTGAGGCTCGATCCAAATCTTACCAGAAATAGTCTGTTTCCTGAAATTCAACATGATGGCTGATCCCTTGGCTGGGTCAATGTCCATGGTGGTGAAGAAAGTCACATGGTTGACTGCTGATCTGCATACTGTTGCACCTGGGATGCGAAATGCAACATCACTCATCACTGAAATCTTGGCGCCCTCAATAGATCTCACAAGNCACATGGTTGACTGCTGATCTGCATACTGTTGCACCTGGGATGCGAAATGCAACATCACTCATCACTGAAATCTTGGCGCCCTCAATAGATCTCACAAGGTCTGATTCCAGCTCAAGGTCCATGGCTGAAGAAGCAGGGATGTGAACAAATGGGGGTGGTCGCAAACCCAGGAGTCACAATCCCTGCCCAAGCATTCGTATGAACCGGTGAACCTCTGGTAGGGGCGTTTGGGCCGACACCTNGAACAAATGGGGGTGGTCGCAAACCCAGGAGTCACAATCCCTGCCCAAGCATTCGTATGAACCGGTGAACCTCTGGTAGGGGCGTTTGGGCCGACACCTCCAAATATGGCCAATTGATAGCGATAATGATGACTAACCAGGGGATGGAATGGGGCACCCTATATTCAAAATCATATAAGAATTAACATAGGGTAGAAAAATCGAAAACCTGAAAACTATGTTGAAAACATCATCCATTTCAAATCCTGGAAATACTTTTCGGCATTCTTTTTTCGGGACACAGATGTAGCTGATGATTCTGCTAAAGAATGATGTGTATGGATCAAAATTATCAACCCCGCAAAATGGGTGGTTGAATGGTTGAGTACCATAAATCAGCAATCGTGTGGATTTATTGGAATCTACAGTAATATTAACCTAAAACCCATCTGGCGCTCAAAAAAAGGGGGTACCAATGAACCCATCAATGGCGTGTTTCGGAGTGACGATCCTGGTGCTGCATCAGGAGACAGTAGCAACCCATGGGTCTCTATATGTCTGAAGCTTTCACCAACGAGAATGAGGATATCACCAATCAAAAATGATGATTCCCCTGTCCAACTTAGCCAAGCTTGGGTTTTGGGGCGCTCGGTCCGAGTTTTTGAAGCTAAAAAAACATCTACATCCATTTGTGGTAGCCCAAACAAAGATAGAAAAGTATTTCCACGATGGCATAGATGTTGATCGGTCAACAGCGGACCATCATCACAAGTAGGGATAAAGTGATAGAACATATTTCAAACCACCAACTAGAGAACCCCAATCAACCCTCCAATACTTCCCCCGGGGTGGTCACAGGTTGGACGCGCTGGACATGTGAAAAACCGGTGCTCCCAAGCTAAATGGCGGGAAGCATCTGCCCCATTCTGCCGGTGCAAGCATTTTGAGAGGCAATCCCTTAACCGATTTGGATCTTAAGATACTTTGGGCGGGTTCAATGGATTGGTCAATGGGAAAATTTACAGGAAACCATGGTTTTTGCCATCAAATATAGAGGTTTCCTGTAAATTTTCCCTTAAACCAATCCAATGACGGGTAGTTTACCGCACCAGGCAAATTATGGAGTGAATCAGCCAGACTCGGCTTCATCTTTTTTGCTTCACCGGTTGCCCCGGAGGCAGGATCAAAAACCTCGACACTCAACTGTTCGGCTTGGCTCCATCCAATTCAGAAACTCTCTGATTGGTGGCTTCCAGCCCTTCACTATGCATTGGTCATTGGGAAGCGTCATCCCAATGTGGAAGAATTTTCAAAAATCCATCTAAACATATCTAAACTATCTAAACTAACTCTGCTTTTCAAGCCTCAAAGCTCAGACGCCTCACTGCAGGAGCCGTGGCATGGCATCCATAATATCCACCAGCTCCATAGTCTGCTCCATCTGCCGAGAAATCACTGCAGCACGGGAGCGCAATTGGTCGAGCCGAAGGGCTTGCTCCTCGCTGCTGCGCGCCAGCAGACGGTCGGCCAAGCCACCGTTGTGCTCACTTCGTGACTGTGGAGTGGTATGTTGTTCGAAGAGAATGGCCAAGTCCTGCCGGAATAATGGAGTGCACCACTACTTGGATGCGCATTTCAGGCATCGCAAGTGGTTTGGAACACATTTTCATGTAATATCTACATACATATATTATCTATACATAGAGAGAGAGAGAGATGTTCAGATCATCATAACACAACCTATACATAACCTGGGCTATTCGATATCTAACCAGGTTGTAGTGTTGTCTGTCTGCTTACCAATTGTGATGCTCCCCCAAGTACTGGTACAGGTGCAATCACCCAGGGAAAAATCCCTTCAAATGGGTCTGTCCGACAATGGCTTCTATACCCCAAAATTGCCACTTTTTTGGGAAACAAGGAGGTTTCAAAACATTCCGTTTGGATGGCTTTGGGGTATCCTGTTTTCAGAACCCAAATTAGCCAATCAACTTGCAGAATTTAATGACCTCCATGGTGGCATAACTCGAGTCAATCCTCATCAACGTTACCACTGTGACCTCTTTGGCTTGACCCCACAGCTGAATTTCGTCTGTCCTCTTCATTGATTCCATTGAGCCGCCAACCTTTCTGCTTAGCCTTTCGCACAGAAATCTGCGCCAACTCATGGGTGGAAAAATCTTGGAAGGTGAAGGTGTGCTGGATCCGCCTCCTGAGACCAGCATTCGCCTCCAGGAAGTTCTCCATCCTGCGCTGAGCGGACTACCATGGTTAAGTTGGGAGTCAAAGGGGGATGGCCATCCCACCATTGTTGAGAATTAGCTGTTTATTCATGATGATATGATCATCCCCTAACATAGGCCTTACCCAATTCTTGACCATGGCACAGACGGTTTTATTGTAGTGTAATTTGACAACGTCATACTATGGATTGGAATTTTCCACCAAGTTCGAGAAGAAAATCATGGAGCCAAATGGGGGATGTCTTGTAGCTGGATCGACTTTTTCTGCCAGCGGAATCGCTGAATAAGATTGTTGTGGATGTATCTTTTATCCTCCTCTAAACTAACATAGATGTGGAAGCCATTGCACATTTATGGATGAATTACCTGTTTACATGGTGATTGTCCACATCTATCTTAGCTTGCCCGAGGGTAATCACACTGACAAGAAAATAAGAAACTCTGATCTTGCAGCCACGCCTGTCTGGGTAGCCTGCGAAAACAATCACAGGATCGCCTCTCTCCATGACGCTCATGATTTCTTCCAAAGCTTTTGGGCCAAAGTCAGAAGGTCCACCCTCTACCTTGATTTGCGGGTCTGGATCTCCCATCTCCGGAGAGTCGCAAGTCCAACATGTATATAACTAGAGTTTCAACATGTTTCAACCCACAGTTTGGGGTGTAAAGATGTCAAAGTCCCCACATGACCAATGTTGTTTGTTGGTGAGGTCACTGGAAGAGCGGAGAGCCCTTGCTTGGTAGCAAAAAATGGAGGTCCACTATTGTTTAACTCCTTTTGTCCCCAAAAAAAAACAATGTAATTCTTCTCAAACGGAGATACAGCTAGATCAAGAATGCGCATATACGGTCACAACCAGTCTTGGGCGGTCATCTAAGCATTGGTGACCCCGTGTCACGCCCTTCAAGACCCCTGGACAAGGCAGCAATAAAAAAAGAAAGCGAGGAGTCCGAATTTTTCTATGAATTAATCGAAGTAGGCACCACAAAGCTACAAGAAAGGAATATATAAGAAATGTGTTCCAGTATTGTTCCAGAACGGAACGCAGCCGCCTCTGCCCAAACATCCTCAAGTGTGCAGTCACATCAACTTAGCGAACGAGCTGAAGACTTTGGTGGGTTTTGCATCAAGAGATTTGAAGCAAAGTCAAGTCACTAGTAAAAGAAGAAGAAGGAGAATGAGGAAGCAGCAGCGTCAGGAGCAGCAGCACCCAGAACCGCAAACAGAGGCGACCATTTCTTCTTGGACCTGAAATGGGTGAGAGATCCGCAAGGCTGAGCAATTAAAAATACATCGTTTTCCCATTCCATGGAATACTGGCTCTTTCAGAGGTATCCCCGGCATAGCCTATCCGCACTAAACCAGATAGTACGACCCACCATATAAATCGCTCAAATAACCAGCCAATGCAAGCTGCAAGTTGATAGGCCTCATCCACAAACAAGACCCCGCCCATCGCTTCATGAATCTTGCATTTCGTCTTGTGCTCCGTACTCGGTCCGGCCAAGCTTTGCAGATGCACAGGGCATATGGGGGTAAGAATCGTGTCCTTTACACAACAGAAACTTGGTGAGTTGCAAATTTCTGCTGGTACAACTCGCACCGATCTGGAGAATACAACAAGTGCAAAGCTTCACAGCTTATTAACCTTCCTAGGCTTCACAACTAATATGTATACGTATGCACATGTATATACATATGTACTGCACATGTATTTATACATTTACATATATATATATATATACATATTATTAAATTAGACATATATACACAAAATTGTTTATTTATACATAAGACTACATAGGTGTATATATATATATACAGCATATAGATCCAGGAGACGATCTTGAGGTGGTCTAGTTGCTAGTGATGCCAAGTCTCTGCCCAACATATTGTCCAACCAAATCGCCACGCTGCACTTCCACGAGACGGTTGCTCGGGATGAGACCCAGGTGATACAAAATGCTTGCCTCGGAGTGCCCCCTTGCAGATGCTGAACAAAATGGATGTTTCCTAAATCTGGGTACCCCAAGTCATCATGGGTTTCAAGACCGGTCTAATGTTGGATTAATTTTCGGGTACCCCTATGACTTAGGAACCCCCCTTAAATGGACCCTTGATTTTGACCCAACGACATCAAGCAGCTAACCAGCTGGGAATGGGAAAGTGGAGGGTCCTCTAGCCGATCCTCAACAGCAGGGGGGGCGAACATCTTTGGTGAAACATGCCATGCCAGGGGGTCGTAGCATCCTGCAAATCATGCCTGGGATTGCCAGACGTGAGAAGCGGGCTAGCTTAGGTGAGACATTGGTCAGCTACGCAAGAACCAAGAATCCATTCTGGCATTCCCATGATTTGCAAATCTGCCCGTCCGTCCGTAGTTTCCTTTCCACCTCACCCCAGAGCGCCAAGTTGCGTAGAGGCGCGCGGCGGTGGTTTTCCCAGTTCCAGGTTTGCCCTTCAACAGAACATGCCCAGGTCGATGCCTTTGGGTATCATTCCCTGCTGACCGCAACCTGTTCTGGTGCTCCAGCATGGCACCGTCGCGAATCATCCGTTTGAACTCTGCCTCACATCACGGGTGGGGGCTGAGCTGTTACCTGTTTCAACGCGATCTGTCAGCTGGCAGTGGCTGCACGCCTGCTGCATGTCCTAAGTACATTTCAATTCAGTACCGCGACCTCAGAAACGCATTCAATTGACCTGCACCTTGCCAGTTACAAATGGCTGAGAAATTGTTTGGGGACTCCTTTCTGGTTTGGGATCTTTGTTTGGATGCATTTTCGTTATCTGCAATGTTGTTTGCTGCATTTTGGAGCTAGAACCTCTCATTTGTGTGGCATTTGCCATTTTGGAGCTGGAACCTCTCAGTTCGCATGTTCTTTTCAACATCTCTTGGTTGGAAGCTTCAGTTTGTATTTTGGAATCTCTCATTTTCTCCACAGTAAATACACTGTTTTGGCGCTGGAACCTGGAACCAGTCATTTGGATTGCTATTGCAACATGCTGAATCTGAAACAGTTTGCGGTGTATCTGTGTAGCATTTTGAAAACAGAACCTCGTATTGGCAGGCTAGTCGCATTTTTCAATTTAGCGTCATGATACGGTTGATCTTCTTTGTCATTTCGTTGCGGTCCTTGCTGTGCTCATTTTGAGCCATTACAAAGGTTACCTGGTTGATTTGGTAAATAGCGATCACCTTTCATAGGAATGCGTACCAACCAACCACTATAATGAGATGGGATATGGGCCATGGGGTATGGCTTTTCATGGTTCGATTTATCCATGACAATGAAAATTCACAGACATATTGGCCGGTCCTCACCTGACCCGTGATGCTCGCCAGCATTTCCTCAGCTTCCCGTCCTTGCAAGGTAGTTGCACCATTGTACACAGGAAACATTAAGCACCAACATGAGAATGGCAAGTTTTGGTCATAGAATCGTGAGGCAAATGCATCTACCCCTTCTAAGGAACCAGCAAAAACATGGAGATATATCATCAAATAGTTCATTATGTTTGCAGTATTTCCAAAATTACGCAACCCACAAAAACGATCAAAAACGGATCTCTTTTTTGGGTTGTAGCTCGTTACCACCGATCCAGGCAGTTACACTGGTTGGTGAGTACAGATTCCCCTATTGGATTATGACAATCCCCATGATATATTGGGTAGTATATGGTAGTATAATCCCCGAACTAATCCTCAACATGGGTAGATTGCAACCACTGCTCATCAAGTCGGTCCTAGGAGCAGCTCGCGAGAAGGAAGCCCTGAGTCCAACATGATGATCTCCTGCTTGTCTTCTCTACGCTGCATCACAACCTCAAAGTTCCATGGATGCCGGACTGGAATGGGAAAGATGGGCAGAACCATGGTTGTGAACCATCTTGTTTTGTGTCTTGAAAACCGGCGGGATACAATGATAAAATCATCTATCAGCAGGGATATCACGGAAATATACAATAGTATTTGGGGTTATCAATGATTATAACCATTGTGATCGCCTCCATAACATGGGAATTAACTCCTACAACTGTGGTATACTGTGGTTGTATCTCCATTTATAGACTGCAGCCCCGAGGAACATTCGATGGCAAGCTGGTGTGATGCTCTGCAACTGAAAGAGCACAACGTAGGGTTATACTAACTTGTCTGGGAATCTTTGTAATCCATAGTTCACTAATTACCTATTTACCAACCAGTGGCATGTCATGGGTTTCTCTGAAATTTGATGGGAAAACCTCAAAATCCAGTGGTTTAGAAAAGAATTCTGGTCATGAAAGTGGCTGTACATGGGGCTTTAAAAATAAAAAACCACACGCACATTACGAATGTAACTTTGGGTCAAGGACAATTGGTTTCCAACGACTGCGAAACTCTTAGTAGCTCCTTGGCTCCCCATTGAAAATTTACTCGTTTATCAAAATGGTGATTTTCCCAGCTGTGTTAAACTCGGAAAGGGATGCAAAGGGTAGATACAACCATGGACCATCTCTCCGAACAGCTCCCTCACCACTGGATGGAAAGACGCTTCGCTATCTGAGGCTCAGCAACCTGGTAGCGTTGCTTGAACATGGAAGGCAAAGCCGCTGAGACGGCATATCCGACAGCCACGCCAGCTGCGCCAACCACGCCGCCACAAGCTCCAGTCCCAAGACGTGCGGCCCAAATTTCAAGTGCTTCTGCGCTCATGAAGCCTCTGCAGTGATCATGGCTGAAATCACCCATGTGTCTATTGGTGGAAGGCACACAGGCAGTAGCAAAACTGATCTCAAGGGATACTTGGCTCCAAACAGCTCTGCCAATAGACTTTGGTGAGCCATCCCCAACTAGGTGTGAAAAATGATTGAAAATGTATCCCCTCCGCATGGCCATTTAATGTGTAAAATGATGATAAACCATCAGAATTTGAGAATACCCCATTTCCGACAAACCCATCTGAGAATCTCAATTTCAGTGGACCAAGAAACTGCTAAGGCCGCGGGTAAGGCCACGGATGATCAATGGCCTGCACTGCCAAACTAGGCCGCCAGCCAGTAGGCCAGCAGCTCCGCCAGCATACCTACTCAGAAGAAGATGTGGCACGGGCCACATGAGGTTTCAGTGGGTGCTACTTCAATTTTCTGGACTAAACAAATGCTTTCCGCATCCAAGATAGCCCACCCACTCGTGTCTTGATGAAACTTAAGTCCTTTAAGAGAAGCCGAAACGTCCAAGTTGCCGGTGCCAGTCTTGCTGGAGCGCAACGCTGCCGCTGGTCTGCAGGATGCCGACATCCTTGTAGTTTGCAAATGTTGCCATGACCTCGCTGGTAGAAGAGGGTGGAAAAACCAGACTCTTCTGATGCCAACCCCCTTCGCGTAGCATTTCGTTGAGCCGCTCCATGAATCTCTCGCGAGTGCAAACTGTGTGTCCTGAAACCAAGAGCTGTTGAGAGGTACCAGGGTTTGCTGAGGCCATCTTATCGATAATTCCTAGAAGCCCTTTCAAGCATCCAAGCATGAAGCTGGATGGCTTCCCAAATGGAAGGGTATGTAACAAGTCTACTTTTCAATTTCGTCCTGATGGGCCAAAAATCGCGTTCCATTGGTTCCATCAGTTTCGGCGGAAGGATGGTCTGGCGCTTCAGATCTCCAGACTCTTCGCGAGCTCTTCCCAGTGTTTCTCATTCACAAGGGCAGGACCATTCTTGGACTCAGAGCGGAACCTGAAGTCATCTGAACGCCAGGCTGTTGATCCAAACAGTAAATGGCCTCCCCTGATCCAGCGCTGGTGATTTTCAGCTGAGAAAGATTCGTCTGGGATCGTCATACCATCTTGAATGGTATCCCAAATGATGATGAAAACCACGGGTCTTGATGTTCCCAACATGTCCATTGATTTTGGATTCACAAGTGTGGCGTTTCGGAAATTGACATGCCGGACCTAGAAAGTACAATAGTTAAAATACAAACATCTAGGACTGGCAGATTCCAAATTGCCGTGTTGTTCCTTCTCAACTATGATAATTTTGTGCGGCTTTCACTTAACTACAATGGGCCCTGCAAATCTTATCTTCAGTATCGGATATCAAAATATATATGGTTGTTGAAAAAAAGGGAAAATGGCCTCGCATCTTCGACAGGTACTGTACTGTATAGAAAGAAATCGGATTGGATCACAGGCATTGTTTTCACTCATTTTTCTTCAGGAGGAAAACATATATGTAATATGTATGTTTTCATTCTATTGAAGAATGTCAAGGACAAATCCTTTGAAAAAACAAGCTGGTTCCAAGGGAAAACGATCCTTTCCTGTGCTACGGTCTTCAATACGTTTCAATTCAAAAAAAACGAACAAAATGTCCCACCCAATCAGAGGTTGTAAATGAAAACCGTTTGGTCGATGGATCAGCCAATCAACCAACGAAGTTCCGGTGCAATCAGTGCCGCTTGATTGAAAGAAAGAAAGAAAGAAAGAAAGACAAATAACTAACCAAAAGAAAAGAGAAAAGGAAGACTGAACGGCGTGGCATGACCAAAATCACGGAAACTCAGATTCAGAGATCCTGACTTTCATCCCACAAAATCAAATACAAATGATGCAGGACGAGACTAAACCCTGGCTGATGAATAGTGATAATAATCCACTACTGGAATGGTACCACCCCAACTAAATGGCCCAGGGATGTGTTAATCCAGGGTTGACATTAGGTGAAAGTGACTTACAAAATCCTTCTGAAGGATGCAAGATTGTCAAGATCCTTTCTCTTGGCGACTGTTTGTTTGTAACTTACCTGATTTGCGCCAATCAGTATACAACATCAATCCATGTCCCAGAAACATCATGCGCTCGTCGGCCGTTCCCTTCGCACGTGCTGCTTCCTGCTGCAGGGTCGATAAGGACGGCGCCCGATCACCATAGAAAGGCAAAGTGGCGAGGCACCGTTCACCTTCATAGTCGAAGACCTCAGGCTTGGGCAGTGGTCCTTTCATTATTTTCATTCGAAACATGGTAAAATAAACCGCAAGTTTAAAAAGTTGTGGCAATTTGAACAAGTAGGGGGAACATGTTTTTTACAGAACCATTGGATTTGATGGATACAGTACCGCATGTTTGGACCAATTCATGTTGGCATTTCCCGGCACATCATCCCGGATGTGGCCACCACTGGAGAATGTCGTTCATCCATGTTGGCCCGTTTTGGAATAGCCTCTGGTAATTTAACATAACTAACATAGGACCCATAGGAAAATGGTGATTTAATGGGATTTTAATGGGATTTTAATGGGATTTACCAACATAACTATGGAAAATCACCATTTGTTTAATGGAAAAATCAACTAGAAATGACCATTTTCAATAGCTATGTTAGTTTACCAGAGGGTACACTTCCATTTTGTCCGCTGTTGCATGGGCACGTATATACAACCATGTTGGATGAAGTTGGCTGCACAATTGTGACCAAGGCACCTTGACCACCCGCTGTACTTTCCGCTGGATTTCACGCAACATGTTTTCGAGGCGGCTGTCAGAGATCAGCTGCGGGGAGAGGTGAAAGAGGGTTCCAATCTTCGTGAGGGATCGCAAAGCCGTTCAATATGTAATATATACACATGGGTATGAGTCAGAATTGTAACTAGGATGGTTTACAGTACCATCCTAACAATGAACCAAAATCTGCGGTGTTCTTCTGGGTCTTCAATTTTGACCCATACCCACATCCCTGTATGTACAAGTTCGTCAGTTCGTCCTTGGGAAATGCCCAATCCACCAGCCCAACAAATTATCCTGTGACGCTCAAGGGGACCACTTAGCTACAGGTAAAGGGTTGAGATCGGCTTTGTTTGAGCAGCGTCAAAACTCTCTTGGAAATCCCCGAAATGGTTTCTTGATGGGGATTCCCATGTTGGATTATCATACTCCCCATGTTGGGTAGTATGACCCCTACAATGATCAAACCAGATCCAATCCCCTGATCTTCCACCAGGCATTCCGTTTAAGGGGCCGGCTATACCCCTAGGAGATTTGCGTATCTCTGGATCTTGTAACAGGGATGATTTGCATGGAAAGTCAAGATTGTCAACTTGTCGTTCTCATGGCTAAGTTCATCTCAAACAAATAAAACAAATGAACAAACTGGTTCAATAGTAGTAACAACAATAACGGTACTACTAGCAATAGCATGTTCCCCCATTGAAAAACAAATGCAAAAAGTGACCAGCCCAAATCAGGGTTGACCCAGGGTTTTTTAGCCGACAAGGATTCGCAGTTTGGCCATCAGGCAGCATCCTTCACGTGATGGTTCATCCCAGTGAAGTAGAAGGAGTTGTTCTGGGGCTATGAATGGTTTATAATGAGTTCGTACCAGTTGTAAAATTTGGAAAAAAAGTAGTTTATAATCCAAGTTGAAGTAGGGTCAGTAGGCTTAGTCTAGCTATGGTTATTGCAAGGTATCAACCCCCTTACTAACTGGGATGAACCAGCAAGCAGTTCACGTCATTTTTTTTCTGCAACACCGTCTATTCAACTGCGGGTCATGAACGCTCGGACCTTGAGGTAGTGGCAAAGTTGCCACCTGAGACCCTGTCGTTTTGGTTTCAGAATCCACCGTTTTCTGCTTGGAAATTGACATATATTGTTTTTATCTAAGATGTCTCAGATGTAAACTATGTTATTTCCCTATATTCTCCCATCCCCATTGTGCTCATATGTCCCTTTTAATATCAATTCATTGCATGTGTTTCTATATAGATATATATACATACGAGTACATATTCTTCGGACGAATTCTCCGATCTTATCCCCTCAATCTTCAAAAAAAAACCGTAAAAATAGACATTTGGGTATGAGTCGAAACCCTACCCTGTAATTCACATCAACATAGTTGATATAGCTAGATGTTCCCTGAAAATGGATGCTATTTCATATGTTTTTGATCCATCCCACTAGTAAAATCGATCATGTTCACAGATTGTTCCATCCATGTCCCACATATGTCTTTGCAAATTATCATAGTTTTGCTATAAGATTTCGCCAGATTTCCGTAAAATACATGTTTTTCCTATATGTTTTTTCGCAAATGATCATCGTTTTCCTAGGCATTTCCTCCATTTTTAACCCTAACCCATGGAGGGCTCTGCTCTACGCCGCCGTGGCATCCGGCCCCGGCGCCGCCGACGGCTGCGGCGCCGGCGCCGTACCGCTGGCGCGCGGCAGACGCCGCGCTTGGCTCATGGGGCGGACCACGTCCAGTTCGGCCAGCTGACGGCGACCTTCCTGAGAGCAAGGCTCGTGATGCGGGGAAAATGTATATAGATGTATATATTATGTATCAACATGTATGGCAGATCATCATTAATGAATTAATTGGGGGATTGATCCAATAAATATTCTTTTTTGTTCATGATGGGAATAATTATCATCGAATGTCTAATATATAGCTTAAGTAACCCTGAAAAAGATAGATAAGTGTTTCCAGGATGATATTGATGATGTTTTCTCCATCATTTCCAGGTGATCTCTCGTGTGTGTGTGTGTGGCTATAATGTAATGTGTGTACATATATATATATATATTATGATGTATCTATGCAATGACAATTAATGATGGAAATATATCTCTAGTGTATAAGATATCTATTATCTCATGTATCTTTAGCATTTGATCATGAATCAGCAATTGGTGATCATCAATTGGGGGCTATTGGTATCATTTATAGATGTGATATACAATTGATGGGAATATTTATACAGTAAGCCAATGTACTATTTGTATGGGAATATCTTTAGTAATCTCAATGCGGATTAATGGGGATGGATGGGGGGTATCAATGACGGAATATCTCTAGTATGTAACAATATCTATGTACTGCATGATCTAATATATCATAGATGAACATCATAGATAGCTATCATATCTACAACTATAAGACCAATAAATCAGCAGTGTGCAAAACCCCAAATGTCGTTCCTTTGTACTGGTTTGTTAAGAACGGATTTCCCAGTTCTGGATTGTGGCAATCCCCAATATGTTGAGTAGTGTAATGCCCTATAGTCATCGACCGACAAGGGTTTTGAACACTGCTCAACTAGAGTTTATGGCAGATACATTTATAGTCAGTGATGTGTATAAACCAACAAACCGTTGTTCATGGGCAATATACCTATAGGTGGTCCATGTATAGTCAATGTTGTGTTGGTTTGTAAACCCCATGAACTCGTTCGATCTATGGGGATTAACCGGAATAATTTTGAATTGCTAATGATACCATGGCGATTAAAAGGGTTTAGTCAGTGGGTAATGACCATATCAATTGGGAATGTTCCATTTGGGGATTGATCATTACCATCAAGTATTACTTCGGCGTTACAACGGGGGATTATAGTAACTGACATATAGGAACTATCCACTGGAGATATTATGATATTTCTGGGTTTTTTTCAGCAACAATTCTTATGGGGATTTAAGGGGTTACGGTAAAATGGTGGTATATTTCCTGGCGTAGTGCACTGTTTTGACAAAATCATTCATCAACAAAATCTTGGGATTGTTATTAAAGAAGAAAGGTGGGATATGCCCATGAAATATCCAATCTACATAGATATATAACGGGCTATATCTATAAAATATGCGTACATACTGTGGATGGTTGCGAAATCCTGCACCAGTTGATTCGTGGTTAATCCCATGATTTATAGGGGTTCAACCAACCAAGGTGGTGCAGGATTTCTTCCATCCACAGTATGTTGTTGTAAGACTTGCCTTTAGATGGAAACGCAACTGGAAACGCATAGCCATGGAAAATCCCCAAACAAAAATGGAGGTTTAGTTCGCTGGGAAAATCATCCCAAATTTGCCATCTATTCCATGGGGTAGATGGCAACGCATCCTTAAGGGTCGCAAGTAACTCTCCAAGTTTCCAGCGTCGCTTGGATCCTCACGAACTCATTGGGATCTTGCACCTGGAGAGCCACTGGAGGCGCAGGACTCGAGTGAAAATGTGGGGCGTTGTCTGAAAATAAGGTACCCCCAAGCCATTGGTTCATCATCATTAGATATACTATGATATACTCAATTTTGGGACGATATATTATGGGAAAACTTGAAAATAATTAAAGGACCGGATAACCCCACAAGTCAACGCCTTCCCAAAAGCATAAAGCAGGGGTGGAAAAAGCAGAGAGGGGCAAGGAAGAGAGATGTGGGGCAGGATGAGTGAGAGAGGGTTTGAAAGACAGGCTTGCATCTGGCGCTTGAGGCGGACAGAGTTGCCGTCGTTTCCCAGCTCGTCAGTGCCCGTGCCTTTCTGACGGCTGCAATGGCTTCACAGCCCTGCACGAGGCCGCGGAATGCTGTTTTCGATCGGACTGTATTCGGCTGTTGCTGGCTGCCCGGGCATATCCAGGTGTGTGCAATGTCGATGGTGAGAATCCTTTGGCAATTGCGTCTGGTAGACAACGTCCTGCTCTGTCCTGCTCTGGTTCGTTTGTTGCTGGAAGCACGTGCAGATATAGAACTGGTAAAAGACTGTGGTAGCAACCCTTTGGTGGGAGCGGCGCAGTCCGGTTGCTTGGAAAATTTACGATTGCTGCTTGACGCCGGTGCCAACGTGAATTACCTCTTGCAGGACAAGTACACGGCTCTGTGGTTTGCGGCTCGTTATCGCAGGTTTTACCATGCCTGCCTCCTGGTATTCCGGCGCTGCCCTCGGGCTCGTGCTGACGCAGGCAAAAGACGACGGCGACCACGCCATCATCGACTACGTGGAAGCGATTCCCGCGAGGCTGTCGCATCCAGAAAAGAGATGCAAAAAGGATGACGAGACTGTCCGATGATTCTGTGTGGCCCGCGGCGACGTGCTTGGAATGCGAACAGATCGTCAGATCGCCTGCGGAGACATTGACGCAACGTGTGAAGATGCTCTGCTGCGCATTTACGCAACGTGCGGAGATGCTTCTCGTCGCACAAACCACGCAAAGATGTGGAAAACTGAGGATGTCGTTTTCAACTCTCACGAAGCGTTTTCTGTCTGCCAGCTGAACGGACAAAGATAAGCCGTCAGGTACTTCATCGAAGTTCTTCCTGCAATTCTAATATAGATTTGAAGCCGGTTCTGTCAGGCAATGCTTGATGAGACAAAGTGCTGCCGTCAGGTCCTTCATCGAGGTAGCCATGTCCTGCCTTCAGCATGACCGTCCAGGCACGAATGGGTACCATGGGTGAGGGCCATTGATTGAATCTATTTCAAATAGGCTTGATTGATTGCACTTCTACTAGGGCAGTTCAAGTTGTGACAAGCACTAAATATAAATATTACATCTGTGGTGCATGCGTCTGTTACATCTCTTTCATGTGCGACACATCTATCATATCGCCTCTGCCAGGAACCTGTCTTCGAAACCATCTCTGGCTCATCTGTCTACGGTTCTGAGTGCTGCTCGGAAGTGGAACAGCTCGCTTGCGCAGACATTGACGCAACGTGTGAAGATGTCCCGCCGCGTTCTGCAAGACTGTCGCTTTGCTCCATCGGAAAAAGTGCTGGAAGAGAAGCTGGAAGCTTCGCTGGTCACACACACACACACACTCACACACTCACATACTCACACCCTCACACTCTCACACTCTCAAGCTCACACACACTCACACACACTCACACACTCACACACTCACACACTCACACACTCACACACTCACACACCTCTCACACTCACACTCACACACTCTCACACTCTCACACTCTCACACTCTCAAGCTCACACACTCACACACTCACACACTCACACTCTCACACACTCACACACTCACACTCTCACACTCTCACACTCTCACACTCTCACACTCACACACTCACACACACTCACACACACTCACACACACTCACACACTCACACACACTCACACACTCACACACACTCACACACTCACACACTCACACACTCACACTCACACACTCTCACACCCTCACACTCTCACACTCTCAAGCTCACACACACTCACACACACTCACACACTCACACACTCACACACTCACACACTCACACACTCACACACNCTCTCACACTCTCAAGCTCACACACACTCACACACACTCACACACTCACACACTCACACACTCACACACTCACACACTCACACACTCACACACTCACACTCTCACACTCTCACACTCACACACTCTCACACTCTCACACTCTCAAGCTCACACACTCACACATTCACACACTCACACACTCACACACTCACACACTCACACACTCACACACTCACACACTCACACACTCACACACTCATACTCTCACACTCACACTCACACTCACACACTCACACTCACACGCACACGCACACTCACACTCACACTCACACACACGAACACACGCGCATTCACGCGCACACACACTCGCGCATCCACGCACACACACACACGGATACATACACATACACACGCACGCACACACACACACACGCATACATATACACAAGCATACACACACACACAAACACAATTTTCTGTCCAACATACGCATGCATAAGCTACATCTGTGGTGCATGCGTCTGACACATCTCTGTCCCACACGACACATCTATCATACACACCTCTGCCTCGCTTTCTCCGCAATGCTCCGTGTGTGCTCGGGCTTCCAGCACAGCCCCTTGAATTTTGGATGGCAGTGGTGAGGGGGGAATTCAGGTATGGGTCGATTTTGTTCACGGTCGTGTGGGCCTTCAATAGCATTCTCGTGATTTCTACATTGGCTGTCTTCACAGCTGCCAGCAAAGGAAAGAAGCCGGTACCACAGCTAGCATCGCGAACCAGCCATCTCGTAGATTCGTACTGGCAAGCCGTACACATCGATCGCACTTTTTCTTCATCGAATGGTCTGAACGACAACAAACCAATTCAAGCAATGTCGTTTGGGGAAAGAATATGGCGTCATCCGGCACCACCCCAGCTTGCCGGCCAGCGTCCTTTTCACTTCCTTGGCAGTCTTGAACTCGAACTCATGCCGTGCGAGCTCCGCAGCGAGGGTGCCGGACGAAGCAAACCTCACTTCCATGGCTATGACAGCGATGCAACGAAAGTGTATGTTAACGTCAAAACACGCTATATAGGTTACGCATGTGTCCACTGCGCCGCAAAGAACACAGATGGTACAGCCTTGATCAACAGCAGAAATCAGGACAGCACGCACTGGAGCGCAACCCTTCATGGAAGGGAGGATAACTTTTGAACCGCATGCTGTTGAAATGTCTGCAGCAAAGACATGGATTCGAACTGCAAGTGGAGAAAGTACTGCCTGGCATTTCACGAGCCATGTTGTTCAAATCTATTTTTTGTCACAACGTCATCGAAACGATGACCACATGCAGAGCAACTAAGCCAACTACACCCATGAAGTAGCCGACAGCATCACTTTGTTTGATCATCTGGCAGATAGACAACTTCATTAAGTTAGAATCGATGAGAATAAATTCCATCAATGAACCTCACCCATGGTACCCATTCATGCCTTGACGGCGCCAGCTTGCCCAGGCCACAAACGAAGCACAACCTACAAGGCCCGCCACACCACAACTTACTGGTCACTAGATAAATTTTTATGCACCTCCCAGTCAACGCCCTCCAGCAAAACAACCGAAACTCCGCTCCTTAAAGTTGGCGTCGTGACAGTCCACCACTGTGAGCCTCAGAGCTGGTGTCTTCATGTAAAAAGCAGCGCATGTCAAATGCTAAAAGAAGGTAAGCACAGTCGACTCCGGGCTGTCGTCACATTGGTTCTCCACACGTTGTGTCAAACCCTATGACTTGTGCGTGCACAACATTCCTTTTCCAAGTCACAGTCACTGCACGGACGCAGCAAGAATCAACGTAACTAAAATGTCACATGCTTCCAACCACCCCATGCCATCACTTGTCTAGTATCAGCCGCTAGCATATGACAACAAGCAAGCAAAGCATCAATGTCCCACCATGTCCGAGACCTCGTTCTCCACATGGTGTGTCAGTCCATGAAAAGAATCAGTTTGAAAATCAAAACCACGAACCGATTTCCACCACTGCCGCGACGGTGTCATCGTCCCAGCGATGCAGTATCAATAATATATCACACGGTGTGTCATAGCTGTCCGAAACAACCAGGATGATCTCGGAAGAAGACCTGACATTAAAGCGGTCACGATTCAAGGATATATAAAATGTCCGTGAAAGTAACATATATCTGAATACTATGTGAATGACACTTGGCATCTACTGACAACAGAAAAGCACCGATAACACAGTAAGGCTACATTCGTCCAGTTTTCCTCACATTCACTGAAGTTTTGCAACATTCCCTTTTCAATTTAATTTCCTTGCAGATACGTAACAACAGTGAATAACAACAGTGAACTACTATTTCCCTGCAGATACGTAACAACAGTGCACTATCAATTCAACTGAAATAATCACCGCATGCCACCCCTCATGTCCACTCCAGCCTTCTCGATCATGACGGCAGTAAACGACGACCGTCCAAATGACATACCTGGCAAAGCAACACGGCTTCAAATGACATTCGAATCATTGGCGCACTGCATGACTTCACTAAGCGCTACGTCCGTCTGATCTCACAGCATAAAACCAAATTCATGGGAAAAGCACCCGCTTGTCCTGGTTTGTTCCGTCAACTGACTGCGCTGTCAGAAAGATCGAAGTCCATGCTCCAGCGTCATCTCCGCACGCTGCGTCAATGACTTTGGACGCCATGCTCACCCGTCGCAACAGATGACAACATCACTCCTATACCACTGGTCACACGAGAGTCATACAATCTGCGATCGCTGAATTGCACTCATTTCCTGCGAGCTAGAATTAGAAAACAAAAACAACAAAGAATCGAGCATTTTTACACGTGACGTCAATGGTCCCAACTTTCAGCAGTCATCTTCACACGTTGCGTCAATGCACCACCGAAGTCAATCCACGAAACACATTTGACTAACCCATCCAGCTCGCGGAACGCGCGGCCCAGCGACGACGCACGGCCGGGATCCCCCGGGTTCCTCCGGCTCAGTCTGCCGGAACGCGAAACCTCGTGGCAAACTAAGTCAAGTCACACCAACTACGAACGCTGAATCGAATCAACTGCCATCGCTTCGTGCGAGCTAAGCGACTGAAAACTCAAAATCATCGCTATTCAGTGACAATGGCTAGCTACAGAACCACCACGGAAGTCAAGATTTGAAATAGATGCAATCAATGAACCTCATTCATTGTACCCGTCCGTGCCTTGACGGTCATCATGTTGAGAGCGACATGGCTACTTCGATGAAGGACCTGACGGCAAGACATTGTTCCACAGAGCCGGTTTCAAATGTATCCGAACCGAAGACGAACAAGTATTTTGCAACATTGTTTTGTCTTTGCCGGCATCTGGTGCCTAGACTGGCATCTTCACACGTTGCGTCAATGCCCATGACACCAATGTCTTCTTTCAGCAGAGCATCTTCACACGTTGTGTCAATGTCTCCGCCAGCGAACCGGTCGCATTCGACACGTGGTGTCGCGAGTCACATCAAATCATCGGACAGCGTCGTCATCCGTTTTGTCTGTTGTGTCTGGACGAGACCGTTTCGCAGAAATTGTTTGCACGAAGTCAATGATGGCATGGTTGCCCTTCTCCAGCACGGGCTAACCGGCCTTATAGCCGGCACCGGCCTCATAAGCATAGCCAGGCATGTTGCTTTCAGTACCATACTTGGCGTTGCAACTGGGACAGTGGCAGCGGCCCTGCTATAAGGCTGGTGCCGGCACCGGCCTCAGTATAAGGCTGGTGCCACCCAGGGCTGGACTGGCCATGGTGTTGGCCAACCCTTGTGGTCAGCCGCCGTGTTTCCACTCTGTGTTGTCCATGCTTTTGGCAGTATGTGTATATTGAATGGGCTCTCCTTTTCTTGCAGCAAAGACATTTGCCTAGCACATATCCCAGAACCGGTGCTCTTCGTTTCCTTGTCAAAATTAATTTTAATGTTTTTGCGCGTTCGTTTTCAACAATTGTGTGTGCGTGTACGTGAGTTTATGCATGAATATGTTTACCGATTCGTTCTTGGCAGATGTTCCGTGGACCACGTTACAAAAAACAAACCTTTGACAGGATAGTATATGGTTGATGTCCCGCTTTGAAAGCATGATTTTCGGACGTTATACCGGATTCATTGGCCGAAATACGTGCCAATAACCCAACACAATGCCTGCGGCGCCGCCCAAAAATATGTAGGGAACGGCATGAAGGTAACTGCACATGTTCGCCCCCAACTTCAAATCTAAGTTAAGCCTTGGAAACCGAGGAAGTAAGCAGAGGCAAACCATACACAACCCAGAAACAACCCGACATGTTATTTGCTGTGTCCAGGGAGATATAACGGCCGTTGTGAGAGATACGCTCCGCCAATCAACTTTGAGACGCTGTCAGCCGCATTTGGGCAAGAATCGAACACCATCGGGGAAGATTGGGGGAAAAAGGGCGCGCATGCAGAGACAGGTTCCATGCAAAAGCACGATTGCGTATACAATTCCCCTTCCCTGCAAATCATTTCAAAATCAGGCATGCAGGTGGGAACATAAAGGATTGTGAGCTTGATTAAGGGTCCATGCTGTGAGGTTAAGGCCCTGCGCAGTTGGTGTTGCCACTTGATCCTGGCCTTCTTTCGGTTCAATGCGCGCAGGAGATGCGCGAACGCATCTGCCAAGGAACATTCACAATGTAAAGACTTGAAGCCGCATTTTCTCCTCTGGGAAAACTGGAAAAAAGACGCTCGCGTGCAGGTCCTTTATTTGATTGTCCGTCCAGAGTTCTTGTTGGAAAGCATGTAGCTTGCGGATTGTTTCGTGGCTACTTTCGTTTGTGAGCGTCGATTCTTTCCAACATTTTCTGGACAGAATGGTGGCCTAATTGTTAATGCATGCAGCATCGCTTTTTTTTCCAACCGAAAGATTTGACACATGCAGATGCTGCGCCTGGCACAACACACAGAAATCAATTGTAGGAACTGAACCCAACTTGCTTAGCTTGGCACAGGGTCCAACCTTTTGGGATGTTGCAACACTTTGCACATGCAGGGTTGTGCCTTTTGCCGATTGACTTTGGCAAACTTTTGGCTATGTCGTGTGCAGACACACACGGTGTTAAGAAACGCAATCTGCAAGGGATGGCGGAAAATGGAAGTATCTAAAAAGAAGATTGTAAAGCAAATGTTTGATGCAAGCTTCTGTTCCTGGCAGGGCGGAAATAAAATTTGGGAGAGAAGCAGGCGCCGAGGATGCTTAGTTTATTCCGGGTCGAGTCTTCCTAGAGTTAGAGGGTTTTTCCTTTGCTAGTTGATCTTGACAAAGTTGTTACCGGGTTTTTTGAAAGCAAAACGCTTGATTTGATTCGTCAGAGTTGGAATGGACATGTGTGAAGGCGGGTTGACGAGGGACATGAAACATCTGCTGGCCTTGCAAAGCCTCAGCACACAACGCACGCATGCGAAGAAGCAGGTTGCTTGCTTTTATCAATGCCCAACTTCTTGTGAGGTTGCGACCTTTCGTGGTGATATATATATATATATACGGTATATACCTTGTGCATCCTTGTGCCAAATTGATTTGACAAACTTTTGGCGTGGCTTGCAAAAGAAAATTTATTCAGATTCTGCGGGCACATGCAGCTGACGGAGGGCGCGCAAATACCACCAAGGCTCGCGGCAGGTGGTGCTTCTGGCAGAAAGGAGAAAGAAATCACGCGCAAAGTAGGAGCCCCTGTTCGGGCCCAGTACAAGCCTTTGTGGAGGGCAGCTTCTCGTTTTGAGTGATTTAGCTTAGCTTCCTACACAAGATTGCATGAATCGATTGACATGGCCCTTATTTGGAAAGATGGACATGTGTAACGCATCCAGGTGGAAAAACCCCAGCCCATTTTGAAGGACAAGTGCTGTCCTGAATGCCCCGAGGACTACACTGTAGCGTAGGCCGAACCAAACAAAGTCACAGGGAGCGCAAAAAGAGAAAAACATCGTGCAGAGTAATTCACCAGTCATGACATGCTGACAGCAGGCCATTTAGACCTTTCACATATCCGCAACAAGGAAAAAACAAACATGCCCCATAGCCAGAGAACAGCCTTGTGGGCCTGAACCCTCATGTCCCCTACATAAAGGGACGGAACTGTGCCACAGCATGTCACCGAGGGTTGATGTAAGACGCCTGAAAATTGTGAGCGTGCGTTTAAAACGCGTCAAAACGTGTCAAACTGTGTCAACAAAACGTGCCAAAGCGTGTCAAACGTGTGAGCCTGCCACCCGAAAACTTTTTGCTTTAAGAGTGTGTTTTAGGTGATTTTTGATTGACGTGTTTCTGCAATTCAGTTACACAATTGTGATTTGGGCGCTTTGCGTTTCAAATTCAACTGCGGTTGGGACGTCTCAAGGGCCCCTCTGATCTTTTCCGGCCAGTTTTGAGTTTGGACCAGATCACTGACAGTGACAGCAACTTTTTGGCAACAAGCAACAAACAACTAGAATGCCAATGCCCAGAAGGATCCAGTGGATCTAGTGGTTCTAGTATATACTGCTGTCGTATCGGCCTGATTGGCTAACTGCCTTTTCACACTGTCTTGGAAGCCCAATAATGAATTCCCTCTTCACTGCGTCTGGCTTGCCTGAGAGATGCAATCTTCAAGACGATTAATTTCCCAAAGAGCCAATATGTTTGTCCGCAGGTGCTCTACATGTTTCTCAAGCTCCCAAAAATTTCCGACGTCAGTTTTTGATCAAGTATATGCCTTACCACACTGGCCGAAAACAATGCCCAAAACCCAAATCAAGTTACCAAGGGTACCCCACAAAAAAACGAACCTTCCAAGAATGGATTTTGAGTATCAGCATCCCGGGATCTTACATGGGCGCATGGTTTATCAGGCTTCCTGATGCTTTGCCAGGAGCAGCGGCGACGCCAAGCCTTTGTTTTGAAAATGTGCTTGAAAGCAGAATCCATTTCTGTCCAGTTGCTGCAACGGTCAAATGTGTGTCACCGTGTCACCTTTGAGATCACATGCCTCCGGATATGCCCGGGCAATCAGCAACAGACGAACAAGATCCAGTGCCCCGTGTTGCGCAGCCAAGTGCAAGGCGGTGCAGCCCTCGGAGTCTCTGGCATTCACCGAAGCACTAGCATTCACGAGTTGGGTCACGACATGGACATGTGCTTCCCGGGCTGCAAGCAGCAAAGGCGTTTCATGGGTGCCCGATCGTTCGGTGCACGCTCCGGCTTCTCGAGTAACACGTGCACAAGGTTTCCATGGCCGAGACGGGCAGCAGCCGAGGGGGGACTCACAGTCTGAATCGATCTTGTTGACGGTTGCGCGAGCCTCAAGCAGGAGCTGCGCCCTTTCCACGTGGCCCCTTTCCGCAGCTCCTTGCAAAGGCGTGACAAAGGCGTGAAGCCGGATGACGCGTCATCATCTGGACCCAACGGCAAATCGAGAAAGTGCTCCAGGGCGACGACATCATTTCTATATGCAGCCATACACATTGGTCGCACTTGACTAGGTTCGACTCCCTTGAACGGCAGCAAGACCAACTGAAGGAATGCGGCTTCGCCGTCCAACATTTTATCGTCAGGAACCAACTCATGCTTTTGCAGCAGTCTCACGACGTGTCTGGACACGCTCAGCTTGCCGGCCAGCGTTCGCTTCACCTCCTTGGCGGTTTTGAACTCGAAGTCCTGCAGCGCCAGCCTTGCGGCGACGGCGCCGGACGAAGCATACCTTACTTCCATGGCTATGCTAGCGGCGCAATGAAAGAGAAACAATGTGCAGTATAAAGTCTGTATCAGGTTACATAGTGTGATGCCAAACTTCTTCCCACGTTGGGCTGAAGACGGCAAATTACGGACATGTGATATTTTTGACACTGCTAACTTTGGACCGACAACATCGGAAGAAGCAATGATCGCCGCACGGTAACCAGTCCCATGAGCTGGCGCAGCAAGCAGACACAGCTATCAGAAGTCACAGCATGGAATCAAGAAACATTCCACCGCATGCTAGCCGGGAATGTTTCCTGTCATTTCCTGGCGCAAATCTTTTTTCTTGACACCTTTTTTTTCTCATGCAACGCTTGTATCGACTTCTTCCCACGTTGGATCAAAGTCAGACATCAAAAAGAAAGTCCAACCTGTGCGACACTGTTACCTCGCAAATGCGATTTCTCCTCACGTTGGGTCAAAATCACATACGATCAGATCTCACGAATCAGAAGTGTCACGCAGCGGTAGATGGTGTTGGACATTGCTTCTGCACCATTTCGCGGAGCTCCAACCGCTTCCTCTCCCAAGTTTTCATAGCTCATAAAATGTGCGGCCGATGATGCCACGGGCTCAAAGAAGGACGAGCTCTCAAGAGTTCTGCAATGGCAGCATCTGCAGTCATATAGTAGTTGAAGATCAGCCACGCGACCAATGCGGCACTGCTACGATTGATTCCACCAAAGCAATGAAAAAGCAAGCCAGTCGCCAGACCAGCAGATCGCGCCTGCAGAAATTGTGTGATCTGCGTGCACATCCGCAGCCACGTGGCAAAAAACACATCAGCCATCTCCTCGCAGAAATCATCCGCTCCCGGGCGCGCTGATCTGGGGTCCTCCAAGTCGATGGAGACATGTTCAATGGCCTTGTCGGCCAAAAACTTCTCCCACCCTTCTTCTGGCTGTCCTCGAATTCGCTGCATGTCCGCAGCGAAAAGATTGATCACGACATGCACGTCCGAGGCGTCCGCCAGGCAACGCACGGCGGCCAAACTGCCAAGGAAGCATGTCTGAACAGAAGTGATGCCACCGGTGTGCACGCGAACCATGTCGTTCGGTCACGCTGATATGTCGCCGAAGTGATATTGGAAATTATTCACGGTCCGATCCAACTCTGGCAACTCAGCGACAGGAGTCTGGGCAGACACTGTCAGCAAGGATCTGATGTCGCCACACCACATTGCCGTTGCTGCGTCGTACGGATCCATGTGCGTCACTGCGCCGCTGCTTCTGACGCGGCCCCGGACAACTCCTGTTGTTGCATCAAATCGACCAAAGTGAAATTTCTGGTGAATTTCACCTTTAGTATGGAAAACTGTCATGTCTCTATCTCGTCCGTTCTCCACACGTGCCTCAAGTCGACAGGATATAAACAACCGCTGAAACGTCACCATGAGCGTGCAAATACAGTTTTTGTGGTCTCTGTCAACCGTCACTGAACAGAGCCAAAGGCAACAATTTAGCAATGTTTGACACATGCTCCCAGCTTTGCGAAGACAGTACGCCAAGGCGTAACCGTGAAACTCTCTCGTGCAAATGCACCTCGTGTATATATTCTTTCTTAACACATGAACCAATCCAACCGACTTGCCACGCCTGCGGCTGTGATGAGAAGGAAGTGTCGAAACAGTACCTGGCAGCAGTTATGACACAACATGCCGAACAGTATCACCTGAAAGGACTCTGTTAAATGCTCAAACGCACACGGAACGATGAAAAAAGAAGGCGACACGGTTGTGTTTTTCCATCAGTTTCGACATTTACCTTAGACTAGACATTTCCGACTCAATCGAAAAGGCATTGAAACAAAACATATACGATAAGTGATTGACTCGAAATGTCACAAAACAGAACATACCCAGCATAACAAATACATGTATTCTTTCAGAAAAGGTTTGTATTTTTCCGAATTGGCACAATGCGAAAAATTTCCTTTCCTTCAGGACATCTTCGCACGTTGCGTCAATGTCACTGAAGAAAAGGACACCAGCGCCGTTAACTCGTGCCATCGCACTGCAGCAGTCTGTTGTCAGTGTATCTTCGCACGTTGCGTCAATGGCACGGACGAACAGCGAGAGCAGCACGCCGACAGAGTCACATATCCGTCAGCTGGTGCGCACATGCGGCAAAAAGGTAGCGATCTTCTGCGCTACCGGTACAGCGAAACGCTGCAGATCTCCTAGCATCGCTGTGTTCAGACCCTTGTAGCCTAACACGTCCTGATAGTTCGGATTGACTGTGAGACCTTTGAAATACCTTGCCAGGTCGCGAGCCAATTGCGCGACGTTTTTCACTCTGTTCCCCTCGACCGTGAAGCTCTGCAAAAGGTTTTTCTCCGGCTGCCCAAATTTTTTGGCATATTTCTTGCAGAAATAGTCCATCGTCTGACCTGTCTTGGCTGCGCCGTTTTTCAAAGGAGGGACTTTGGCGTCGTCCATGTACAAAGTTTGCACTTCCTCCCAGAACCAAGCCATAGACCACCAGCATGCATTATACTGCAGGCTCTCAACGTATACCTTCTTCTGCTGAGAGAATCCCTTTCCTTCGGCTTCCCAATCTTCTTTCTTTCTGCCCGTTCTGCTGTCTCGCAGGACAGATCGCTCCAGATGTCGAACTTTCGCTGTTCTTCTGCCAGCATATAGACTGTAGCCTCATCCATCGGCGTTCCAGACAAGATCGTTCCGTGGCAACCAACATCCGCGCAAAGGACAGTGGATAACTTGCGACCCTCGTTTTCCATCCATGCCCGGACTTTGCGGTACTTCACTGCCGGCATCTGCCACTCGCCCGGCAACAGCAACGCCGCAGCCGCTGCGTCGATGGCAAGGCAGCCATGCGAGCATCGCTGGCCACTTTCTGCAACAGTAATGCGCAGAATCAATTTGGCCCGCTGCATGTCAACGTCGTCCTGCATCAACTCGGACAACTGGGGAGACAGCGGGGCGCAAGTCGGCACTGGGATGCTCCAAGCCCGTGTCAATGCATCGGCATCGCCTCTACACTCGACCAAAGACAAATTCCGCCGCCGCACCATCTTGGCGACTTCATCTTCGCCATGGGCCTCGTCACAAGCGGAAACACCCGCAGCCATGAGATGCAATGCGACGACGTTGCGCACCACACACGACATGTCCATGCCTTTATGTGCGCCGCCTGCTTCTGGGCCAGCACTGGCGCCTGACTGTGCAGCGGCAAGTTCTCCACAGCAAATATACAAATAGACGGAAACTCTATGCACAGCAGGAACCCTGCCTCCGCCTCCACTTCCGGATTCTGGAGTTGTTCCATCCCTGACGATGCCGCCTGACTCGACATCGTGCCAACACAGTCCATTGTCAGCAACACAGAATTTTTCAAGACACATAAAGAACCACCAAGGTCAGGACAGCCGACGCAAATTCCAATGTTCTTCGCTTCGGAACCTCATGTGCGACAAGAAACATAATCAAATCAACAAAGAAAAGTACACTCGAACCACAACGCCTGGCGCTGTGTGCGCATGTATTCGGCCTCGCCAACCACATTGAAACCATCACTGTGACATGGTAATACTGGCATGCAACGACGAGTTGGTGCCTCCTTGCGCTGCCTTTCTTGGCTTTGCGCTGGCGTGGGCCATTCCTGGACAAAGCAGCAACAACATGCTTAACAATAAATATTTCACAACACGTGCCGGTTTCACAGGACAAGCAACGCAACATGATGTCACCGTCTCTATCTTCGCCTCAGCGACCATGGCTGCGTCAGGCACGCTCTTTGCCCATGGCGGAGGTAAGCCAGCTCGAACCCTTTTCGCCTCACCAGGTCGAATTCCAAGAAACATCAATCCCCTCCAAACAATACTACACAGATATGAGAATAACATGATACCACACAAAAGCGAGCAGGCAAGAAGCAGAAAGATTGCGGACAAGAACTTATACGTGACAATGCTATGCGTGACAGGGTGAGGTGTGAAAGAGTTGTGTGCACAGAGTTATGCAGGACAAGGTTGTGTGTGTGTGTGTCAAAGCCTAGTAGGTGAAAGTGCTGTGTTTAAACCACTGGTGTGCAAAAGGACGTGGTAAGCTATAACAACAAATCGAAGCCTCCTTGCGTCGCCTTTCTCGGCTTTGCGCTGGCGAAGGCCATTCCTGCAACAAGAAACAAAAAGCATTCCGACGTGATACCACAAGCAACACAATATAATGTCACCATCTGCATCCCCGCCTCAGCAGCCATGGCTGGCTGGAACACGTTCGCTTCCGATGGCGGAGGTGATCCAGCTGGATCCCTTTTCGCCTGACCAAGTCACGTTCCAACAAGTAGACAGAAGAGGAAATAACATGGCAAATGCAGAAAAAGTAAAGGCACCACGAAAGAGAGATTCTGGAGAAGAACTTGCACGCGACAATGCCATGCGTGACAAGGTTGTGTCTCACAGAAGTATGCGTGGCAAGACTGTGTGTGAAAACAAGTGCAAGTGAAAGCGCCATGCTTGCACAGGCTGTGTTAGTTGTATGTGGACATGCTATCTGTGCAAGTGCATGAGACGGACATGATTTCGAATGTGCAGCAATCTGGCCTCTCCCCCAGCTTTGTGCTCAGTGACTTCTGGTTCGACATCCTGCGGCGCCACTACGAACAACAGACGTCAGGACCAAACAATCAACACAAGAACAAAAGTTCAAACAGCCTCCATCCAGACTGGTCGGCTCATGCCGGATGTGGCCTCGGCCTCTCTTGACGCATGAAACGCTATGCACCCAAAGAACTACTTCGTGCCCCTCTGAGGCGTTAACTTTCCCGGCGATAGCCCAGCAGGCTTCGATGAGGGATGCGTCCTAAACTTTTTCGAAAAAGCACTTCTTGAACAAAAAGGTTATCCCGATGCGCGCCGGTTTGACACAGTCCAACGACAGCGAGTCATGTCACATTGGGGCAATTGCTTTCGGCGCGGCAACCGCAGCAGGCTGTGGCGACTCGACTGCCTGTCAATTTTTTGCATTAGTCGATCTGTAACAAAATGTAAACCTATGTGTGCAGCGGTCTTAAACCAGCAGCGACAAAACAGCATGTCACTACCTGCATGTTCACATCGGCAGGCACCGCTGGCTGCCCCGAGCTCGCCGCCGCAGGTACAGGCAATCCAGCTTCGAAACTTCCGGCCTGACCGGCTCTTGTCAGCTTTTCACAATGTGTGATCAGCTCAAGTCTTTGATTGCCACTGTAGCACTAATTACATCATTTGTGCTCAAAGATCTGCAGGAGACAGCATAAAGCGATATGAACTCCTAAATCAAACAGTTACCCCTTGTCTGTAACAGCGATCGCCGATCGCAGCAAAACGTGTTCTTCAAGTCGGTTTGACACAGTCCAACAATGGCAATTCATGTCAAATTGGGGCAATTGCTTTCGGTGCGGCAACCGCAGCAGGCTGCGGCGACTCGACTGCCTGTCAACTTTTTGCATTGGTTAATCATAATGGGTTAATAAATGGAAATAATAATGGGTTAATCATCATTATCCCTATTTAATTGGCTATAATTGGGCTATACCCCACTCTCAAACACACACATACCTAGAACCAATCTATATGAAACTCAATGGATATGGGATGTGCATCTCCAGAATCTGGATGAATGATAGTTTATCATGTCAACCCTTCAGTGATAATATGCTACTTAATTGGTACCACCCCCCCTCCCCAAATAAACAGCCTAAAGGTTCATGACCTCTCGTAAGTTGAGAAATGGGGCCACTTTTTGAGTGCATCTCGCAGGGGGGATCATCACCAGAATGGCGTATAAACAATGCAACATACGTTTGGTGGTGCTCCACAGTTATGTTTGTTGGTTTAGTTTCACCCCACGAAAACTATAGCTGTATCTACTATCTACCATAAACCATCGAATTCACTAAGGTATGTGCGTCAACTTAGCTATCGCTTGGGGCTCCATCTTGTATGTGGCATGGTCAAGTTGCATGGGTCTGTACAGGATTCCTTACAAGCAGATTAGCCCCTTTGATGACCATTCCCCGAATATTGGTCTACAATCCAACATTTGACCATGGTACTTCTTGGGATTTAACCGAAATATTCGGAATGATAAGCACAAAAGTGGGATCAGAAGCAAAATAAAATATGTGGATGATCAGCAAAACTATCCAGTCCCAAAACATCCCACATACTTTTTTGCGGAACTCTGAATAGACCCAACATCTCCCAGTCACCAGACGGGGTTCTTCCCGTGGAGTAACCGGGCCCATTTGCCAATTCTGCCCATGGAGTTGTACACAGGAAAAAAACATCAATGTTATATAAAGAGGCCCATGATTGTTGTACTGTCATTTTGGACAAGTCCATGGACCCGATGGACCCAGTTGCCACGGCTTGTGGCGGGCTGTAAGCCCAGTTTTTCGCATGTCATTCCATTACTGATGGTTAAGAACGGGATTCAGAGTTCGAGGACTGTGACAATCCCAATTTGGGTACACTGTAGTATAACCCCCGAACCAATCATCAACCAACAAAGGTTTAGCAACCAAGGGACCCGTTATGCTCGGTTCCTGCCCCTGGGACCCTCCAAGTGCGCCTGTTTCGAATGTTTGTCCAGCAAACAGAGTACCTTCCCAGACACGGCGGGACCAATGGGATATTCATGGGATGTGGATTTGTCTTAGAATAGGGGATACCCCCAATTATAGCCATTTAATGGGGAAAATGATTTTCTGAACCAATGGATTTAGAGGTACTCTATTTTCAGACCCATATCAATGGGAATTGATCTGGCTGAATCAGAATTCACTAAGCTGAAAGTTGGCTGAAAGCAGCTGAAACATCATGCGGCAATGGCTGGGGATGATTTTTCTTACGTCATTATTCATCCAGATTGATTGGTTCCTGGCGGTGCACTTGGGGTAACAAAAATGGGCTTATAAACTATGGTAAGTTCACCTAAGATGGGATATGGGGCCCCTTCAACTAACTAAGGCGTATATACGGTACATAAATAACTATATATATATATATAACCCATTCTAACCCACTAAAATAAGTGAAACTGCAACCCCAAGTATCAATGGGTTGCATCTTTTGCGGATATGTCTCACCAAGGGATGGTGTTCATTGCTGAACTCCGCGAAAAATGGGAAGATCATCCCATAGAACGGATTCCCTTGGGGACCAAGTTCAGTCCTCCATTCTTGGGGGGGAAACCAATGGGAAATCCCCGTGGCCTAAGAGTTTTTAAGAGGTGGTTTGTAGCTGGGAGAGTTTTTTGGAACTAAATTCTGGTCAACGATTTTTGGCGAAACGAAACAGTCAACCATGGCCAGTTTGAAAAATCGGAATGATCAGGTTTGGTATGGATGCTTCTGAAAAGGATACCCTTTTGAGAGATGTATGCAATGCCACCTGCAGATGGAGGTTCTCCCAAAAATTAGTGATAATCTGCTAACGGTGATTTACCCAATGAATAATGGACTTCGTGAGTGTGTATACCTCCCAAAAGGCACTTTTAACAGGGATGATGATTAACTAATAGATTTGGGGGGTTCCCCATGAAATTTCAGACAAATCCCAAATGTCTGTACTCGAGTGGTGTTTTGGAGTCTGCTAAAGGAACGGAGTTCTGCTTTCGGTGTTGCTCAACAATCAGAGAAACTCTGCTTTCCCTGAATAGACCTTGCTGAAATGCGACCCTCAAGCGAACAAATCCACGACATTTCGTGAGGGTTTCTGCAGAGATCTTCAGAAGAAAGGATCATTGACCAATGATATATCTGGGCAAATTATGATATTTCGCTAATCTGAATAGTTCGGTTCTTTGGGGTACCCCTTACAATCAATTCCCATCATTCCAGTGACCACGACATCCCAAATCCTCGGACCGGTTTCTCAAAGAGTATCTGCTTGAGAGCAAGTCTCCCATCTACCCTCTGGTGAACTAACAGTTTGCTATTGAAAATTGCCATTTATAGTGGATTTTCCCATTAAAAATTGTGATTTTCCATAGTTATGTAAGTTTACCAGAGGGTTATCCGCAGAAAAAAGCCACTAGTCGCCACGATAATACCATTTTCTGATCCCTTGTCACGATGGCCCATTTCCCATGAAGATTAAGTCCCCATATAGTCCCCGCCTACACCGCATCTAATCCATAATTTCATGCCTCAAAATGTCATAAATCCCCAAACAGCTCCTAATCTAAACCATAGGTATATCCCCTAAAAACTGTTGAAATCCCTCACCCATTTCCTTGGTTATATAACTATCATATTCCATCATCAATTCCATCATCGTTTCCTCAAATGGGGCTACCCCCAAACCATCCATTTGAAAAAAAGGATCTCCGATTCAAAACCTTCCGTTTTGGGCTACCCACAAATTTTATGAAATCCCCAGACTAATCTCCAGTTAACACAAACCCACCCATCATCGCCTGCAGCGCCCGTTCTTCCTCCAACTTCGCCAAGTGCTTGGCCACGGCCTCCAGCCGAAGCTCCTGCGTTGTCCCGGAAACCGTGGGAAAACCCATGGAACCCCAAACAGAAGACAGAAATATTCAGCGCCGACTTGCTGTCTGCGATGAAGCATTAGGTGCAACAAAGGCAAAATTCAGAGAAAGAGCGACGGCAATCGGAAGGCAAGCAGGACACCAAGGAGGCCGCTGCACAGAGACAAAAGTGGCAGAAAGGTGGCTAGGGGGTGAACCACGAAAACATATGGGTTTGAGCAAAAATTCAACCAAGCATGACTTGCGGGACAAGCCTAAAATCCAGTGGTTTAAAACCTCATTGTTCCTTAAACATTGCCACTGAAGAAACAGTGGTATGCAACCTCAGACACACTTGTATGACCATCAATTATGTTCTGCGGATAGACTCCCAAACCTTAAGAGATTTCTGCGGCTATGGAGATGCTCTGGTTTTTGTTTATTCCCTACCTATACCCTCTGGTATTTTAACATAGCTATTGAACATGGCCATTTATAGTTGATTTTCCCATTAAAAAAGGTGATTTTCCATAGTTATGTTAGTTTACCAGAGGGTAACTTCTTTGTTCTGTGGATCCCCCCATCAGAAGGCACCAGCGACAGCCTTCCACCCTCCCAGCCCAGGTCATTCTGCAGTTTGCCGCTCTTATTCAGCTGCGCGATTTTATCCGCCAGGGAACGCCTCCACGGAATGGGGACATGGAGGTGGAATTCATCCACAAGGCTTTTCTCCTAGGAAAATGCTGAGAAATGCTGCAAAAAATGGAGTTCAACGGATTTTTAGTTTAGAAAAATGAACCAAAATTGCGAAAAGTCAACAGAAATCTGATAAATGAACCAATCAAAATCTGATCTCAAGCCAAGAAAGAAGGGGTTCTAAAGCACAGAAATGGAGATTGAACCCCGAATACAACAGATTGTAGGGAATTAATCATACACTTAACAAATGGATGTGTCTTGTGAACAAACTACAGTATTCCGGGCATTGAAAAATAGAATTGACAAAAATCAGAGTCATATCCAGCAAGAATGGAGTCTTCATTGTGTTTGACATCTTCAATAGTAAGAAACCCTATTCAGGGTTGAGCTTGAGAGAAGTGTTGAAACAGGATTATTAAAGTTTATAACACTGGAGAATGCACATGTTTGCAGTTTTTTTCTGCCAATCAACAAGACACTATGAGTCTCCACTTTCAGGATTGGAAATAACATGCGCAGATGTATCAACTTTAAGGAGCTGCTTTCAAGGAAAATGAAGAACACGTCTACAGTAACAGGTGCATCCTTGTGGGCTATGTGCATCTTTTCTAGCACAGCATCAGGATCGCTTCCCGGATTTACTGTAGGTATGGATTTTGCATGTGGCATGCACCCAAAGATTCTGAGCTCCTTTGTCTCAAACCATCCCCAAACTTTCATGTTGAAAGCAAAAAGCATGCCATTCCAAAAAGAAATGGGCTATCCGACCCATTTTCAGACAAATCCAAAGCATATTCATGGTTAAGATATTACCATGTTGCATTCCTATTTTCATGTTGCTAACTCCGTCATATATCCCATGATAAATCCACCACCTTGGATGAGAAAATCCTATGTTTTGATCGCAAAAAATGAAATTAGATGTCCTACTGTTCAGTGTTTAACCCAAAAAGCAGATTTTTTAATATCCCCAACTCATATTCACCATTATATTCCCATGATATACCCCATTATATCTGGCTGAATTGCAATGATTCACTGACTTGAAAATCGCTGTTGTCATGCGGCCGAGGATGATTCCCCATATATCAACCATCGTCTCGGTAACATCACAGTGCGATCATGATCGAATTTATCCAGATTATACCCTCTGGTTATGACTAACATAGCTATGGAAAATGACTAATTTTGGATGATTTTCCCAGCGAACGAAACCTTCATTTAGTTCTGGGATTTTCCATGGTATGTTGAATAATCAGATGGTATATCCCATTCTATTCGATGTTATATCCCTACAAAATCCCTATTGTTGTTGGCTAAGCCTCCATTTCAGACTTGGTGAAATTTTCCAAAAAACCATACAAAATCATCAGTTTTGTTTAGTTAAATCACCATAAATGCCCATTAAATCACCATTTTTCATGAGATATTCCCATGATATTCTCATGATTTCATGGGTTTCCATCCACGAATCCCTTGTTTTTTCGAGGAAAATCAGTTGATTTTCACCTCTGCCCACCTGATAGCTACCTGGAGCTGTTGTGGCTTGGCCGCGCCATAGAGCGGGGGGTCCTGGGACGGCAAGTCCTCGGCGAGTCGCGGGTTTGGGGCGAGGTCGGGAGAGCCATGGGAAATGGTGAGGCGGACTGGTGGAATGGGATACATATAGAGATAGATAGATAGATAGATAGATAGATAGATAGATAGATAGATAGATAGATAGATAGATAGATAGATAGATAGAGATGTAGATGTAGATGTAGATGTAGATGTAGATGTATAGATATAGAGATCAATATAGATATAGGTATAGATATGACCAACCATATTCTCTAGGTTGATATATTCTCAGTACATCATAGGAAACCTTCCATATTGGGTGTGTCTGAAAATCTCGTATAGCCATAAAGTACCCATAAGCTCGCAAGGTTCTATCCCATGTATCACGGTCTATCTGGCATCCCTCAAAACTTAGTGGTGCTACATTGTCCGGCAAACCCGTATTCTCCCATCCCCATGATATTGAATACCCCCAAGAAATGAATAGACCTGGCTGAATTCTTACAATTCATCAACCTGAAATGAAGCCGTTTTGGAAATGATTCTCCTTACTACAGTTCACCCAGACAGATCCAATAGTAGACAAGGATTTCAAGGTGACATTTAAAGTTTGGGGGGAAGGGATTAGCAACAAAACTTGGATGTTGCAACAACCAGAATGGCGACTTGAGCCTTGTAAAATGATTGTTGAGGGCGGTACCCCATCGGTACCGCAAACCACCGGTTGGATCATTACAAGCGAGACATGGAGTCCCAAGAAACTAAGAAATGGTTCCAAAAATAGACTTACAGTAAGGGATGAATGAGTCTTCCTAATCCCATACTAATATGAAAAAACAAAGAAATGGTCCAAACTATGTGATAAATCCCCCAATAGATCATCGTTTCTGGGCGTGTTCAACCATTAGGGAGATGGGATTAGTTCACTAGAAATATGAGCCCCCACAGTTCATCATTTGGGCGACCGTGCACTTGGATGATAATTTGATTGCTCCATGACTTGAGAAACCAACTTTCGTCATCGTCAAGGGACTGCCTCAATAAGGTCTGCCACATAGTCCAGAAATTGCCTTGGGCCCATGATGAGTTTGAAGTGGCTGTATACTGGCCATAATGACGATATGCCATGATAATAATGATGATATTTATGGGAGAATGACAATGCTCTAATTTGGGATGATTGGAGATGGTTTACTTGGAGGATCATCCCAAAGACTCGCAACACGTCTGTGGTTTTGGGGATACCAATGGGCTACCTCCAGTTGGGTATGCCACGGTGGATGTGGTGATCAGAACACATAAGTTCGGTACATCAAAATAAATTCAAGTGGGTTATATACAATACTGTTATTGCCAACTTATATTCAAGATCTGGCTGCATGATTTGAGAACTGTTGGACTTCGAAGTAGTTTGATGGGAATATATGGGAATATAATCCAACAAACATTTCACTGAGGGGATGCGTTTGCAATCTGACCATCGAAGTTCAAAATCTGGCACTGCTACTGCCATCCGGACCCAATCTTTGGATTTCCAGAAGGAAATTGGAGTGGTGCGACTGATCAGTTGATGGATGTCGCTGGAATTCCTGGTTTGGATTGCAGCAAAAGCCCAAGAGAAACCAACGGAGTATTATCCCATGATTTTCCCAGTAAACAACTGCTCTCCTAGCTGGATCGTCGAATTTCCCCATTTTTCACGGTCCATAAGTCAAGGTTGCTCCTAACACCCCCAATGGAAGCGGGGACAATTTGGGTAAATAAGAGGTACAATCACGCATTTCCCCTGTTCGTGGCTATCATTTACAGCAAGAGTCGGACGGAGCAACTCTGTAAATTGTTGGTTAGTTAATATCCCCATTGTTATCCCCTTAAATAGCCATGATTATTCCATTTAAAACCCATCATTCTCCCATTGTCATGTTATTATCTTATCCCATTATCCCGCCCAGTATTATCCCAATATTTTCCCATTACATGGGGGGTTCTTAAAATGGGGGATCCCCAAGTCACGAGGGGTTTCGCAAAATGGTCCAATGTTGGATCTGGGTTCACCACCATGACTTAGGAGACCTCCAGATGACCATTATCATCCCATCGTCCGCTGATTGTTGTCCCATTACTATCCCAGTACTATCCCGTGATTATACCATTAAATAACCAATATATTCTCCCATGATTATCCCATGATTATCCAACCAGTATCCCACTATGAACCAATTATTATCTCATGATTGTCCAATTGAATAACCCATTAAATAGCCATGTTCAACAGCCTTCTCTTCCCAGCGCGCTTCCCTTCTCAGCTGGGCCCAAGGACTGGATGAAGTCGGTATCTAACTTGCTGGGATCGGAGGTATATCGCAGCATCCGGCAGTACTGCACCTGGTGTCTGAAAATGGGTGGATGATGGAATTGATGAGAATTTAATAGGGATATCATAGGGATATAATAGGGATAAATATATTATATCATAATACAATGGATGATGGAATATCATAGGGATATCATAGGGATATACTACATGTAATAGTGTAAACTAGTTCAATGTGTGTATGTAATCTATCTACCAATAGACAGTTCACCTCCTGAACTCCACCAACTTACCTATCGCAGATGAAACAACTCCTGGACTGGAATGATGGGCATTTCTCATGGCAACTCGGCATGGCAGAACTACCAACTCGCACAGTTGATTTCAGATTGGTTTAAGGGAAAATTTGCAGGAAACCCCTATATTTGATGGTAAAAACCATGGTTTCCTGTAAATTTTCCCATTAACCAATCCATTGATTATTGATGATTTCTACCAAAGTGTCATGGGGTATATGATATAAGTGAAAGCATGAGAAACTCCATGTTGTCAGTGTAGGAATTCATGACCGAGAAGGGTGTCACATCACTGCCATCCAGAAGGAATTGCCTGATTCTCCTGATTGGGGAAAAAAATTGCTTGTAATTCGCCACCTTTGGACATGGTTTTGCTCCAGAAGTTTGGGCATCGAAAACCATCACTGGCCGAATGGTGGAGCCTTTGAGCTCATTGTTGAAGAAACGTGGCCACAGACATCTGCCGTTGGGAAGAAGGCTATCCAAGCTTGATGAAGGTGCGAACCTTTACCAAATGACCCCGTTCCTGACTAAGCTATTTTCAACACCCTTTCAAGGCCAATCCGGGTTCTGTCCAAACATGGGGGATGGCCAAACACATAGCAATTTTGCCTCTCCAACACCTTCAGTTCCAAACGTTGATCAACACATCCGAGTGATAGTGCGTGGCCTACCCTAGATACCCTGCACCAGTGAAACGGGTCAACCGCCCTATTTTTACATCCTCTGTGGTAATTTGCTACAGGTTGCTATGGAAACCATGACCCGTGAAAATAGATGAATTGCCTCTTGGAAAAATGATGATTTTCCAGTTCAACTGCAACAAATTATGACCTTTTTAGTTCGATGAATTGCCTATGAAAAAATGGTGATCTTCCAGTTCGCAAACTGTAACAAATTACCAGAGGCTACCGCCCAGTGGCACCCAAGACTTCTTGAAGTTGGGAGCCAAGCGTGCCAGAACCTGCAAGGTTTGAATCGGACTGGCTCTGAAATCTTCATGACGAAATCATCTATAAATAGATGTTTCAATGGGAAATTCATAGGAAAAGATGGGAAATCTCCTCAAGTGGGAAAATCAACGAATTTTTCATGGGAGATTTTCCAGCACGAAACGTTTGATCACCAGAGGCTACAAAAATGCTATATAAATCCCAATCATGAAGCCCATTTTCAGGCTGCGGGGCTTCAATGTGTGTAAATACCACCCAAAAAGATGCGAAATCTAAGTCTGTAAATGGGATCTGGCATAAATGGCATGCCCATCTCGCCAACATAGCGGAAAGTGGAGCAAAGGTCTGCAGCAACGAGATTTCTGGAAGGATTGGGTTTGTCTCAATTAATGGGGAATACCCTGAGTTTATACCAGAAACGGCCACTAGTATCCCCTTAAACAGCCATTGATATCACATCGAAAACCCATTGTTCTTCCATGATCTCAGTATTGTCTCAGTATTATCTAATTAGATAGCCATTCTCATCCCCCTTAAATAGCCATCAAAATCCCATTGTCTCAGTATTATCCCACAGCCATTAGATGAAAATGAATTGAGCTGTAGAACCGAAGTATGTGCTGCCCCTTCGATCCTCATCCTGCCTTCTCTGCTTGGCAGTTCCAACCAAATCTGCTCATCATTTTGGATCATTTTGGATCATCATCCTACCCTCATCAAACATCGCTGGGAAGTTTGCCAGCTGTCATTTCAATGGGAAAATCATGGAAGCAAATGGTGGATCCTCCATCACCATCTTTGATTACCAGAAGGTACATAGGATGGAAAATAACGCAAATGTTTCAAAGCACCTACCAGTTTTATTGGTTCTAGCCCGCATCTTCGCAGCATCCCCATCTCCAGTGGCCTTTATGGCTTCATCGGGCTTCATATCTCTCCTTGGTGCCAGGGCAGCAAAAGTGGGGAGGGTCAATGTCAATCCGGGAGTCAAAAAAAAGAGATCATGGTGGGTGTCCCCCTATCTGTAAGTTGGTTTGATTTACCCACCTAACTATAGGTTGAATAGCCATGGCCCCTAGTTACAGTAAGCTAGTTCTGAAGCAGTGTTGCTAAACTATGCGGCAAGAATCGTGCAGTTTATCAATGAGGGGGTGGTCATATGTGCTTGGCACTATCTTTGGTCATGGGCATATTTCGATGTATACTTTTAGTGTTTTACCGCCACTTCGTAAATGGTTCCAGTCCGACCCTACTTGGGGTAAACCTCTGGGGTGAACTGGGTGAACCACCAAGTCAACCACATGGGGATAGCAGCAGAACTTGGATTTTTGCCAAGAAATCGCTGTGATGGGTCAAGCCGGACAAGCCGTAGCTTCCAATCGCCCAGCAAAATCTGCAGTTATTCCATGGATCGATTTCCCGAATGTGGTAAAGCCAACAATAAACCATCCCCAATTTCGGCAGAAAGTGGGTGAGTGGTAGCCACTAGAAACTCGGAGTTTACTATTGAGTTTGCACATTTCGCAACTTGAACCTTTGAATCTGATGTCTTGTTCTATGTTCTACTTCGGAAGTACCCACTACCCACCCAACTATATACCGTGGATCAGAAACTAGTGTGTGCATTAGTGGGCTCATTTCAACCGCCAACAGTCGCCAAAGAAGGTAGTTTGTTTTACTTCCATGCTCCAGGAATCAAACACGGCAATGGAAAATCCCTTTAAATTCAGGTGTTAATGGGAAAATCATATAGTATCTTGTCTATATTATTTATTTATATATATGTAACATATAAATAAATATATATATATATATATATGTATATAAATATATATATATACAGAGAGAGAGAGAGGAGGCATTGTCCATTGAAATGGTTGATTACCGGAGGTTAGTGAGGAAGCGCTGGACTCAAATCTGCTTATGTACATTGCTGGAAAATCAAATCGGCTGCTGGAGTCGCCCAAGCTTCGAACAATCTTCAGCCAAAAAGTTGCTGGGAAAATCTCCAGCCATTACAATTGATGGCTTTACCCCCAATTTATGGATCCATACCCTCCAGGACAGCAAGAGCTTGATGTGGAAAATGCTTCCTTTGGTTGGATGATTTACATTTTTTTCATGGTGATTTCCAACAGCTAGTCTACCTCGGGGGGGAATTCCAACAAAAAAATATCTCATTTTATCCTCACTATGCGCCCATTACATCTCCATGTCTGTCCTATCCATATGGGTTTGTCTCAAAACGGTGGTCTTTCTCCCAAATTACCATTTAAATTGGGGAAATGATCAGAAACCATCAGATTCGGGTGGTTTATCCCTAAATGTTCAGACAAATACATATGATATCACATCTATTAAAGTAAACCAAGTCCTGACTGTTTGAATGATTAAACGTTAAACCATTTGAACCCAAACTTAAAACCCACTTACATCAGCTACGGTCCGGCAATTGAACGTGGCAATGGAAAATAAGTGAAAATCCACTATTTATGGATGAGTTTCGAATAAAAACGTCCATTTATGGCGGAATTTCCCATTGCCATGTTTGAGTACCAGAAAGTACATCCCACCATTCAGCCAGAACCTTCGTCACAGCGTCCCCCCGGTGTTTGGCGTCGGTGGTGGCGGCCGGGCCGGCCGGGCGGGCGGATCCGAGACAGGCGCAACGGGCCTTAGCATGTTACCATCGTGGGGCGGGACCCAGGATGATAAATGGTATCCTCTGGTGAACTAACATAGCTATGGAAAATTACAATTTTATTCGGAAAATCCACTATAAATGGCAATTTTCAATAGCTATGTTCAATTACCAGAGGGTAATGATGGTATAATACTAAGTGGTTAATGATACATGGTTGTTAATGATAATGGATAATGATAATCATGATGATAAAAGGATTGTAGATGGACGATAAATGGATGGTTAATGATAAATTGTCACGTTTTTGTGAAGATATAATGGAGTAATATTGTAGGATAATAAGATGGGATGATATCTGGGTAATAATATCTGGGTTAATGAGTCACTGAACAGAAGCAAAAATTGTGATTTAACCATCAAACTTTTGATTCCATCAACACAAATGAATCAAACCAAACAGATTGGGATTTAAGCAGCAAAGATAATGATTCAACCAGTTGACAGTTGGATTTAAAAAGTAAAATGTGGACATGATATCGGTAAAAAATCTATGACACAATTTAGTGAGTGCATGCTGACCATATGAAATAAACTGTTTCGATGAATGGAATGCAGCGCAGTTAGGTCTGTAGATTGCATAACGGGTTCTAAACCGCTTGCAATTTCTCGGATGTACATCCAAGTATCCTTACGCATCAAATGTTGGTTTAACCATAATTATGATTCATGATCATCAAATATATGTGGGGTTAAGCAGCAAAAAGATTAGATGGAGGACAGAAATGATGGATCATTTCAAGTAGGGTTGGAAATTCATTCTTCTGGCCATCAAAATGACTTTCTTCCAGTGATCCCCACCAACTCACATTCTATCGGCGTTTTATCTGGCATTCTATGTGGCATATATTCTGACATATATTCTAATATTCTATCTCAGACATATTCGGACATTCCAACTGACACTTTATCTGACATATTTTTTGACATTCTATCTGGCATGTAATATTCTGACATGTTGTCTGGCATTCTGTCTGACAATTTTTCAGGCACACTAGTCAGGCCCGGTTGGGGTCAGAGAGCCTGCAAGCTCGAGACCCCGCCCACGTCCGGCGAAGCCCAGAGAGCTGGCGAGCTGGCTATAGAGTGACGGTGCAGAAAAGGCTGGCAAAGAAAGGAGGCTGGCCCACGACATGCTGGCGAGGAAGCTGGCGATGACGTTGGCTATGAGCTTTGCGACTTGGCGAGGAGGAGAGGAGACGAGGAGGAGAAGGAGAAGGAAGGAACACGAGGAGGAGGACAAGCTTACATA
>BGPT01000657.1:208644-223686 GCA_003297045.1 Symbiodinium sp. clade C Y103
GCAAATGAAATCACCACCAACTCATCAAAATGAAGATGATTTATAAATTTCGATGGCCATTTTTTGCCATTTTCCTATAGTCCCCTATGAATCACTATTTTCCATGGTGATTTCACGGTAAAATCCCCATCACATCCCAGCAGCGTCCTCCATCTCCGCATCACCATCGCCCTGCGCCTCGGCCTCCGAGGCATCCGGCTCCGTGCGGTCCTCGGCCGCGGCGGCGTCGCCGTCGTCCTGGCCTTCGTCGTGGCCGTCGTCCTGGCCGTCGTCGTTGTTGTCGTCGTTGCCGTCGTCGGCGGCGGCGGCGTCAGCATCGGCCTCCTCTTCGACCTGAAGCATCGCAGCGTGAGTTGCTCGGGAAGCACAGTTGGGAGTTGGTGAATTACCCCGTAAAACATACTCCGTTCAAATCATATCCCAATGAATCTCCCCATGAAATGAACATAATTCTCCATTTTGAGATACCACACCCACATCCATTACCCATTGCCCTCTGGGAATCAAATAGGGCATACTGGAAATCCATCTTGTTTGAATACTTTTCCCAGCTATAAACCTCCATTAGTTTGCGAGTTTCCCAGCCAGCCACGTTTGATTGCCCAAGGGTCTATCCCATTCAATCACTATCAACTATATAATTATATCCTTCTGATGATTGATATATCCCCATTACATTCCATTATACTCCCATTCTATCATTAATTCTTGCTTGATATCCCATTATATTCACCATCAAATCCCATTACCCTAGCGTAAACCAGCATAGATGTGGAAAACCCATGGCTTCCCGTTGGGGAAATGATCTACTCTTATGGTGGGTTTTCCACATCGATGTTAGTTTGCAGGAGGGTAAATCTCATTACCCGAGGGTATACCATTGCTACACCAAATGCCGTTGGTGTTCTAACTATACGGTTGGTAAAAAATATCGTATTCACTATTCTATATATCACTTTACCATATTCCTGTTCATTGGTTTCATATCCATGTTCCATTGGTTAAGTAACTATCATAAGTTGGGATATGATTAATCCCTATAAACATGGTTGTATAATCCCATAACAAAATCGCTGGCACCTCGTGCTCTTCGTGCTCCTCGCCACATCTCAGACAGCTGGTGCTTTTCGCATCGTTGAGGCAATTGCAGTGACCTTGATTTTTTTGCTTCGAAAACAGCCGAGGTGATGTGTTGGGTTGAAGATGATTTAATTGTCCGTTGATATGGTTTCATCATCCACTAGTAGGGTTTCATCATCGCTTCATGTGGTTTAATCATCCATTAATTAATATGGTTTAATGTGGTAAAAATCCAGGATTTTTTTACCACCTGTGGGAATTCGCCATATTGTTTAGATTCTGATGATTATGATCACACTCAACAGATGTCAAAAGATTGGGGAGGTCAAGAAAAACGGCATATGTACATGTATATATATATATATACATGTAATTTATATATATATGTAATGTATATATATATATATTTATTTATTTATCACTGGGATTTAGAGTCGGTTACCCTTCGGTGTCATCAAAGATGGTATCAAGGTGGGGGTCATCATCAGTTGGGAAAGAGGCTTCAAAAGGAAGTTGGTTTGGAAACCCGATGAATACTATTTAAACCTCATGAATACTATACATACCATAAACCATACTTAATCTACTTATAGGCCGACTTGTCTTGATAATGGGGATTCGATGGGGATATCATCTAGTGGGATATCTACTTGGGATATTTATAACGAACCAAATATCATATGATATGCCGATATGCCATTTAACATAACTATGGAAGCCATGGCCCATTTATATCATGAACATGTTGATTTACCTGTTTAAAATGGTGATTTTCCCTAGTTACGTTGAAGAACCAGATGGTACAGTACATATCCCCATATCCCAAGATATATGATGAGATACATGTATCACAATGCAATGTATACGTTTACCATATCATGATCATTATGAAACCAAGAAGATCACTCTGGGCTTGTCGGAAACTGGGGAAGTTCCCGTCAAATTATGCCCATCTAAAGCGGTGAGATGATCATGAAGCACCGGATCTTGGGGGTGCCCTCTGGTAAACTAACATAGCTATTGAAAATGGTCCATTTATAGTGGAGTTTCCCATTAAACGTGGTGATTTTCCATAGTTTTTTGTATGTTTACCAGAGGGTACCCTTGGGATGCTTGTTTAAACCACATCAGATCGGGATTCACAGCAGTGGTTTGCCACAGTTGTAACTCCAGAAAGAACCCAATGGTTTATCAGGAATGCGATAGTTGCCAAATCATAGAAAAGCAGAGATCCAAAGAGACGTTGCAATAGAGATGTTAACAAACAGGGAGAAAGGCCCAATAACTGCGGGAATGGCACTAGACATGGCAACGAACAGAAGTGAGTAATGTGGTAAACTCAATGCCATAGTCACCATCCCGTGAAACAACCATGACTGGGGGGCATGATAAACATCATCCCAGTCATAGGGGTGTACAGATTTTCTTAAACCTCCATTGGGGATGGTTCATGGCATTGGGTTTACCATATTAATGTGGGTAAAACAATAATAAACCATCCCCCAAATCACCATAAATAGGTGGTATAAACCATTCCAAAATGGGTGGTTTATTATTGTTTTACCCACCAACGTTCTATCGATTAATGATGGGGATAGCTGGTTGGTCACCCTGGGTATCATCCAGCTGGAAATTCGGCGACTTCAGCTTTCGGCTGAGATGACCGCATATCAAAGTATCAAGAATTTCCGTTTGGGAGGGATACACAATTTCCTGCTACCGCGTAGCCCAGCTAAAATCCCCATTGTGATGGTTGCTTAAGGACAAATGACCCAAGAAATCAGGAATTTTTGGGATGATGCGCCCTAAAACTATCACCACAGTGAGGTCCGCCAATGTGGTCGTTACAATTTCCTCAGCTTCATACCCTGTGAATCCAAAGTTTGATTTGGGAACATTGGAAACATTGGAAATGTAGCCAGATTTTGGACACATAACTATTTTTGCCCTATTTCAAGACAAGGATTCTCAGCTTCATATCCCCATGTCTGTTTTTGTGATTCAGACGACACCCGTTTCGAGCCCATCGTTCACCATGATGTGCGGCCTCACATGTTTGTTGCTGGTGAAGAAGCCCTGAATAAGTCCAAACATTCTTCGGGGGTCAGCGAAATCAGTGTTGAATCGCCATGATATCATTTCCATATGATCATCCCGTATTATCACTCCATTGTCGTCAATATGTACATGTACTATGTATATATATATATATAGATATATACAAATTGTATATACATAATTACACTTTTTTTCATAATTATCTATGGCATTATCTATCTCCTCCTCAAAAAGGCCATGATAACTCCCATTGTGAAAGTTGATTCAGTTTAGAAATCGGTTTATAAACCAAAAAAAAATATATTAACCTCTATCAATGGTAACTAGTTTATGTCCTCTTGCCACCGTGATGTTTCCCATTTCGCCGAGGTACCACAGTTCCACTCACCCTCCCTCCTGCGGAGCAAGTAATGGCTGTGGTTCTTGTTTTGGCACAAAATGGATTTTACCCTCTGGTAAACTAACATAACTATGGAAAATCACCATGTTTAATGGGAACATCCACTACAAATTGCCATTTTCCATAGTTATGTTAGTTTACCAGAGGGTAACCATCAATGAATCTGTGGATTTCAAAATCAGAATCGTACTGGTAGCATTGCTGATAATAGTAATCATGGTCGTAATCATAGCGATAAAGTCATGATAGTGAAAATAGTGATCGTGGTCACAATGACACTCATGATCTGAGTATCTAAATTATAGTAATTCGCTAAACTGCAAAGTTCGGCTATTTGGGGATAGCTACCCCTACTACTCATCATTTCAGTGACTTCGCGACGTCAGGCCGTTATAGTTTATCCAGAAATGGAAACTGCAACATGTGTTTTTTGCGTTATCATTGGGTTTAGCAAGTTGATACTAAACGCTAGCCACACTTCCACTTCGCAAATGGCTGACCAAAGAAAGGCTCTGAAGAGAAGAAAAACGATGATAAACCATGGGTTTTTGAGGGTACCCTATTTTTGAGACAAATGTCAAAGTCTAGTGGTTGATCATCACTTTCACTTTCCCCTTTATTTGATGGTCATAGTATTGGGCAATTCACTCAACCCCCATCTATATACCCCCAATAACACGTGACTCAATGGTGGTCTACTGTGACTTAGTGGGATTCAACTGGGAATTGAATATGATGGGAATTTCATCCTCCCATCTTCATCTGTGACCTGCCCATTTTCGACGATCTCCAGCCTGGGTCGAAGGTTCTTGCAGGAGTAGCACATGCGGCGAAAGGCGAAGTTCAGGCCATTGCATGAACTGCAGATCCAATCCCCCTGGTCGGGTGTGGATCTGATGGTCTTGGGGACGATCAGTTGATGTGGAAAACCTCCGGTAATCAACCGTGGTTGGCGGGAAAATCCCGAATAAATAGATGTTCTAAAATGGTTTTAATGGGAAATCAATTAGAAATTCTGGATTTTCCATTGCCACGTTTGATTACCAGAGGGTGTGTTTGGATATGTTTGGCTGTTTATGGGATATTTTGGAATAAATAAATATGTTTGGCAACATGGGAGTACAGGGGTTAACCCACCATTTTATGGTGATATTCTGTAAATCCCAGGAAATCACACAAAAAAAAACATTAAACCTCATTAAACCTCAGATTAAACCCCATTGAACCCCAATAAACCCTCCATTCTCCATGGATTTTCAGAGAAACCAAGGAGGACAGGCGCTTCGCATCGAAGCACCTCGCGCATTTCTGGCTCAGGCTGATCTCCACCGCCGCTTCCGCCGGACCAGGGGAAGCCTGAGGCATGATGAAAGGATCATATGGATTTCTCTGAAAATAGGGGATACAAATAAATAGCCATGTTTTTGTAGGGAATTCATAGGTGAAATGAGGTTCTAATTGGAATTTGGGGTAGCATATTTTCACACAAACCCAATATGTGCCATGGTCAAAACATGGAAGTTTTAGGGCAATGGCAAGGGGGAGAAAACCACCGTTGCGAATCCAATGGGTAGAACGGTCATCCCATATGAACGGATGGCCATCTCCCAAGATGAGTATATTAGGGGGGTTCCATAAATGGGGGTACCCCAAAATGGATGGTTTATAATGGAAACTTCTATGAAAATGATTGATTTTGGGGTACCCCCATTTTATGGAAACCTTCATATCCAAGTGTTGACCATAGCACATATGGATCAAACCCTTTGCTGGGGATAGTGAATGGAATAAAATTTGATAATATACATGTATAACCATTACATGGATGATGCATGATAATATGGACTAGATGGAAGGGATATGTCGTGGGGATGTTTCATGGGATATCGAACTAACCAACGTAGATCAATGAAGTTGTCAGGGCAAATCTGCACCTGAAACCAGCTTTGTTTACCCCAAATACAGGGGGGTTGTGCGGATTTTCCCTTGAAGCAATTCTGGGAATGAAAAAACCTTAAAACCCGCAGTGACTTCACAATCCCAACCATGGTGACCATGAAAGGTTGTTCATAGATCTAATGACAATTGGATAACCCCCAGTTTGTTCATGTTTATTCGAGGTGTCTTGCAAAAGAGAACCCCAAAACATCCCAAAACCATTGATGCCCATTCAAGATTACCAATTTCGCAGATTAGCAGCGAAGGCTGGACCGTTAAATTCGAAATGGAAAACGGTACCAGTTATAGTTGGAATGATATGTATCTCTTTTGGGGACACCTCCAACAAGGTGGGAATCATAGACCATCTGTTTCACAATCTCTATCACAACAATATCTCTGGGAGAATATCCGATGGAGCTGCCCATTATGAAAATCATCCCCACTACCCTCTGGCAATCAAAAAGGGCAAGCTCCCCCCCATGTTTTCTTCTGGTAAGAAGACTTGGATCTGTTCATTTGGGGAACCCATTTGGTGGAGCTATGATTGGGTGGGATTACAATCATGGGGCCCTCCCCATGGCCATTTTGTATCCCCATTGTTGCTGGCTATTTCGGCCAACAAAACAAAACAGAGATTCGATGGTTCGTTCAATCCACCATTTCGATTCATTCCGTTCATGTTTTTGACTGCCTGAATTTGGCAATCTTAAACGGTCCATATTTCATGGGGCAGTCTCAGAGTTAGTACCATCCCATTTTGGCAACGTAACCTCCACATTTTGGGTAGAATCCCATATTTCTGTTCACTTTAAGAAGTATATGTAAATTCCATCAAAACCACCAAGGTCTGTTGAAGAAACCCAGCACTTCTTTTTAATAATGAACTCTTCTTAGATGTCCAGTAAAATCACACCAACCAAAAGATAAAATCCCGTCTAATCTGCATTTGATGATTCATCCACATCAAGTATCACCATCTCAGGTGATCCATCCCTGTCCAAGCGTCGTTTCTCCTCCTCCACCCCCGGTGGTGGCCCCGGCGGCGGCGCCGGCGATGGCACGACGCGCCGCTCCGGCGACCGCGGGAAGAGGTGCGCGCGCGGCGAGCGCGGTGAGTGTGGCGACCGCGCACGGCGGACGGACCGCGACCGCGAACGCGAGCGGTGTCGCGAAGGTGAAGAGTGGCGAACATGACGCTCCTGGTGTCTTGGATTGGCCCATTTTGAAGGGATAAATCACCCATGTTTAGTGGCGAAAGTTACCCTCCATCAAAAGTTTTTCCAAAGTTTGTTCCCCACAAAAAATGTTCAACCCAGTAATTGATGAGGATTCAGCTGGTTAGTAGTCAATGATTTTTCAGATGGTGGTGGTTCATAATTAGTCGTTAAGAATGATTGCTTAAGGAATTTTGATGAAATTTGTCGGTTGAAAGTTACTGGTTATATAGTTCAATAGTTGATGGGGATGATGGGGATTTAGCTGGTCAATTTCTATTGGTTGATGGATTTAGGAGTAAGTGTCCATTTCCATGCTTGTTTTGGGCGTATCTGGATGTTCAATCCCAGGCATCGCGAATTGTTCGTAACCCATGTTCAACGTTTAACCCATGGCTGATTTCTGTATGCCATTCCTACATACTAAAAGAGATTTATCTGCAATACTTGCGATATTCAAAACATATCTAAGTACTTTGGATATCAATGCCTGTTAAGACTATTTATACCGAAAAACATCGCAGGAAGTCGCAGAAGATGGGTGGAGAATTGACCCTCAACAGCTTCAAAATCCAGCCATCATCCTGTTGGCGTTCGGTAAAAAATTTTAAGCGGAAACCGTTGTGTAAAAACAGCCAGGTGTAAGGGGTTCCTGTGCAGCTCTTCCTTTGTGTACGTGGGGTAGACAGTCTGCTTGAAACTGAGAATGCGTAGCAAGTTGGCTAATCACCAATTGAGGATGGGTCAAAACCTATCATTGATATCATGATTTTCCAATACTTGGAGTGCATGAACATGCTATTGCAGCGATGTTGACGGCAAAACCAGAGGATCAGGGTTTTGATTCATAGCCATTTATCTGAATTATAACAAGTCACTAACCTCAAAATCGCTGTTATCATACGGCCACTTGGGGATGATTCCGGCTACAATTCCGATCAGAGTAACATGATCAAATTCATCCAGATTTATATATATATATATGTACACGTCATGTGGTTCTACCACCTATTTGGCACGGTTTTGATTCATAGCCATTTATTCGCCGTTGTCAACCCATTTTTTTCGGAGGCTTGTCCCACTGCTTTGGGGACAAAAACTCCATGAAAACCACTAAGGTAAGTTGCCCCTCCTGTGCTCGACCTGCACGGATTTTTGGAGCTGGTCAAAGATTTCATGGAGAAAAGGAAATGGTCGAATTTGATTTGGAAAAAGATGGGGATATGATATGATATGATGAGATATGTTTTGATATCAATCGATTGGACTAGTGGGAAAATTGTGGTAAACTATGATGTTGACCATCCTTTTTGGGCGGTTCCTGACCAGAAACCAAGTCCGAAAAGCTGGTGAAATTACCATTTGTTTTTCATGGTTTAGCCTTGAGACCCAACGATCGATGTTTGGACTGGTGGTTTCAAAATTCAACACAGGGACCAACAAAACAACTGATAGATGTGTAAGTGTTCATGCAAAAAATAGAAACACTGTCTTCAAACATCGTTTGCATATTGATTTTCATTTGGTAACCTCATGTACACATTATGGAACGTATGTCAAATTTTGTGGGCACAAAAGCTAATCGTGTTCAGATGGATCAAAATTGGGCATGTGCCAAATCTCATATGGTAGCAGAGATGAGCAAAACGAAATCGTCCAATAAATGGGTCCTCAACCGTTTACCCATACACTGTTTGCTTCTTTGTCAGCAACCCTCGACCTGTTTGGGTGAGGGTCCTGATTTTTCCGCCATGTGAAACAAAACTCAGTCTAAGCCTACCGACCCTACCCTACCGTACTTCCAATCTATAGCCTCTGGTAGTCAAACATGGTAATGGAAAATCCACCATTTATAGGGGATTGTCCCATTAAACCCTCTATTTATAGGGGATTTCCCAGCTTGCCACGTTTGATTACCGGAGGGTATGTGTTCACTTGACATTTGACCCTCCGTGTAACTTGCTCACCCAGTTCGGATTCCCGCAGCATAAAAATTGTCACAGTCCCCAAGATGTAAAGGATAGGTAGTAGAACCCCAAACAGTCAACAGGGGTTATGAACCACTTCCCTTCCCCTTCATTTTAGCTAAACACATCTAAGATTAATGGGGCTGTCGAAAAAAAATATTCAGGCCTGGGGATTACCTGGCTGACCTGGGATGCACCCCCACTGGTTGGATGCCCAGTCCTAACTGATCCTAACCGGAAACCAGCAGTGGTGCCAGTTCTGCCTCGCTCATTCTGGTGATTCTTCACCGCCTGCGGGTTCAACTTGTGGATCTATGTGAATAAGATATTCAAACAAGCAAGCCCAAGTCACAGATAGGAAAAGTTGGAAACCTGGAAATATGAGGTAAATATCATCGAACTACCATCCTGGTTTCACACTTTTCAGAATATTTTGGGGGACTATATACTATCTATTTATGTATACATATATATGTCAAATGTTACAACTGCAATATATTCAACTATGTTCAAGTGCAATCGTTTGTGGAAGCTTACCGGTGTCTTTGCCAAATATGCATGCTTTGTTGACCCATCAAAAATCCAGAAATACTCACCCATAGAAACATCAACAAACATTGATACTTCCACCAGTGCTCGAAGGGATATCCATGAGGCAAAAAAAAACACTAGTCCCCACTGACCCACCCTTACCCTCCGGTGTCATGAAACATGGCTGGCAAATTCCCCATTTCTAGATGTTGTTCTTTCCGATTTTAAGCCGTAGAGTAGAAGAATACTATGTTACTATACCAATGGGGATAACATCCCAACTAATAGGGCAAACACCATGGTATTCTACCCATCCGCCACCAAGTACTTGGAGATGGTGACTATGGCATCCCCAAGTCCCATAAAATCCATCCTGAAGTCCGACCAACTTCGGAACAGTGGTGGCTGGGTATACCCCAGCTGGGGGATCAACGACTATCACTGGGGGTTCTGTAAATCTGCATCGTTGTTGAATATCAAAAAGATACCCCGGCGAAGACCTTCAACAATATCAACGCAGGACTCTAAAATCATAGTGATGCTTCATTGTTGCTGTTTTTCCGGGCATTCTGAAAACAGTGATCATGCTTGCCAAAAAAAATCGCCCCCTCCCCCTCGAGTAATCAGGCAGGTTGTCCTTTAAATCCCGGGTGAACATTTATCGCATGTTTGTCGGATAATCTGAATTACCAACGATTTCCCAGGTTATTCATCACTTATTCGCACAATGTCGGTCTATACTTGGATGTGAATCTCAGCCAATAAGTATCGAATAACCGTATTATCACCCAGTTATATACGAGATATGCCCTTGTAGTATATGGGCTATCAACCACTTTCTAGTTGCTCCCAAGCACATCCTCCCTACTTTCTTCCCATGTTTAGTGGTTGAATATCTCTATGATGTTCGATCCACGCTATTGTATGTTGCATGAGTCGCAATGTATCCTGATCTTTGGCAAATTTTGGGGACACCCCAATAATATAAGAACAGCTTTATTAGCCCGGGAGGTCAAGAAGCCAAGTGGTTATATCAATCGAGGAAAGGATACCCGTAATCAAACATGGCAATGCGTATCCATAGGAATCCTCATTGAATCAGTGGTTTTGTCTGACAATATGAGGGTTTCCTAAAATAGGGGTACCCCCAAATCATCCATTTTCAATCCGGATTTACCATTATAAACCATCCATTTTTGGGTACCCCTATAACTTAGGAAACCTCCATATGTTGTACCCATTTGAAATCGGTCAGACGCATCGTTCTCCATGGGCCAGTCATGGAGCAACAAGGGCCCCAGTAATATGATGATTTTCCCATGAATCCCCAGTAGTTCCCCTTTGACAATCCCCAATTCAATGACAGTAATTCTTACAGTATTATAGTTATAATACCGGTACTATCCCATTGTACCGTCATTTTTCCTAAGGGATTTTTTCTTGGCCGAAAGGCTTTCAGCGCCTTCGTCACATAGCCCGAGGGATTTCTCACCTTATGCGCTGAAAGAGAAAGACTCTCTAAGATCTCCTCAGCAACCTTGCAGCGGACGAGTCGGACGAAAAAAAATCACCTTTGAATCATCGAGACAATCTCCAAGAATTTGGGGAATGATAAGCAAAATGTTTGGATGCTATGCAAAATATAGAAACACTATGGGGATGATCACCAAAAAGATAGAATTTGGTAAAATCCAATCTTAAAGTAGAGATAAATTGAACCCTTTCTGCATCATTTTGGTGGCTTTATGTAGATGATAAACTGCAAAGATTGAATCTCAACTGGCAAAATCATGCAGGAGTTCGACGTCTGGAGATTTGCAAAATTGGCGGAAAAAAAGCATGGACAAATGTATGGCTAAAAACAAAACAAAATGGGGCTTAAATGGGGTGTATACAATGGTGATGTAATGGAAAAAAACTTTTGGAATATCCGTGGAACATTAATTCAAGATTCGTTCAACCACAAAATAAATGTGGTCTAATAGGACTCCAATGGGAGTATGATAAGGTTTATTTGTGATTTGTTGAGATGATTTACCCTCCACTGATCAAACTTGGCTGGAACATTGCCCATGAATAGGAATTTATAGGAATTTCAATCGGAAACACAATCTAGAAATGAGGGATTTGCCAGCCATGCGACTACCGGAGTGTACCAATGGAGGATTCTCCCAGGCGTGTGTGGTAAGCCGTATATATCCCAGTGAAAAATTGGTGTTAAAACAGCAAATATGATGCTTTCTCAGAGACAATTGGGTGAATAAACACCAATACCCCCAATGACATGATCATAAGTTCCGATTCGCGGCTTATTGCATACTGTAGCCAAAAGCGCAATATCCTTCCTTGCCTAGTTCTAGTGCTGCAAAGTACCCGTTGTTGTGGACACACCCATGACGACTATTGTAGTCCATTCGAAAACAGAAAATGTTTGCCAAACAATCAAAAGGAGAAAACGGTGGCTATCTTCCCCATCCTTGTTGGTCTATCTCGGTTCTGGCTTGCAACGTATCCCAACATTTGGAGTCCTTAAAAATAAGCCATAAGACATCATAGAATTATCAATTGACTTAGTGAAGAGAAATGGGGTCGTCTGAAAATGTAATTGGAAAAAAAACAAAAAAAAATAATGGGCGAAACCTGATTTTCCCCGGTCAAACTAGCCATAAATTGGAAGTATCCATATGTATCCACCATGTTCAGTGACCACGGGGAAAAAAATAACGCGCTGTAAAACTCCACTTCACCCAGTTGTGGATCGTTCTTCTTATTCGTTAATAATAGCCGTTAAATCAAATATTGGTTCAATTCCCCGATATATTGTTTCGAATTATAGTACTCTGGACTTAAAATTACAATAAATCACCCAAAAATGTCTACCATTTTAGGATAACTGCCCTTGCATTGGGTGCGCAGTTCTGGCAAGAATTATAGGGATTATAGCCATATCCCATGATATCCACGTAACATCTCGCCATAAATTGGTTAAAATCAATCCCCCGCAACTTTCGTGGTGACTGCTGGCCTCTGGACTCGCTATACATCCAATTATATCTCCATATTTGTTGCTTACACGTATACTGTGTGTATTGTTCCAAAATAAAATATCATTTGCTTATGTATATACATATATATATATATACAATATATAATATATACATATCATATCCCCCATATATCACACAGATTTTCCATGTAAGATATACTTGGAGGATGATCCCATGAATCCTTTGTTTTTCCATATCTAAACGGGAGAACTAACTATGGTTACGAACCGATTTGCAAGTCGGGGGATGATCCTACTATATGGTTCTTCCCATACCGTTCCCATCATATTCCATCAATCATCAGCATGATCACCATCAAAATCACCATCAAAATCACAGAGAAATTTAAAAAATACCCTGTTTTCTCATCTCATGAAATACCAGTTGGTTGAAAACGGCTTCCCCCCAAACAATGGCTTAATTCAAAAATCCCCAAGAAATTCGTATCTCCCAACAAATTCACCGATCAACCAATGAACTTTCATGGCTCACCTGACATCATCCCCGCCGTGACCTCGGGACTCACTTCCTTCAGCATGCTCTTGGCGTGTTCGTCCAGGCGCGATACGTCGCCTCTGAAGCTTGCCTCACGACCAAGTCTTGAGGATGAAGGGAAAACCACCACGGAAATATAGGGGAAAGATGCTGGGAGTTTCAGATGGAAAATTCATGGAAAGATATTGAAACAATATTGAAACAATATGGAGAAATCGGACCAAAATCTGGAGTTGTTTGGAAACAAAATCCCAGTTTTGAGCAGAAAAATATGCGAGAACCAACAAGAATGCGACTACAAAACTAGTCAGAATGTGGATATTATGGAGATACATCTTTATATGGTGGAGAGAGAGCGACAAAATTGTGGGGAACAACAGGTTTGATGGCTGAGAAAACAATATTCCCTATTCTTCGATGGGCATGAATTTGTTTATACATCCAGGATGAAATTTCGGGGGAGGGGTTGGAGCCCAGTTTTATAAGTATAAATGAGCTGGGGCCAACATGGATTCTTACAAAAAGAGGGTGCCCAACNTCGGGGGAGGGGTTGGAGCCCAGTTTTATAAGTATAAATGAGCTGGGGCCAACATGGATTCTTACAAAAAGAGGGTGCCCAACAAAAACCAAAAAAACAATTACACCTTATAAAAAGGGGGGGTCAAAAACAACGATTTATATAAAACGTGCGCCCAACCCCTCTTCTGACTTTTGGGGTCCCCTTCGCCAACCCTGGGCCAGCATTTTGTAGAGAAAACCCTCGGCCGGTGAACAAAATGCCTTTTTTTCCCAAGACCCGCTTTGAAAACAAGACCAACCGAAGGCTCTACAAAAAGGTATTCCCAGGTTGAACTGCTAGAAAATACATGCCTGCATTCCANGCTTTGAAAACAAGACCAACCGAAGGCTCTACAAAAAGGTATTCCCAGGTTGAACTGCTAGAAAATACATGCCTGCATTCCAAAAGAAATGAACTACCCAGTCTGGTTCCATCTAAGAGATTTTGCGCTTCCATTTTGGGACCGTTCAATTTTCAAGACTTTTTGCGCTTCCATTTTGGGACCGTTCAATTTTTAAAGCATTTTGCGTTTCCATTTTGGGACCGTTCAATTTTTAAGACATATTTTCAAGACATTTTGCAATCAGAANGCATTTTGCGTTTCCATTTTGGGACCGTTCAATTTTTAAGACATATTTTCAAGACATTTTGCAATCAGAAGCTTTTACAAAATGGTGGGACCAATTAAACTTAAAGACATTTTGCGCTTCCATTGGGACCGTTCATTTTTTTTAATGTCAAGTGAGGGTCTCATTTTTTTTTTATGTCAAGTGAGGGTCTCATCAATTTTTATGTCAGTGTTGTCATTGCTTGTTGTTGCTGGGAATGGATTTTAATAAATAAATAAACCTTTTTGAAAAAATCATATCAAAAATGAAAAGGTCACCCCGGAAATCTACAAGGGGTTGAATTCGAAGGGTTATTTTTCTTATTAAACTTCTTACTTAAAATTATCATTCTGTGCATTTTTGGGGGCTCATCGGGATCAACTGCATTTTGCTGGGGTTACAACCTTCTCATCGACCAACCAAGAGCTCTACAAAAAGGTATTCCTAGGTTGAATTCCTAGAAAAATACATCCCTGCATTCCAAAAGAAATGAACTACCCCAGTCTAGTTCCATCTAAAAGCTAGCGCAACCAAGACGAATTTTAACGTTCCACTCCAGCCGGGATGCAATAAAGGGTTTCCAAATTAATAAGGGTTCCAAACCCCATTTTTTGACCATGGTTTTATTTTTTTAATCCCCGGGTCAAAAATTTGGTTTTAAGAAGTGTTTTAAAAAGCTTTGGCCAACTTGGTCCCACTTACCACACCAATACCCCTATAAAAAGCTGTTAGCAGGTATTTTCTTTATAAAATGGTGATTGCTACTCATCCCCAAGTAATGAACCAACTCTATGGTTTTGAAGGGTTTTGGTCCTATTCCCCGAAGCACCGGTATGATCCCATTGATTGGGGGNGATTGCTACTCATCCCCAAGTAATGAACCAACTCTATGGTTTTGAAGGGTTTTGGTCCTATTCCCCGAAGCACCGGTATGATCCCATTGATTGGGGGGGTCGCCATTCTTGGGATGAAGAGTCCTCCTGACTCGCACGGTCTTGATACCAAAGCGGACTGGCTTAACACAATAGGAAAATGAACAAAAATCATTCAAATCCGATCAAATCTCTGTTCAGTTTGGGTGACTACAAAGCAATCAACATGGCAAATTTTGGAATGCCTGCTCTGCTGTGCTATGGATGTTC
>BGPT01000657.1:233603-266848 GCA_003297045.1 Symbiodinium sp. clade C Y103
AAAAGCGTCTGTGTGTAAGGGTGCCTGTGTGTAAAGGTGCCTGTGTGTAAAAGCGTCTGTGTGGAAAGGGTCTGTGTGTAAAAGATTGCAAAAGCGTCTATGACGTCTTCACCATCATCTTCCCATCTTCACATCTTCACATCTTCACATCCTCACATCTTCACATCCTCACATCCTCACATCTTTACATCTTCACATCTTCACATCCTCACATCTTCACATCTTCACATCTTCACATCTTCACATACTCCTGTATCTCTTTTTCTTTGCGTCTATTTTAGTGACNCCTCACATCTTCACATCTTCACATCTTCACATCTTCACATACTCCTGTATCTCTTTTTCTTTGCGTCTATTTTAGTGACATCTTCTTTCTTTGAGACATTTCCTTCTATTTCTCTCTTTATATTTCATGCTATACGATTTTCACAATTACATATCTCACTATACTTCTCTTCGCTCTCGGGCCATCCGTCGTCTAGTCATTTTAAAGTTGCCATGTTGGGAGGTATACCGGTATGCCGGTACCCCCATTCTCACACACCAATCTTGGTACCAAACATTTTCAGGGGCCCGCCCTCACCCAATTGGCTTGACTGCGCGCGAGCATCGTCTCACCGTCATTCCAAGCGCCGTCTTTCTGTTTTTTCCACCTGCAAGATGTTTCCAATGACAGATCTGGGGATGAATCAAAACATGTTATAGATTAGTACATTCCATACTTTGGGGCCATGAACTCCATTTACAAACTGTTCTTGTTTTCATCAGGGTCCCAAGGCCTTGACCCATACCCATAAGAATTTCATCAACTACCGTGGAAATGTCATAGGTATATAGTCATAGGTCAAGTTCTCTACGCCGGTTTATACCCCTAATTCGCCTGGCAAGTTACAAAACCGCAAGTTGTAATCCCTGCTATCAGACAGGTTGAGCAAATGTGCAAGTAGAACTAACCTTGTGGTATCACTGACCATTGTGGTCAGCTAATTGTAAAAAGGTGGATATAGTTGCCAAATTTGGGATTCCTTTTAATGATCATGATACAGGTTTCCTGCGCTTTTCCCGAATGGAAGCTGCAGCGAATTTTGGGCCAAACCCCAGTAAACCCTGGTGGAATATGTGGTGGATCAGGGGGCAATTTTGGGGTCCGGAAATTGCGGCGGTTCATTATTTTTTTCAAGATATGGCATGAATGCAATTCATCATTTCCCCATGTTTCTTGACGGCAAATATGGGGGACCCCATAGATTGAATAGATCCGACACATTCCACCGTATCAATACTGGTGGTATTTAAGCTTGGGAGAAGGGAACTCTAAACAGCGCCGAGTGTCTTTCTTGCCCTGTTTCTTACCCTTTGTCTTTGTCGATCCTCCTTGGACTTCCATTTGGTCCCACATTTCGGGCATTCCTGGCGTATTGCCGAGGATGCCTGTTCAAAGGGTGTGTTGGGGAGAAAAGAAGTTCCATATGGATTCAGTACAGTGAGTTTGAAGGCATGATACATATCTCGGTATGTAAATATACAATACACTGCATATATCAAGAAACACATCGAGTGATATACAAGTAGATATACCAATAGATTTTGCAAGTCAAAACTTGACAAACCTGCTTGCCCGTTGATATTTGTGTGCCTGGCGCATCTAAAACCTTTTGAGCATGGGAAAGCCTCCAAAGCACCCTATTGCATGCGGATCACATTTGGCTGAAGCTAACCACAGAGTCTTATCAAGTTTGGGGGTCAAAAGGCTTATGAAAAAAATGACATCCTTCCAATCTTCAGCCCAGAATCATGTCAACATGATCGGTGTTCCACTTCCTTTCTTTATCAGAGGGTCTTGCCAAGAATTCGGTTCCTTTTCCTGGTTGAGTCCCAATTTCTGCTTGCCTTTCTTGGTCGCAAAGAATTTCATCAGCTATCCATCATTTGTGCTGATCTTAGATTCCCTGCAACAAGAAATGGTTAGGATACATCCCCAAAAGATAGAACTATTAAACCACCCATTGAATCTTTACTCACTTATGACTGGGTTGCTATTCCCATATAAGATCGACATGAAACGTCTGTGCATAACTACCGGTTTTTTCCCCTGTGGTGTGTTGATCCTCGCCAAGTGTTGAATGATTTCGTTGGATAAATCACGAACATATTGATTTAAAAAAGAAAAGAGTTGCACATGGCAACCCAAACTATCTAGGTATAATATGGTTCCCTGTTTACAGCTGGGAATGACACCAATTTCACTTTTCACCAGTGGGTTCCCCCACATGTCAAAACATTTTGGTAGTTCAAACCTAGGTTTTGGTCCTTAAACCCTTGATTTTGAGAGTGACCCCGTTGAACTGCTGTTTTCAACTAAGGTCCTGCCCAATTGTTTGGTAATAAGTGCATCTATGGAGATGTCCCAGCCAGCCATGTTTCATTACCTAAGGGTGTATATATATATATATATATGTGTGTGTGTCCATTATATTCCATCATCCTCCATGATATTCCACCATATACCACTTGTGGTGAGTTGATCAAACCAACTTGCAAATGTATCCCATCATCACCATGTAAAATGTGAAAACCTGGTGCACTTAACTCACCATGTTTCTTTTTCTAATCATAGTCAACCATAGAATCCACAAACCAACCATAATGAACCATGGAATGGTTTTTTTCTAATCATAGTCAAGCATAAAATCTACAAACCACCCACTTTTTCACCATGGAGCATCTCGTGTGGAGAAGACCAGGTGGCCACATTTGGGACCTGGGACGCGACACGCGGTTGAAATCATGGGGGTTAACCGCAGCAGGGATCCAACAATCTGGAGTGTTGTGGAAAAAACAATGCCATAAACCAGCCATGACTGGGTATGGTTTCAACATACCACCCATAAACATGGTGAGTCATTGGGGATGCTGGATCTGGCATTGTTTTACCAACTTTAGTGATGATAGCCATGCAAAGTTTGGGTGTGGAACATTGGAATTTCCCAGGCTGTTTGAATACCAGATGGTTTTTGTCCAGTAAAATTCCCATTGCTGACGGTTTAATCCTTCTTTTGTTGGTAAACAGTTTTGCTGGACAAATCACCATCATTCCAGAATCCCATTTAACTTCAACATGTGAGGTCAAATCCCAAATATATCATGGAGATATTCCCCAAGTTTGGTTGTCAATCCCCATCCCAAATTGCCAAAGTCCAATTTATCGGTGGTTAAGTATCAGCTAAAGCGCCCAATTGGCGCTGGTGAATTCCAATTTCTCCCAACTTTTGTTGCTTATTAAGTAGATACAAATGACAGATTGTTCATTGCTATGTTGGATTCTCAGATGGTAAATGGATGCTAAATGTTTGTTTGTTGGCTATGGATCAAGTCCCTCAACAAGCACACTGTGGAAATCACATGAGTTTCTAGCTGTTGTATAGCTTGATGTTCATCAGCCCCCTGGGAACTGGTTCTATATCCTGAACCGATCCCAGTGAGTTCCACGTGAGTTTTCCACTGGGGCAAATGACTCGGAAATTCCTTCTGAATAGCACACCTTGAATGAGAAAATCGACTCAGTCGATGATTTTCCTCTTGAAAATGAATTCCTATCAAAAATTAGCACTCCTTTCAAAACTCTAAAGCATTTGGCTGTGTCTCATTGGCTACCCCAAAATGGCTAGGATGGTCTAGAATCCCACTAAAGATGACAGGTCCATCTGTGGCTGAGTATGTCAGGAGTCCAACCTGCCTGGCAACTGCCCCGTAGATGATGTTCCTCTAAGAAAAAACGGGGGACCCCCCCCAACTTGGGGACGCATCCCAGGAATCGTAAGCTGGTAAATACATATGTATTATGTATATATACATTGAATATCATCCCGATTTATACATGGATTATGAACCACGCACTAACTGCAAGTAGCCAAGTTTGATGAAACCAAGACATAGGCTGCTTCTTGATCAAAGGGTTGCGTCTAGCCGAGTCTCGTCCTCAAAAAGAATTTGAAATTCAGTACTTCATCCCTATTTTGGCAGTAATTGTAGTTAATAATCATTAATCAATAAACTGGCAAATTATCTTTTCAAAATCATCCCCATTTGGGGGACCTCCCCAGTGTTCAGTCGGGATCCTTGTCTCATCGTGCCGAGGAGCAATCCCAGTCACCCTCTCGACGGACCACCATGGCGACGGAGTCACAGGAAGTCAAGTGAAAAAGCGGTGAGGCCACTGTCTACGTCTAGGCATCTCATCGAAAAAGATTGGAATCTCTTTTTTCCCCAACCCCCTAAAGATAAAAAAGTGAAACCAGTGAAACCCGATTCCAAATCAGTGGTCTAAATCAATGGTGAATTTGACCTTTTCTATCTGTTTGAGTGTGATCATAAACTAAAATGGAGCATCAGCAAGAAGACATGGGGAAATTGTAAAATAGCCATGGCATTGGAGGCCCAACTGGGGTCCAGTTAAACTGGTTGGCTTGCTGCTAATGAATATCAATTGGTGGAGCCGAGATTTCAAGGAGAAATGCCGGCGGTGTGCAAAGATGGCGAATCTTACCCTCTGGTAAACATACAAAAAACTATGGAAAATCACCATTTTTAATAGGTAAATCAACTATAGATGGGCCATTTTCATCCATTTTCCATAGCTATGTTAGTTTACCAGAGGGTACTCATCTGAATTTCCTGCCCAAAAACAAAAAACTTGTCGGTTAAGCGTGCTGGACATATTTTCTGAAGTGCAACTGGCCAAAACTCGGGACATTCATCGTGGATCCAGATGACCGGTTTAGATCAACCACCTCAATAGCCCTCAGTAGCGCAAATCGATGGGAGGAGATCCCAACTTGGTCATTTCAATGGAGAAAATATGAGAAAATGATACCAAAACTATTGGATTCTGGACGATGTCCAGATTTTGAAGGAAACTCAAGAAGGTCAACAAGAAACTCCACCCATCTACCACTACCCTGTTATCAAGCTCCGAGCATCAGGATCGTCAAAAAGTCTGGCTGGTTCCCCCTTTGGTGGTGAAAAATATGGGATGAAAATGAAGTATTGTTGATCAGAACTGGAGGGAAGAAAAATTCGAAGCTTCAATTTCCAGGTGCCATTGATATGTTCAGCTGCTAAAATCCCTATGACCCGGTAGTGGTTGAGCCTCCACTATTATCGTTTCTGGTTGATCACAGTTGAATCCCATTTTGGTAGGTCAACTCGCTGTTCTTGGTGTTTCAGGCCCTCTAGTAGTTTGACCTGGCTATTCAAAAGCCACTATTTCGAGATAATCAAATCCACCAGTGAACCTCCGATTCCGGAGGGACAAATTGAAAGTCATGGTCATTGTGGATGCTTTACAGGTTTGGGTTTACTACATAATTGACCGCTTCTGCCCATCGTTATTTGGTATCACCATCTTGGTTGGTTGGACCAGAGGTACATGCGGATGTGTATGTGTATATATATATATATTTATTCATTCACTTTTTCATGTACTTATGTATGTATGCATCATAATGTGTATATATATATGTGTATCATTATTATTATGTAATATATAAATAGAGAGAGAGAGATACTTAGGTATGGTTATGGGTCAAAACCCTGGTACCCTAGGTACACTAAATAGCTGGTTTCTATGAATGGTGAATTCACCCAATTCTGGTAGTTTCATAGCTAACTTGACCCATCCCCAGATCATGATACCCCGGCCTGAAAGGTCATGCGAACTCCATCCGCGGCCCAGCGCCGGGCGCCGTGGAGTGACGAATTTGGACGTCGACTGGGGGGGGGTTTACCATCAAAAATGGGGATTTCAAGTGGATTTAACCATCAAACATGGTGGTTTCTAATGGGATTCTATTGGATTTTTAGGACTTTATAAGTTTTGTTTGCATCCGCTGAAAAAAACATGAGGTCCTATCCTATTGGCTTTTTCATAACTTCTTGCAGCTGGATGAGGTGTCCAGCGGTCATCCAGTCGAAATGAAAATTGTCTGCAGTTCTTGTCTTACCAAACAGGTTGGCTACAGGTTTGAACATGGTGGTGCAACCAAAATGGCGCTTTCAATAATGAATATGATGATCAATCCTCAAATTTCGGATACCAGATTTTCGGACAGATCTATTTCTCAACAAGTTTTCCAAATCCCCAACGCTAGTTGGTTCAAGCTCTCATTTCTATTTTCTCAATCCCCATGTTTCCTGGTTGTCATCTGCCCATGACCTGGTTTTGGTGGCTTCAAATGCCCATTGTTCTTCAAACAACTGAATTTGCATCTAATCCCATCTCCTGTTTATATGAAGAACATCCCGATTCTATGGTCCCAGTCATATGTGATTTCATTCCGTATCAAACCATGGTTTCGTTTCAGGTGTGTAATTTGAACAGGGCGATGGGATTTCCAAAGATCCCATTGTAATCCCAGCAAGTCACCAATTTTGGTGCTTAAATACCATAAAATCACCAGGTTTGCCATGTTTCATAGCTAAACCTCCATTGAAACACCAATTTTGATGGTTAAATTCCCTACTCTTGAGGTATTTTCACTGGGATCCCTTTTGGATTCGCTTTTTCGGACAGTGGGATCCCCGACTGTGGGCACTGAGCCTCTCGACCTGCAGGTGGCAAACATGTAGGAATTATATCCCAACTATAGGGATTGATGGTTCCATTTTCCATAACTATGTTCAACATCCAGAGGGTATGGGCCAACAATTACCCGGATTCGAAAATTCTAGGACTATAAATTTCGTGAAAGAAAGAAAGAAAGAAAGAAAGTGGAGCGAAATCCACACCATGTTCAGGAAATTAAACACAAAAAAGTGGAGAAGTGGAGAGATTAGAAACGAAATGATGGAAGGCCAACCAGTGGAAAACCTCGGAGATCCGTTTCAAGTGGCATTTCGAAACCATCAAGGCGTTCAGCCCGGCCATGCCTGCCATGCTTTGGGCACAGGCCTAGGTGTCATGGGACAGTTGCCAACTTCTATGGGATTTTCACATAGGATATGGAGCTGAAATGACACAAGGGGAGCATCAAGAGTCATCAAACACAACAAAAATGGTGTGTCAAGATGTGTCAACATGTGTCAAAATGTATCAAGACCCTGATAGTGCTTGAGACCAAAAGGGTATGCTTCAGAAATGAGTGGTAGAAACATGCAAAACCGAGGTTTCAGAACATTAAATGACATCGTTTGTTGGTGGCTCCGTACTGGTGAAAATGCGCGTTTTCAACAGTACAAAACACCACCTAATTAGGAGTTTTGGTCCATTTTATCCCACTGCCCGCAGTGTTTTGTAGGGGTGGGGGGTGGGGGGGCGGGGCCTAATAACGTTCTTTCTGTTGCATCTGCACACATGCGGGATGTTACGCTAGCAGATCCTCTCTTGCACTTGCACACATGCGGGATGTTACGCTAGCAGATCTTCTCTTGCACTTGCACACATGCGGGATGTTCCGCTCGCAGATCTTCTCTTGCACTTGCACACATGCGGGATGTTGCGCTCGCAGATCTTCTCTTGCACTTGCACATGCGGGATGTTACGCTAGCAGATCTTCTCTTGCACTTGCACACATGCGGGATGTTGCGCTCGCAGATCTTCTCTTGCACTTGCACACACGGGGATGTTATGCTAGCAGATCTTCTCTTGCACTTGCACACATGCGGGATGTTGCGCTCGCAGATCTTCTCTTGCACTTGCACACACGGGGATGTTACGCTAGCAGATCTTCTCTTGCACTTGCACGCATGCGGGATATTCCGCTCGCAGATCTTCTCTTGCACCTGCAACAGCCCATGTAGATGCTTTGTATGCACGTTTTATTAGTTCCAAGCCTGGTTTGCAGAATGTGATGAAGGCATTAGCCCTCACTCGAACATGTCGCGCAAACCAAATGGGATGCGATCCAGCAACATACCTGGATATCACCAAGGACCGTGATTGGCTGTGGATCTGACGAAAAAAAGAAGTGACTGCATTGCGTCTTCGGCGCGCGTTTTCACCAGACCGGAGCGTTGTTGGTTGATTCCTCAATTTTCCTGGTTTGACCCCTACTACAATGATGGGCCCCTGTCTTAGGTATACCCCTTGATATTCCCATATAGCTGGGGATCAAACTACCATTTCATTAGGGTCAACCCCGGGTTGCAAAATCCAGTCATGAATCTCTTTGTAGGCCTATTCTTCGTATCAAATCCAATATTTGCTTTGGATAGACAGATATAGATAGATATAGATAGATGTAGGTAGATATAATAGGTAGATATAGATAAATATGTGGATATGTATTTATGTATATATATAGAGAGAGATATATATATTTATTTATTTGTATGGATAGATATCCATAGATATAGGTAGATATAGATAGATAGATAGATATAGATATAGAGAGATAGATATAGATATAGATATAGATATAGATATAGATATAGATATAGATATAGAGAGGTAGATATAGAGATAGATAGATATAGATATAGAGAAATAGATATAGATATAGATATAGACATAGATATGGATATTGAGATAGATATAGATATAGATAGATTTATTAGATAGATATAGTATAGCAATCCCTTCATTCAAAAAAAATAGAAATGTATAATCTTACCAAAATAGTGGTATAGCTAAGCTGTTCTGTTTTTGGGTGGTGGTGCTATTATTTGCCCATTATTCTACCTATTAAAATATCTCCAATGATTTCAAACATTCCTACGGAATTCAATCAATATCCTCTTATTTTTCGCTAAAAAAAAAAAAAAACAACTCACCATGTCTCATCCCCTATTTTTGACACTGAACCCCCCATATTCCTTGGTGAAAAATTCCCATGTTCGATGGAAAGTCCCATGACTTCCGCCTCGAACTGGAACGCTCACCACGATGGAGACAGCAGGATGCGAGCCTGACAGCATAGAAAAAGCCGTGCGAAAGATGAAAACAGAAGATTGGGATTTTTACTCATCCAGCTATCAGAGAAATTGGGAATTAAACCATCCAAACATTGGGATTTAAGTGCCAAATAGCATCGAAACCATCCCAAATTCCGGGAAATTGACATCAAGACATAGGGATTCTGAAGGATGAAAACCATGAACTTACCCTCTGGTAAACTAATATAGCTATGGAAAGTCACCATTTTTAATGGGAAAATCAACTATAAATGGCCATTTTCAATAGCTATGTTAGTTTACCAGAAGGTAAATGGGGATTTGACTCTCAAAGATTGGTGCACGAGAAAATTGGGACTGAACAAGACACTTATTGGGATAGTTTATGGGATATACAAACAACATAGGGATTATATTGGAGGTAATGGGAGTAGAATGGATCTTCAAAACATCAAAAGTTGCGCAACCGCCAAAATGTGTGATTTCAGGACTAAACCATCAACTCTTGGTGCGATTTGTGGGTGTGTTCCAACGTCAAAGACCAAACACGGGTGAGCCATCAGGTTGCTGGTATCATCTGCCCCATGTGGTTGTCTGGAAAAATTAAAGTGGAAATTGATGTGATACTTGAGGCTGCTGTTGGGGTTATTTTCTGGGAAGAACCATGGGATTTTAACCACCGTAAGTTTGGATATGGGGCACCTATTCACTATGGTTATACATCTAATTATAACATACTATAACTGGAACTGCAGACTGCACCCCCAAGTATGACCAAATAGGATGACTCAATCCCACCGCAGCCAGTTGAACCCCTCACCACTGCGATGATCACGAGTCGGGGGATCCCCGCAATCTTCAGGGCGAGGCAGTGAACAAGCAAATGGAAGTCCCATTTCAATGGGGAATCACAGGGACATCACAAAATCGAACCGTTGATTTGGCTAAAAAGAAGAACGAGGGAAGTCCAAAACAACATATGGAAACCGCAATGAGAATCCAGGCGCTCATATTTTTTTTTAGGGGCTCCATGGTTTTTGTGGGGCATCCTGTTCATAGGGATAAAATGTCAACCCAGGATATTCTACTTGGATGTGCATCCAAGTTCCCTCCAGTACGTAATAATCATATAAAATGACCCAGTTGCATATTGGTGGCCCCAACTATAAATGTATATACTGTATATATATATATATAAGCAATTAACCACTCACTAGCTGGAGATGCATCCCATTATACATCCCCATACTGTTGTTGCTTTTGTTTCCATCATATACCCTATTTCTACAACAAGCAGAAAATCCCATGACTGTTTGTATATTCGCATAATACATGGATTCGTCTGAAAATATCAGACTCCAAAATACATCAAAATACAATGGTTCATCAATAATCCCATCCCCCGAAAACAGTTACTATGATAAACCCAATATCAAACGATCCCCAAAATCACCAGAATTGGGTGGTATAAATATAAACCATCCCCAAATGGTAGGTTTATTACTGGGTTGCCCACATTATTGGGGGATTTACACATGTTTGGTGGTGTTAAATCTTCAGGAGGATGATTTTCCCTACTTAAAAAAAAGGCCATCCTAAAGACATCCCAGGCACTCCAGTTGGCAGCTGGCACCCATGGCAAGGATTTCCGGAAATTCTGTGGTCGTTTCTTTTTCAGGAAAGCCATCTCGAATTACATGTACGTGGGCTATTTGGGTGCAAACAACGATGGGTGTCCTTGGGATGAAAAACCATCTTAAAGCCATGAATGGGATGTTGAAGCAAAATTGCACCGATGATGAAAGGATCTGTCGCCCAAATATTCCATCGAAAGTCTCGAATCAGAAGGCTATTTTTCACCTCTCAAAGCGGTCTATTTCAATCAAGCCGTTCATTTCAAATAGGAAGCTACGGTGGATGGGTGCGAAATCCTGAGACACCAAAAGGATGGCTAAAACCCTATAAATAGTGGGATAAACCATCAATCAACAGTATCATTTCTTACAGTTTCCCAATTTCAGTGCATTTTGATCACCACGTGCAGCATATCTCAAGTGGCTGGAGTGTGCTTTCTCGACCTTGAAAAAAACACTTTCTACGGCGAAATGGCAGTTTTTTCGGCGGTCGCGAAGCGGGCCTCTAAAATGTCTGTATAGGTGATGTGAAAACAAACAAAGAGACTATGGATTCTTATAGTTAACTCAGGGAATACCTAAGTCCAACTGATCGAAGATGCAGCAAAGATCCACCACGTTCACAAAAAAAAATTGTGCGCAATAATCAAAGGAACCCAGCCACGAGAAATGGGGACTTGGGGTTGCAGTTCCAGCTACAAGTGGATATACAACCGTACTCTGTGTATCTCAACTTGTAGAGGTTGTCACCATGGTTACCCCACTGGAAGTCACCCCAACATTGGTGGGTAGGGTACCCGTGGTCTAGTTTGATACTGAAGATATAGGTTCATTCCTGCATCAATCTCGGGTCAGGTTTCTTGGAAACAAATGAATGGAAATTTGGGTCTACTACCCATGATTGTTTGTGACATGTAGAAATATGATGTACATTTGAAAAGTATGTCTACTTAAGATTATTTGAGCGTAAATGTGTTGGATCTCCGATCTGTAGAAGTGCCCAGTGGACATATTCTCTATACATTCCTATACATGCCTCGCAACACAGATGAAACAAAGCACCAGTTGGAACCCAAAGATTTCTTTCTGCAACTGAAAATCATCAAGCACAGGGCCCCAACATCCATTTCAACATTGCCATGAAAAATGCTAATTTTGGGATGGATCTATATAAAGGGAGATCGTCCTTGCCAGGATGGTGCTCCAGCCTTCAGTCTTTACAGATTCTCTCGACTTCCGCGGATACGATCGATACGATCGTCCGTCTTTTGAAAAACAAAAGGAAAGGAAGGTTTCAAGTGTCAAATTGCCCAAAATTGGAGGCGCTCCCTAAAATCGTTTTTTCATGGCTGACAATGAGGGAATTTGTGAGATGCCAATCCCGTTTCAGCATGAACAAATCAGCCACCCCAAAATCCCATCCTTCTTCATGTTCATCATCACTTTGCCCCGACAAATCTGCGCTTTGGGGTGTTTAACTCCTTGGCCTGCAAAAATTGGAAGCTACCAAAATTTCATACCCAGCCCCAGCTTGGCAGGAAATGGCACCCGCTGACCATCGCAGGCAACGCACAGCACGGGACCCTCGTGGCCTTCCAGGGTCAGCTCCTGAGTAGGTGGTTCCGCTTGGAGGATCATCCCACATAGTAAGTGGTTAATAACCATAGGTATAAGCCATTTATAGATGGGATAATCCACTTAGGGGACTTACTAACCATGGTTAATATATAACCACTTACTAAGTGGGATGATCCTCCAAGTAGGTGGTTCCAGTTGACCGTGATTTCACAAAGAAAATTCGAGGCTTACCCTCCGGTGTCATCAAACGTGGCTGGGAAATCCCCGAAGCAAATGGAGGTTTGAATCTGAAAAGAAACCGCTGCACGGCCATGCGGCCTTTCAAAATTGAGTTCACCAGGTCTGACTGAGAGAAATTTGGATTTGATCAAGAATGGGGGGGTGGCTAGTCTAAATCGCCAAAAAAACTCTATTTTGTTGATTGGGCATACGGGTTTGTCTGAAAATATGCTACCTCCATTTGTTCATGATCATTTTCCCTATGAAAAATGGCCTTTATTGGGAGTATACCCTATTTTCACACCCATATATCACTGAAATTCACTGAACATGTTTACAGATAATCTTTGATCTGAAAATGGTCCCAACCTTTGACCCGCTTTGGGTTTTTGCTTCGAGGCCATCTCAATTCTCTCCGGTGTCATCAGCTCCATGGCTGGCTGGAAAATCTCTGAACAAGATATGGATCTAGTCTATATATGGGGGTGGGCCAAAACCTTTTTTTTATCCATTTTAGTGGGATGAACATCCATTTACCAGCTATTTTGATGTGAACAGAAGGTACCAGGGTGTTGACTTATTAGCCATATGAGAAAATCATCGAGCTCAATGGGTGATTTTCCAGCATGCCATGTTTGATTACCCGAGGATATCTGCCTGATGGTTCATGCCCTCCAATAGGGTCCCATTGGTGTCGACCAACTCGAATCCCAAAAAAACACATGGCTGGAAAATCACCAGAATGCCTAGTAGAGAAGAAATCCTGATGTTTGATGACCCAAGGGCAATATATTTGATTGGTAATCCAATGGATTCACAATGATTAACAGTGCTTCGGCTTTTCAACAATCATCTTGCCAGTGATTCGGAGCCGTTGTCCGTAGCTTACCCCGTGAAGATCCTACACTCCTAGAATCGATATACAAATGGGGTCACAAAGTTTGAGCTTACATCATGTTAAACCCCCATAGAACAAGTAGCCAAACGACTCCGCGCCTCTTTGGACCTAAGAATTGTTCGCAACCTTTAGGATATCGTTGATTACAACCCATCCGGAAAATAAAAAATATACATATATATATATATGTATTATGGCCACAATAAATCCAGTAGAACAAGTGGCCAATCTGGGGCTCAAAACTCCCGGATCAATATCTGGGGAATGGCCATTCACAACAAGTTACCAGATATTTTCAGGTGATAACCAGCGGCAAGTAACCAGTACTAATCCCAATCCCGTTGAATCCCATGGAATACTCTCTGGCAATCAGACATTTTGTTGGGATTATTTAATCAAACATGGTAATGCAAACAGAATCATCATGTCGGATACTCTCTGGCAATCATGGTAAAAGAAAAAAAGCACATTTACTCCGATGATTTTTCCAGCTAGAAACCTCCAGTCACCACTGAGCTCCCCCACACACAGACCAGATTTAGCATCCCAAACCTGGCCAGTCCACCCAGTACCAGTGGTGCCAGTGGTGCCAGATGCAGCAGGATGGCTTTTTCAGTGAGCAGGATCACGGAAACTACGCAAGAAAAATGATGATTTAACAAACAAACAATCGTTTTATACAGTATGTTCTCTTTTCCATTGCAAGAGAAAATTGTGCTCTAATCAGCCAAAAAAAATATTTTGTTAGTGAAAAGCGGGATTTCACCTACAAAATCGGGACTAACTTCACCAACAAAAAATGAAATTGACATTGATATGGATTTACGCTTGCCAGAATGTTCCTCTCACCTAGCATGGCTTGCGATTTAGCCCCGAACACCCCAAATTGGTGGTCATATGGTCTTTTCTGTATGGCATGTTGAGGACACAAAAAGAAGGGTACCAGTGTAAAAGGGCCCATTGCCAAATTGGAAGGGGTCAATTTTTTTGAAGTCAGTGGATAAATGTGATTGCTACCCAAACGGTCGTTGCAAATGTGGCTCATTTCAGTGTGCAATGCCGATGCGCCCACAGCGGGTCACTTGTCATACCATTCAGTTTTAGGGGTAAATAGTTTCTCGTTGCTGCAAGTCCTTTCTTATGTTTACCATCATGTCCCGTGCATGCCGCATCTAGGTTTGGAGCGGGCTGCATATCTTTCGCCGAAATCCAACTGAAGAAACCTGTCCTATCCCAAGTTCAGCTCCTCCTCTGATAGCCAACAACCATCATTCGTCGATGGATCCACTACCCTGCACACAAAACCATACGCTTGATGCAGATCCATATCCCATTGGTAGTACTTCAAACATTGTTCTGTATCATTTTAAAGCCATCACAACCCCATGATAATCCCATTGTATCCGCATCATACCAAATGGTTCGGTCTGAAAGTAGGGCACCCCCCATGTCATCCCATGGCTTGAGGCCCAATCTTTCCAACTGAAAATAGGAAGTTGGACATTGGGTAAATCACCATGTTTTTGTATATACTGGTCGCTTGAATCCAGATTTACTAGTTGAAAAATTCACGACTTTGCTTGGTTCTATGTGGTATGTTATCACCACTTTGGTCGATTTTTTGGATGGTTCAATCCACCACAAAACTCGAAAAATCCGTGAGCACAAAAATACCACACCTTGGCGGTGGAGTCATGCGAGCCGGTGAGCACCTGAAAGGTGTCAGTGGCGTGGCCATGGAATGCAGGTAGAATACCTGGATTGATGGGGAGTTCATGGGAAAAATGATGGGAAATTTGGAGAAAATTAGGGATTTTATGGTGATTGAACGGAGATTTCATGGAATTCACTTGGATTCCGGGGATGTAGTGGCATACAATGGAATGTCCTGGGATGTAACGTCATAAAGCCAACGCTTCTTACGGGTTTAAGCATGGTGTTGCGACCCCCAGAAGTTAAGATATAGCCTTTCGCCACCCGCATATGAAAACCAATTGGGATCATGACCCCAGGATCAAAAAGATTCCAACCACCACTTATGGCAAACCGTCACAAAGATAGAAACAGTTCAATTCACTTAAATTCACCGGTCTTTTGCTAGGATTTCACTTGTTTGTGGTTTTGGGAGTTCATTGAAGCAACAAGGAGGATAGTGAGGATAGGGTAGCTGGGTGTGAATTTTTTTGGACACCATCTGGACCCACTAAGAAGGCGGTTACATCATGATTCCCCTGGATTCCCTGCTAAGAGTTCACAACTGTGGGATTTTTATGGTGTTTACCCATCCAATCCATGGTCTATATGGTGATCAATCCCAGAAATGGGAGTCCAAACATCATGGGTATATATAAAGGGTTCAGAATAGTTTTTGGATTTTTTTGATCAGTTTTGGGAATTGTTCTTGGATTCCTTTCCTGGCACCATTTGCCTTGTATTTGCAACAGTTTGGTTTGCATGGTATTTGCTACATTTTGGCATGTTCACCTTCCATTTTGCATGGTATTTGCTAGATTTTAGCATGTTCGCATTCCATTTTGAATGGTATTTGCTACATTTTGGCACTTCAACCTCTCATTTTGCATGATATGTGCCACATGAGGGTTTCTTTAGGGTTTCTTCTTTAGGGTTTCTTTAGGGTTCCATTTAGGGTTTCATGTAGGGTTCATTTAGGGTTTCATGTAGGGTTTCATTTAGGGTTTCTTTAGGGTTTCATTAGGGTTTCATTTGGGGTTTCTTTAGGGTTTCATTTAGGGTTTCTTTAAGGTTTCGTTAAGGGTTTCTTTAGGGTTCCATTTAGGGTTTCATTTAGGGTTTCATTAAGGGTTTCTTTTAGGGTTTCTTTAGGGTTTCTTTTGGGTTTCTTTAGGGTTTCATTTGGGGTTTCTTTAGGGTTTCTTTTAGGGTTTCTTTAGTGTTTTTTTTAGGGTTTCTTTAGGGTTTCATTTAGGGTTTCATTTAGGGTTTCATTAAGGGTTTCATTTAGGGTTTCTTTAGGGTTTCTTTAGGGTTTCATTTAAGGTTTTATGTCAGGGTTTCATGTAGGGTTTCATTTAGGGTTTGATTTAGGGTTTCATTTAGGGTTTCATGTGGGGTTTCATTTAGGTTTTAGGGTTTCATTTTGGGTTTCTTTGGGGTTTCGTTTAGGGTTTCATTTAGGTTTCTTTAGGGTTTCATGAAGGGTTGCATTAAGGGTTTTATGTAAGGTTTCCTGTAGAGTTTCATGTAGAGTTTCATGCAGGGTTTCATGTAGGGTTTCAAGTAGGGTTTCATGTAGAGTTTCATGTATGGTTTCATTTAGGGTTTTATATAAGGTGTCATGTAGAGTTTCATGTAGAGTTTCATGTGGGGTTTCATGTGGGGTTTCATGTGGGGTTTCGTGTGGGGTTTCATGTAGAGTTTCATGTGGGGTTTCATGTAGGGTTTCATTTAGGGTTTCTTTAGGGTTTCATTTAGGGTTTCTTTAGGGTTTCTTTAGGGTTTCATTTAGGGTCTCATTTAGGATACAAACAGGAGAGAATAAAGCAAAAGAAAAAGCAAAGCACCAAGTTGGCACCAAGAGACAGTAAAGAAGAAGCAGAGCAGCAAAAACGGCAGAAAAAGAAGAAGTAGAAGTGAAAGGCAAGCAGAGAAGCAGGAAAGCAAAAAGCAGAAAAACAGGGAAGCAGAAAGAGAGAAGCAAGAAAAGCAGAGAAGCAGAAAAGCAAAGAAGCAAAGAAGCAGGAAAAGCAAAAAAAGGGAAAAGCAGGAAAAGCAAAAAAGCGGAGAAGCAGAAAAGCAGAGAAGCAGGAAAAGCAAGGGAAAGCAAAAAAGCGGAGAAGCAGAAAAGCAGGAAAGCAGGAATCCAAAAAAAAAACGATACTGATCAACAACAATAATCCTAAAATAATTAGCCCTCCATATATAAATCCCGTTCTCAAAAGGGATTGATGATTCCCGTCCCAAGGACTGGGCTAATCCAACTGACTTGACCATCGCAGTTACTCCAGTTATTGTCTCAGTTGTATCTGGAACCCACTCACGAGGTGGTGTTTCCCAATGAAATGTTTCTTAGTTTAGTCCCATCTGCAGGAACTAGTTCGATGCCATAATACCTACTGAAAAAGAATTATAGACCAACTTAACTAACTAAATCCCAACTATATATACTCCCAACTATAATCCCATTGAATCACCATAACTTTGCTGATGAAATCCCATAAATCCACTACCAGCTGCTGCCTGGCTATCTCCTATCCATGTAGCGGCACAGACCGGAGCCCTGCGCAGGCGGAAGGAAACCAAGGGGTAGTGAAAAATTTGGGTAAACCCAACTTGTTAATCAATATTTAAAAAACAAAACATAGAGATATAATCTATATGGAAGGATTACATATTATGATTGAATGGAATATCAATTACATATGTTGTGGTTGATGGAATATCTGGAAACATACCATTTCATGGGCTTAATTGTTTAAACCATTTCATGTCCCAAAATGTCGCATTTTTTTGGCAAACCACATAACTAAATCATGTTTTATGGGGGAGTGTTCACCATTAAAGGGATACATATCCACATTCGGGGTAATTGGGATCAATAGTGATTCATGGGGATATCATGGTGATTTTCCAGGGGATATCATGGGGATATCATGAGGATATAAGCTATATATAGAAGGATTGCATAGTTGGTGAATGGTTATGATTAACGATAAGAGAATGTTGTGAAAAATACATTGTACAGTAAAACCAACCAATTTATGAGGATATAGTGACAGGGATGTACTCTAGATCTTTCACCAACAATATGGAGACTCTTCTAGGTGTGTCTGAAAATGAAGAATCAATGGTTATTGTGCAATGGTTATTGTGCAATGGTTTTTGTGCAATGGTTGTTGTGCAATGGTTGTTGGTAAAGGGGGAAGGAGACTAAGTAGAGAGACCATCTCTTGTAGATAATGATGGATCATGTCAACCCCTGATGGGACTCAACCCTGGCTCATTATTGGGTACCTTAATATAGTCATGCCATTTGCTATGAAAGTGTACCCCCCCAATGATCAACAACCCAGGGATTTATTGATCCACAGTTGACCTTCTAACTTATAACGGTATACCATCATATACCCATAAAATGGCAGTTGCAGTATTTTTACGATATATACAAAAATATTTTTTTCAACCGTCAAATCTGGGGTACCCTATTTCACCAGCAACCGAAACTCTGTGAAAGTCAAATGACTTCAAGTTATTCGGCGGATTTCTGATGCCGTATACCAATCGCGTTCAAGGCACAGGCGGGGCAGAAGGTTGACACCTCTGTACTTTGATCAACCAATGGTTGTATCCCACTATATCCCACTATATCCCATTGTATCCCATCATATCCCCATGTCAAAATTCCATATTATCAACTAATAATTTTACGGTGGTATGGGTTGGTAGCTTGGAATCTTAGGGTTCGCGCCTTCATGCTGATCCATTTAGTCCAAACAGGAGATGGATTCTACCCTATTTTGCGACACCATGTGGAACCATTCTTGCACAACTCTAGATACCCTGGAAAAAATCTAACTTGTAGCTGTTGGTCAGAGCTTGACCCAACTTACCCAACTTACCCAACTAACCCAACCAAGATCCATATCTCACTGGGTTTTACCCCCAACAGCTCCACTTCCAGCCCCAAGCCTGTGACCCCCAAGCACTAAGGATGGGAAGGAGAAGGCTCGAGGAGTATCCTGCGCCAGGACTTCAAGAGCTACGGTCCAGTAAAATCATCCATTTAGGGGGGTTCCATAAATGGGGATACCCCAAGAGCTGGATGATTTATGATGGAAAATTACATTTAAATGGATGGTTTAGGGGTACCCCCATATACTTCGATGGTTGTCCCATAAGGGTTTGTCTGAAAATTTGGGGAAAACCTCCAGATTTGATGGTTCGTCTTGATTTTCCCACCATAAAAATTAACATTTTGGGCGGTATACCGGTATACCCCATTTTCAGACAAGCCCATATTTTCCTTGAAAAGTAGGTGCCCTTCGAAACGAAAACTGTAGGGATAAATTACTATTCTATCCTTTTGGGCGTTGCTATAAATTTGAAATGATCAAAATGATGATTCACCAGTAGAATTAGGGGTGCCCTAATTTAAGACAAGCAAATGCATACCATGGTGACACCCATTGTTTCCCCCCATTTCTTTTTCTAAGCATCGGCCCTGTCCTGTTGGGTGGCGTCAGATGCTGTATCCACCACACTGCCACCTGGTCGTCTTGACGGGTGGCTTCCCCATTCCCCAGGTCTAGGAGTACTGTACATTCTCCGGGCGTCATTGATATCCCAGCACTCCAGGGGATGACAGTGGCCCCAGCTCGTGAAAAGGCTGTGCTGCTTGGAAGATCTGGGGGTCAAGTCATCAAGATGCCACAGGACCTGAAAAATTTAAGATTTTGCGTTTCAGCGTTTCTCGAAATTGATGTCTCCCCAAGAAAAAGTGGTTTCCCTGTCCGATGATAACTTGGGATCAACCGATTGCTTCAGAAACCATGCATTTTGGTGCGTTGATGATCCTGCCCTATGCCCACCCATCTTTGCCCGACACCCTGAAGGCTGGTGAGTGTGGCAGACCCTTTCCAACCAACTTCCCGCTAGAGTGGCTTTCGTACAGTGGCTTCCATCTTGTGACATATTTTCGATCCAATGACGCAGCCTATCTTTTATCGCCGATACGGTTTGGTTGGGTAGTCGATTTTCTGCCCGCGTTTTCCTATTGTGGCAAAAGACTGTAGTAACTGCAAACCCCAAAGAGATGGAACAGTAAAATCCTGTTGAAATAGTGATAAATTACTAAAAGGATACTCTGTGCTAAACTACTCATCCAGTCTGTTTTGATCACAGGCAAGGGCAAACGGACCCACGAACGGAGTTGGAAAACTGCCCAGCTGTGAATTGTACCAAATGGCACAGGCAGTTGTAATGAAGTATTGTTAGCCTAAGACTAAATGGGATGATAATGGGATTGGGATAATAATCAATCGAAAAATGAGGGAGAATTATGGGATAATCATCGACGGCAACTTGCAGGACAAATATGATACTAAACCATCCGCAGTCCTGGTTGAGTATACCCTTGGTACTGGTATGATGTCTTTATGAAACCGCCCAATGGTTGGTTACTGGGATGCAACCCTGCACTCACTGGTCTGACCATGCGCCATAAACAATGTGTCTGTGTTTGCAAACACGGATCCTACTGCTTACGGAGAAATTGTATACTTAAATGAATGTGAAAAGAAAAAACAACAACTTCATATATATGTAGAGAATGGTTCATTCAAAAAAAAAACATATTTCCTAAATCATCTATGAATCATATATATCAAAATGGTACAACATGGCTACGGATCAATTTTGCACCCCTCCCCAAACTGGTACTGGTCAACGGGCATGGTGCCTGTGTGGATCAGTCCCCCCGGAGCCACTCGCCCCTGAGAGCCATTTGGAGGATGAGGATTCGGAACCCGTCCATTGGAGAAACATGGGATTTACATGGGATTTATATGTTCCCCTCGAGATTTCCCTTCAAGCGATGCGGGGAATCAAGAATCGGTTTTGATGCTTATTTAATATCAGTGGATGGGATTACCATAAACCACCGGGTTTGAATTTGAGGCGAAGTCGTTGGCAAATTGATTGATTTCAGCCCGACATGTTTGGTTTCTCATGATAAGTTCTCATCATGAAGACGGAGCAACGACTGGATCGTTTCAGGAATCATCCAACCCAAAGTCTGCAAATGTGTGGTAAATACATGGTATATATATATATATATGTATTACATGGGTATGGCTCAAAATTATTTACCCTACATATAATTGGTTGGTTTAGGTTAATTTACCATTAAAAATGACAATTTTTGGTACCATAATTTTGAGCCATAGCCATGTAATTGTATACCTTATCTTGGAAGTTCACAGGTGCCAAAGGTCACCCCTTCACTTCAGGCCTCTTTTCAAGGAGTTACTAAGCTCCATCAACACCTATGGCGTATCAAGCCCTTTTTCTTGGGTTGGTTACGTGTGGGGGGATAACCTTAAACTTCCACAATAATAATATAATAACTACTCATCATATAATAAGAATAAGAAGAATAAAGATTATCATAATTAGAAATTCGGAAATCCCCCCCTCGCCGCCATCACGCCTGCGTCATGTCTTCATGGGCGCCGCAACGACACACCGATGTCCGATGCAGGACATGTAGCTTGATCGGGGCAACAAGGCGTCCAAGAAATCTATCCGGTGTGGCTCAAGTGTCTCAAAAACCGGTGGGAAAAAAAACAACCGAAATGGGTCAAGTGGCCCAATCAACTGGATGAAAGAGTTTTTTTTGATCACAAGAGTGGTGATTTAATGGGATTGAATGGTGATGAAACACCAAAACAGTGGGATTCTTCACCCTCAATAAGATACCAACAAAGACACGACAAGCAGTATGCTGAGAGTAGAAATGAACCAAGTTCGTTCCTGGATCCACACTGGAAACTGACAACGACATGTGAACATGTTCTGCTTGTCATGTGGTTCTTTTCAATCCTCGTCCAAAGATGCTCGTCAGCTCCCCAGCTGCCACGGCACCGTGGCCATCATAGCACGATGAAAACCAGTTGTCTGCCATGGTCGAGGGCTCACTCAGAACCAAATTAGCCAAGGTCCGAAAACATGCTGGGGAGCGTTGCCCTTGCCCCTGCAGTTTTGCAGGACATTTTTTCAGGTGCGTCGTTTCGAAGGTTGCAAACCGTGATGAACGAATATCAAATTTCATGCACTTCCAAAGTCTACCCGTGTGTCATTCACTCTAATTTCCATGACATATCTTGTCTATTCCATTCTTCATTCTTGCATTCTTGACGCCACACAGCAGCACCATGTGAGCTGTATTGAACTGGTTCTATTAGTGACACTTGGGCATGCTCGGCTGCCAAAGAGCACATTCTTGCTGCAGGCTTAAGTTGACGCTCCATGAGGGAGCGTACTCTTCCACTGCAATTTCAATAGCAAGGTCTGCAATCGACTGCACCTTCAGACAACTGCATTGAAGCGACAAGAGGGCAGCTTTAGGACGGAACAACCAAAGCTGAAGCGAGACTCCGAAAAACACAGAAATAAATGCTTTAGTTCGATGGCGAGCAAACCTGTGTTCCAAATATGTGGTTGGTTGTGGGGCACAGGAAAACACTGTCACATCACTCACCAGGTATGAGCTGTAGTATATTGCATGTTCACTACCTTAGTCCGTGCAATATCCACGTTGCACATTGACCTGAAAATGTTCCATACACAGCAGCCAAACTACAAAGGAGTGTAAAATGTGCGTGCAATAATGCCTGGTCTGGTATTCAAGTGCTACGTAGTTTGTTAACCAGCTTATTTGGCAATTGAGCCGTGCTACAGAGGCAAAAAGAACACCTATCAAGACAGCAGTTCCCTAAAGCAGGTGCTTTGAATGCAAGGCCACAAAAAACTAAACCGTGGGGAGAGTTCCTCCTTTGCTTATTTGAGGTCTTCTCTTTGAAACAGAAGCAGCTGAGGTTTCGTTCATCCTCGCATAGCTATTCAAATCAGGGTTTCCGCTCTATTCCACTAGACTAGACCCAGCGTATGGCTAGAGTCGCGGTACACTGCTGTACATAGATCTTGGGGCTTCCACGGTGACCACCTTTCTGCCTATTTCTGCTGCTTCATCCGCTTCCAACTAACGAGAGACTTGGTGAGACACGCAATTTGATCCCCAGCCGCGTCGAAGCAGCATTTCTGCTGCACCAAAATCTATCCGGACATAGTAAGCATCATTAATCGATCGCTCGCAGCCTCTCGAGAGAGTCATGAAGCTGCCCGTTCTGAAATGTGCATAGCAGGAACAAAACTTTTTTTTTGCATGATAATGCATGCAGGCATTGAGGAACCACAACGGATCCTAGGATCTTTCATGGTTTCTACATGACAAGGGTTTCACAGCTTGAAGATTAACCACGATGCTTTCTGAGAAAAAAGGTGACAAAAGGCGAGACACATGGACACCTTGAGTTTCTGGCCATTATGTTGAGTTTGGTTGTTGTGTCATGGACTGGTTACCTGCAAGGCTTGTAAATCTTGGCATGTGCAGAGAATTGTCCTCTGAGATCCTGTGAGTCAGAAAACAACACAACATACTTTGATGTTAACTGTTAACCTTGATGCCTGGTTGCCACATATGTTGGCTCGCACAAGCCGAAGAACGCAGGTCTACGATCTGCCTGCGTTCGGACAGCGACCGTGCTGGTGGCACATGTGACATTGACACCAGACATACTTCGCACATCTTTGCACAACCATTTGTTGGCGGTTTCAATTCAAAATGCCACAATGTGCCACATAGAGTAATGGAGTTCTTTCTTGCCACGCCCACCTGTTTCTAGGCATGAAATTCCGTCGGAAAGCAGCCCTCAGCATTGTCTGCCACCTGGGATCGCTCAGAAAGGACGTGCAGCCCATGCCGACCCTGTTTGCAGTTCGTGGTGGGCGCATTGCGATGAAACATGGCATGAATTTGCTACAGGGATCCAATGTTTTCCCTCTCAGATTTCATCTGTTTGATATCAATGGTACAGCCTCTGCAAGCTGTTCGCCGAAAGTGCTGGACCCATGACACCTCTGAGTCTCTGGCACCCCTGCAGACTGCGTTGACATCGGTCAGTGCCTTGGGATCGACTGCGCATTGCTTGCAAAGGACTAAACTGTTTAGCACTTATGGCAATAACATGCTGTGAAATTGAGACGGCTGTTGGAAAAATTGAATGAATTGGTGTTGATATTTGGCTAGGTTTGAACCTGCCTTCCATTTTAGGCTGCTATTTGCATTGCAATGTGGAAACGCGGGGAAAAAAGGATAGCTTCAAACACCGGATGCACACACACACACACAGCTTTGAAGACAAATCTACAAAATCCGAAATCCAGCACCCAGCATATCTGTCGCAACCGGCAAGCGCCTGTGGAAAAAAAAAACAGCTATTTTCCGAGTACCCTTTCATACGTTGCGGCAAAGTCCCCTGTAAATCCCTGGTAAGAGTGCCATGATGGATCTGGGGTCTCAGTCTCAGTTTGTTTGAAAAACCAGGGAAAAAACAAATCCAATGATTGCATGGATTTAGAATAACTTAGCCTATGGTAATCAAACGTGGCAATGGAAGATCCAGTCTAAATGGAGGTATTTTAATGGAAAATGCATGTATACATGGGGCATATTCAATTCGCACATTTGATTGCCGGCAGGGGTCATGATTTGTCATCATTTTTCCAATACGTCACTTCAGCAACAACAAATTGTGATGCCCAACCCACACCCAGCTAAGGTCGTAGCATCATCCCCAATTTGCCCAGTTTTACCATTGGGGTATGTTCAAACCAAACCAAACAAATGAGGGTAATCCACTTACATACTATGTATTTTTTCTTGATACAGACCACCTCATCATAGCTAGGAAAATGAGCCAGCAGATTCAATGGACATGGTTGTGCGCTCTACCATCCCCCATCCCCAACTTATCTCCACCATGAACCAACTTTAAAGAAGAGGATTGGTTTCCAAACTGCACAAGAAATCCCAAGAATGCCAGTGTCTATGAGTCTATGTCAGTTGGGCGGTGGTACCTCCTCTTGGACTTCCTCTTTGCCGAGGAAGTCGTCGAAGAAGGAGGCAGCTGTCGGTAATCCACGATGTTCTGGCGATGGAACACAAGCATCCACACACACACTCACACTCTTCCACACAAGCTGAAACACACCAGTTGCACCTGAAGGACCGCTTGAGCTGCAGCCTTCATCCTAGCCTGCAATTCTTCGAGCCATGCAATGGGCCATACATCGCATGTTTGAAAATTTTCAACACTCAGTCCATGGGATTCATCAGGGATTCAAGCTGTCTGATTAAGGAAGCGCCAGTTCGTTGCACCCAATCATAAATAATCCCTGCCTGGGAAACCCTGAGAATGATGCCAGATTTCCCTCCCTGCCCTTCAAAGAAACATAGATTCCAGGGCTCAAAGAACCCTGGCAGCCGCAAGTTTTCCGCGGGCCTCCTTTGCTTTCTTAGGGTCCTCAGATCAGAGTACATTCACACGTCCAGTTTCTTCGAGGTTCATGCTTTTGGTCATCAACGGAATTGTTCTGTTCCACCATTTTTGTGCAAAAGGTTTTATGTAATGAAATTTACCCTCCAGTGTCCTCAGTCGCATGGCTGGCTGGGAAATCCCCGAACTAGATGGCGGTTTTAAGGGGAGAAAATCATTGAACTCTTGCTTGGTGGGATTTTCTGTGACTGGGGACACCGGAGGGTATGGCTTTCAATGATGTTTGCAAAGCCAGCCTTCTAGAAAATCAGACAACCCTACCCGGCCCTACCCAAAAACAACTATGAAATAAGAGCGCCGTGGTATGATATCATCAGGCAAGGCACCCCCACTACAGATTGCTACTGACTGGCTAAAAACTCCACCCTCACAAGCGTTCAAACCAGACTTCTCACTTTTTTCAATACAGGGCTCGCATTGTTTCACAATTATTGTGGAATAAACAGATTATCTAAGAACTGAATTTGGTATATTTCTAATGACAAGACTTGCCTTGATCAAAGAGAAACAAAACGTTTAGGCCGGCCAACACAATGAGATGCAGCAACCCAGTCCTCCGCCAATGGCCGGGAACTTGCACCACCTTTATTGGGGGCAGGAGGACCTTTGCTTTTGCCTCCCTTTGCTGGGCCCTTGCCAGCTTTGGGGACAGCTTCAACACTTTCTTCTCCGGCAAGTTTGGCCGCCTCATCCCCTTCTGCTGCTGTTGCTCCTGCATCTCCTCCTTTGCTTGGGGCAGGTGGACCTTTGCTTTTGCCTCCCTTTGCTGGGCCCTTGCCAGCTTTGGGGACAGCTTCAACACTTTCTCCGGCAAGTTTGGCTGCCTTATCTCCTTCTGCTGCTGTTGCTTCTGAATCTCCTCCTGAGGTTTCCAGCTGGGTGAAGCAAACCAGAAAAAGCATAGGAAACCATAGGAAGCTCATCCAATGTTTGTAATTTTCATGGAAACAAAGAAACAAACTGATGAATAGATCGTCAAATGAACAACAATCTCAAATCATCAAAAATCTTCAATCACCCATTGCATGGAATTACCATGAATTACCTATTTATATATACATATATATATATATACCTAGTTGACCTAATTCATCTACCATTCTGGTAATTGCATGAGATTACTCACGTCAAAAATCTGATTTCCATCTGATGCCAGAAAATTGCGGTCTTCAGGTAACACGTTCCAGGAACCTCACAGCTGTTCTTTTCGCTGTCCATATCTACGCATTTTTCCATCATGTTCCCTTGACTCTTCACGGGGAAGTAGATAACCCAGAACATGTTGGCGGATGACATTGACGAATGCGTTTGTCTACACTTCATGTGTCATACGTTTCTCTCAACCTTGCAGCGATCGCCATGATGTTCACGGTGAACTTACCATCTACAGGTGCTATTGGTTTGTAAAGAAATTGCAGACCTGATCGTTGATACCGTACTTGGATTTGCTGAAGGAACAATAGATTCCCGATGGAACTCCCCAAGTAGCATTGCGAAGACAAAAAACATCTTCAGAAAATCCAAGCTTGGTGTTGTTTGTACAGTATATCAACATTTATAACACTTCATATACTTCCCATATCTGATCGGTTTCCAACCATTTCCAAAAAACATAGCCATGAGGTACCTGACTTGGTCATCCAACGATTCTACTCTGCCCAAACATCAGCCAATATCTCGGGATTTGGGTAATCCATTCTCCATCTCAATGGCCCATCAATCCCCATTCTTTGTTCCGCTGTGTTGGTTCAACATTTAGCATTTACATTGCCGTTGGTTTTCATCAATTTTCATCAGTTGCTTTGCAAAACCCAGTGTTGTTGGTATAAAAAAATGTCAACCCCAATGCACATAGGCATTAACCACCTAGAACCCCCTATTCATTGTTGGTTCGAATACCATGATTCCCATCTCATTATCCTTTGGTAATTTAGCATAGCTATTGAACATGGCCCATTTAGTTCGATGATTCACGTCTTAAAATGGCGATTGTCCAGGATGCTGTTAGATTACCCAAAGGGAATTTGGAACCACTGGACCTTGACTGCCGCACCTTCCTCCTGATCTTGCTCCTGCATGAAACAGTGGGAGTTTTTGATACAGAACGATGGATACCAGCCCAGGCCCAAGAATAGGAGGACACCTGCCCAAAAAATGGGATGGCCCCGTACCAAATATGACCAGTGGGGCTAAGTGGGGATTAGTTTCTTTGGCTTTTGGGTTGTCGAACTTTCAACTGATATTACACACCCAGCTACAATACCTCTGAGTGAATCCTAAGCTCCTGATTTGTCATGGGTCAAAACCTTTAGATTCTGGTAACCGGAGAAGTTGATGATTCTCAGCATTCAAGCATCCAAGTTTGAGGCAATCAATTTTGACTGCTGCCATAAATTCTCCCTTGGAAGCACCCGGACTCCCAGTGAACCATGAAGGGTGGCATCCCTTGTGGATCAGGATGGGGCCAGGACTGCCCAACTGAATGGATAAGCCCATCATACGGGGTCCAAAACGAAAGATCCCCTGGCTATTTGACCTAACTATGAAAGCCATGGTGGATGATAAGAACATATAAAAATTATGATTTACCCATCAAACATTGTGATTTTTCTATAGCCCATTACAGCCCATTGTTAAATAAGCAGAGGGTATCTCGGATCAGGGCCCATCATTTGTCTCACTTCCCTTTGCAGTCCTTTGCTTTGGGCTTTTGTTCAGGCTCAACCGGCTCGAAGAATTTCGGTCCACCCTGCAGCTGTCAGCTCTGACCATCAACCATGGGGATCTTCAAGGGACTAAACACCCAAAATGGGGATATCAAAAAACCATGATAGACATCGAAATCATCCTGAATCTAACTAGATTCGACCACGAAAACTGGGAAATTAAATGAATTCAAGATATCATGAGCCAATCATGGGATATGGGAAGATATCAGAGGCAACGACATGGCTGCTGACTTTGCCATCTGTACTTCGCATCCAAGTGGCGCACAACCTTGCAAGACACCACCTTTTCATGTTTACCCCAAAACTTTTGGCCCAAAACAAACAGATTCCAAACATCCAGCAGCATCCACAGACACCAATCTGAAACATGTCCAGTTTGATAAGAGAAATTGTCTACCCTTGACAGGCGGCGGCCCCTCCCATCTCAGCCTGTGAGGTAGCGTCGCAAGTGACCCAGCCTCAGTGGTTGAGTTTCTGAAAAGGATGGCCCGCCCATCTTATATGGCATGGTCATGATGACAAGTTGGTTCTTTACACTGGAAAAACCCATGGATGTTGGGAGTCCAACTATTAAGACAACCCCATTTTAGTATAGTTTAGTAGGGTATCTTTCCTTTAACCTCGAAGGAACCTTCAACCTACAGTAATCACTGGACTGAGATATCACCGATCCTTCGATCAGCCACAAAAACGAGTTGCATATCATTTAGACATTGCTGTATTTAACACTTGCACGCCCCAATTCCGCAAATCATTCTGCCAAGATTCCGTCATAAGTCTGATTCCAATGGATTTCAATCTTTTCCAACTACTACCCTCTGGTAAACTAACATAACTATGGAAAATCACAATTTTAATGGGAACATCAACTATAAATGGCAATTTTCCATAGCTATGTTAGTTTACTGGAGGGTACAGATCCAAGTTTTGCACATCCCAGCATCCCATCCAATCTCTGGGGCCGCCGGACCCATTTTCGAAGGTTGAGAGGGCTGGCAGTGGTAAGATCAAGTGAGAGAGGCTCTTAAAATGGAGGATCTCTCTTTCCAAATCCGGTGAATTCTCTTTTGGAAATCAAAGGGTTTGGGGAAAATGGTTGTTTTTCCCGAAGAACAGGGGCTTGAAATCAAATCGGCAATGGTCACATCCGGTTGGTAATCCCCACGATAAAGTAGGCCAAATCCCGGGACCATCCTGACCGGGATCCGGTGGTGCCCCTTTGTTGCGGCAATGGATGGCCAAAGCCTTGTCTTGCCATGGCCAAAGGATCAACTCATCTAGGCTCTACGACTAGGTCTTTCCCATCAAGCTAGTTACATACGCGCAAATGTTACTCTGCTTGATTTCCAAAAGCATGTACACACAGTTTGGTTCGAACTGAAACACTACAGGACTGAGTCCAAAATTCGGCACCGACCGTCCATCTAACAAACATATGGCTGTTTCTGTGCTAGAAATGATAATGGCCAGCCAATCTGCGAGCCCAGAAATTTCATCTCGTTTTCGGTTTGACCCTACATAGGGTGATATAAACAACGATTTCCATCATGTAACCATGTGGGGTCATGAAATCAACATGTTTAGTGTGTCATTTCAATCACTTTTCCATCCCTAAGCCAACATCAAATAGGGTATCCCCAATCCAAGTGGCTTTGCCAGCAAAAAAACGTAACCCAATCATTTTCATAGAGTTTACATAAGTTGATCATGTCATTATCATCATGTGGAGGTTTCCGAAGTCATGGGAGTACCCCCAAATCATCCATTTTTTTTGGATGTTCCATCATAAACCATCCAGCTATTGGGGTAACCCCATCTATAGAAACGCCCAGCCCACCTCTGTATGCTTCAGTGGGGCAGCCTGCGAGGTTTTCTGCCGTTTGGCGCAATAAGGGATGGTCTGAAATTACATGCAAATCCATGGGGCTACACTTGGGTTTGATAACAATATCTTACATATAGCTATGGAAAAATGATGAAAAATGCCTAATCAGAGATGACTTATGATGATTTTTCCGAACTGAAACAAGGTGGTTTTCCATCGCTGCGGTAAATTTCCAGAGGGCACATGGCAATTTTGATGTCGGGGAAATATGGAAAATGATGATGACGCTTTCAGGGATTGGCCTATTTTCAAACAAAACCATATTCGAATGGATCATATGAAGATGAAATGGTGGATGACTTTATGTCCTTTCAACATCTTTCAAGATCTTTCAACACCCTTGCAAAGACTCACCAATTGAGTCGATTGGGATCATCACTAAAGGTGGATGACTTGGCTCTGTGGGTGACTTAGTTGAAGGAGGAGTAATGAATAGTTTTGCGAACATGGATTGTGGATGAAACATGAAACATGTCATAACATGTCGTATCCAAGGGCCTGGCATAGTGAATTGGATCACGGGACAATTTTGCAGGAGACCCCTAGATTTGATAGTAACAAAAATCAACCCCCGTTTCTTTTGAATGTCAACCCCCTAAATATCAGGATTGAGGTTTTGGGAAACATCGCAGGAACTCCATTGCTCTTTGGAAAAAATCGCATGAAACTCCAAATCCAAAACTGGGTTTTCCTGCAACTTTTCACCAACAAACAGGTCCCATGCCTGTCGTCACTAGTCCTGTTGTTGGTCCCGTTGGTCCCGAAAGGCCTGCTCAACCACCGTGCCACAGGTTAAGACAGCCACCTGGAGAGCATTAGCCGGTGGTTGTCATTGAATTTTTAGATATCATGGCTATCATTCGATATGGTTAACATCATTCAACCATATTCTTGTTTTAAATATGTATCATATACAATATATCAGCGATGTATGATTGTAGTATCTGAAAAAAAAGATCTGAATCAAACTAATTCAAGATATCCGATCATGTAATATCATCTGCGCTGATTATGATTATGATGACTATTCATTGATTGTATCTCATTGTGATGATAAGTAAAAGAATGAAGGGGAAGCATCAATTTCATGTTAATCATGATTCTTCAAACTTGATCGGTTCATTCGGTTTGGACATACGGCATCGTCACTGATGTGCATAAAAAACACCTACCCAGGCCCGGCTCTCAAAGTTGCTCCACGACGTAATAAAGGCGGAAGGGCCGTTCGCACGATATCTTCCGAAGTTTTGCGTTCATACCTGAAAAGGGCTTCGCTTGGCATTGAATGTGGGTGAAAAAATCATTGATCTTTGGGCCTGTCCCAGCTTCACTAATCGCGCCAAACATGTGGGAAGGGAACGGAGCTTAGATTCATTGATGCCGACCTCGCTTTAGTTGGATAATGGGTTTTCAAATGCGGCAGAATATGTTTTGCTTTTACCACTTCTTGCTGATTGCGGTCAAAACTTGCACCTCCAGAGAAACGCTGTGCAACCTGGATCTCCTGCCTTGTTACACTTCTCGATTTGTGCGTGTCATGCTTGCGCAGGGGCCATGCTAATCTTCTCTATATCGTTCCAATTTTATCGGATGATCCCCGAAGGGACTCCACCTCCCACTTGCAGTGAGTTCCTAAGCCATCAGAAGGTGCCAAGGAAGGTCAGGACTCATCATCGGTCAATCTCTAATCGTGTCAACAGCCACACAGTCAAATGAACCAAAAGTATGGTGTTCCTGAGGTAGGGTCGGCTGGGGTTGGTTCGGGTTGGGGTTCAACCCTAACCCTGAACTATGGAGGTCTCGGGGGGGGGGAACTCAGCAACTCAGCAACTAGTTAGCAACTAGTTGTAACTAATTCCGGAACTAGTTGGCAACTAGTTGTAACCAACTCTCCAACTAGTGAGCAGTCTTGCGTCTGACAAATATCGGTTCGAGTTTGGCAGTTAACAAGCTGATTGGCTCTTTTTTTGCTCGGAATAAGCGCACGCTGGCACAGGGCCTGTGTCACTTGTCAGTAGAAGTAAAACACAGTGAAACCAAAATGGTAACAAGCTGACTGGCTCGTGGCGTTGCCGAGATTCCAACCCTTCTACAATGATCTACACACCTAACAACCTTTGGAATAAGCTTCTGAGCAGGTTTCCTGTCTTTCTTCTCAAGATCCGACAATGGAGCTTCTTAAGATCGAACAAGCGAGTTGGTAGAGCACACCTTGCGGCGTTCCACCCAGAAAGGCCTTCATCTGTATACACCTGTTGACTTCATGTTCTTTCTATTTCATCTTGGATGGTCTCGCTGTGGTCTGTGGCATGGGAGAGGGTGAATGACCCAGAGCATAACAGCAAAGCCTTTTGCTGCATCATGCTTTCCCCCAGCCAAATCTCAGACCTTCATTTTTTTGTGGCTTTGCTGTGGAATGATTCCTCAAAGATTCTTAGCCCACAATGGCGGGCATTTCAGGCCTACTTATGGTTGTGGGGAAATGCGCCGGTGATCTCACTGCGAGCCAAGAGGTTTGCGTGTGCCAGGGTACTTGCATGATTGCAACAGTCACCAATTTGAAGCTTCACTGTGTTTCGAGTCATTGCGAGTGTTTTTTTTGCTCGGAAGTAGCGCACGCTGGCTCACGGCCTGTGTCGCTGGACGAAAATGAAAAGAAAAAGTAAATACAAAGTATTCACAAAACGGAAATTTCGAGCCAGTGGGAGTGGGCAATCGTCGCATTGGTGCTCCTCAAACTCCGCAGATACCGTCGGGTTTTTAGTCAGAGCCCGTTCAAGAAGTCCTTTTTTGTTCGGAATTAGCGCACGCTGGCACAAGGCCTGTGTCACCAGTCAATTGAATGAAACGAACAAGAAAAAGAGTGAACAAAAATGAAATGACATACGCCCGGCGCTCAGTACAGGTCCGAGAAGAAGAGGAGCCCAGATGGAACCATGACTTCTTTTCTCTCCGGTGGTGATGTTTTCTTTTTGGAACTTGCTTGTGGTTCGGATTTTCCAGAGCATGTCAAGAGTTAGGAGCACGATGTCGGGATTCAAGTGGAACTTCGGTTGATGCAAACTGAGAGGTTGGGTCGGCTGGGGTGGGTTGGGGTTAGGGTTCAACCCTAACCCTGAACTATGGGGGTCTCGGGGGGGGGGGNCAGCAACTCAGCAACTAGTTAGCAACTAGTTGTAACTAATTCCGGAACTAGTTAGCAACTAGTTGTAACCAACTCTCCAACTAGTTGTAACTAGTTACAACTAACTCTCTAACCCT
>BGPT01000658.1:191-42010 GCA_003297045.1 Symbiodinium sp. clade C Y103
ATAGTGCACCAGTTATAGGTGACAGGTGACAGGTGATTATAAGCACCCAGACAGATAGACTTAGATGTCAGGTGGAAAGAGTCAGTTGACCAGTCAGTTCGTTGCCACATAATTCATTCACCTTCCACTGCGCCACTCCGTGGCTCAAGACTGAGTGTCAATCAGTCAGTGAGCATAGTCAATCAGTCATTCAGCAATCNCACATAATTCATTCACCTTCCACTGCGCCACTCCGTGGCTCAAGACTGAGTGTCAATCAGTCAGTGAGCATAGTCAATCAGTCATTCAGCAATCCACCCATTGCCTTTTACACAAGAAATGAAAGCACCAGATGCAAATGAATTACCCAAATGTGGTGCGGATTCTCCCAAATCAGGGACGTCGAGGACAGCTTCGAGGAGAAGATCTGCCATGGAATCGACATCAGCGACGGAGGTTGAGGAAGGCACAGGTGATTGTCCACCTGTTTTCAGGGAAAGATGAAGCCTTTTGGAAGAAGGAGTTGGAGACCCCTGAGCGGGCGGTGCTGTGCCTGGACATGGAATTAGACTCCAGGCAGAATCTTCTCAAGGATGAGATCATGGAGTTTTTGATGGATTTGGCAGACAGCGGGAAAGCTGTGGGATGGCTTGGAGGGCCGCCGTGCCGAACAATGTCCCGACTGAGGTATCGTCCACCTGGACCTCCGCCGTTGAGATCGAGGGAGGGACCAGAGAGATTTGGGTTGGAAGGTCTGGATGAGAGCCTCAAAAAACGGGTGGAGGATGATACAGTGCTCTGGTTGCGGCAGTACTATCTGTACTATCGGTCTCAGAAGGCCTCCATTGAGAAGGTGCTCTACCTGAAGGAGCAACCGGAAGACCCTGAGAGGTACCTGAATGAGGAGATGATTGCCAAACAACGGTACCCGAGCTATTGGGCCTTTCCTGAATGGAAGTGGATGAAGGAGAAGCATGGCTTCATCGAGGTTCACTTCGACCAGGGCCAGACTGGGCACTGCAAACGGAAGCCTACAACCTTAGGCACCAACATCTATGACCTTCGACAGCTTCAAGAACTTCGCGGACCAGGAAGTTCCCCAGACAGAGAGGCTGGAGATTTGACGATGGAGCAGAGGATTCAAATGTCACGCTCTTGGGCGGCATGGTCTCCAGGCTTGAAACAGGCCATAGTGGTGGCGATGAGGTCAGAGCTGAATGGGAGATTGAAGCAGCTGAGCTTGGAGCAGTGGAAAGCACACCTTCGTCAAGATCATCAGCCATTCTATCGTGGCTGCAAGACGTGCTTGGAGGCCTGTGGGCAGTCACGCCGTCATCGGAGGGTGGTCACACCAGACTCCTACACCCTGGCCATCGATCTTGCAGGGCCATTCAAAAAGGGAGATGACCAGTTAGGTTCTGGTCGCTACATNTCATCGGAGGGTGGTCACACCAGACTCCTACACCCTGGCCATCGATCTTGCAGGGCCATTCAAAAAGGGAGATGACCAGTTAGGTTCTGGTCGCTACATGCTGGTGGGAAGCTTCACTGTGCCAATCTCAAAAGATGGACGAGCACTTCATTTGAAGCCTGAGGATGAAAACCCAGCCCATCGCTGCGACAACCCGAGAGTAGAGGGGGGTCGAACTGCGTCGGCTGCCAGTGGTTCTGATAGCTGCGGTGAGCCTAGAGGAGAGGTGAGCCGATCTGCATCAGACCCTGGNCCCGAGAGTAGAGGGGGGTCGAACTGCGTCGGCTGCCAGTGGTTCTGATAGCTGCGGTGAGCCTAGAGGAGAGGTGAGCCGATCTGCATCAGACCCTGGGAGAGTTGAAGGTGGCATCTTCGACGACTGTGTGGACCCGGAGGAGGAGCACACTGAGGAGGCAGCAGAAGATCCATTGATGGAAGAGGAAGATCATGCTGCAGCCGCCACCAAGGATGTGAAGGTGGATGACACCGAGAAGTGGAAGGAGAAGATTGAGGAAGAGCAGGGCTTCATTGTGAAGCAAATCACCTTTGTGGAGATTTTGCCCGACCGAAGTGGTCCAGCTGTCATTTCTGGTTTGTCAAGGATCCATGCCAGACTTCGATACATGGGATTGCCCCTGATGAGACTCCACTCAGATCGAGCTGGTGAGCTCAGGTCAAAGGCCATCAGAAAATGGGCTGAGGAGAGGAGGGTGTATAGGACATACACTGATGGGGATTCCTTCAAGTCCAATGGAAGGGTCGAGGCAGAAATCAACATGGTGAAAAAACAGGTTCGAGTTCTTCTCAAAGAGACCGGATTCAATGCGAATCTGTGGCCACTAGCAGCTCGGCATGCGGCAGAAAGGAGAATGAGGCAGCAGTTGGAAGCTTTGGGATGCCCAACTAGGCCACTTCTGCAGTTCGGCCGTGATGGCTATGCCACACAAAAGATCTGGAATGAGAAGTACCAGGACTGGAAAATGGTGCGCCGGAAGGTCACGGTGATGGGCCCTGATGTTGCCATGTCGGCATCAATGCCTGGCTACTACGTCAAGGGGGAGGATGGGAAGTACTTCCACTCGGCTGATGTGGCCACTGCTGAGGGTCCACCATCAGAAGCACGTCTGGAGGATGCTGAACTTGGTCTATTACATGATCATGGAGTCCGGAGAAGGATCACCGGAAAGACCCCAATGCTCAGTCGACTTCAGACTGGATCGAGTCCTGGTGGAATGGTCATCTTCGTGGAGGAGATCAAAGAGAGACGTCTTCGAGGTCTTCAGCTTCTCATGGAAGAGCTCGACATCCATGATGCGGCAGTCTCGGAGGCCTCAGATCCTGTGTTGGAGGAGGTGAGAGTTGGTCATGACTGCTTCATCCGGGCCCTCTTGGCCGATGTGGAGAATCTGGCAGGGGACTTGATTGAAGTTGAGGAGGAAGTTCAGGCTCAAGAGTCTCAGGCTTTGGAAGTTGTGGCTGGAGATCAGGAAGTTTTTCTTCAAACGAGGAGCTACGCTCTGTCTGAGGTGAAGGCCAACCTGGAGGATTGGAAAGAGAGCATGTGGAGTGAGTTTCAGTCTCTGACTGAGGAGACCGGAGCAGTTCGAGTGATCACAGAAGCCCAGGCTGATCAACTTCGACGGGATGCTGAGAAAAAGGGGATTTTGTTCGAACGTATCCCTGGAAAGGCCATCTTCTCGAGGAAGGCTGGAAGTGGAAAACGGAAGTGCAGGGCATGCGCCTGTGGAAACTACATGAGTCAGCGCTCCCTCACTGACACCTATGCAGGTGGAACCGGAGCCACAGAGGTCCGATGTCTTCTGAAGAAGTGTGCCCTGGAGCAGTGGTCAGCAGTGACCTTAGACTCAAAACAGCATTTCTCCGAGCACCCCGAGATCACTCCAGAGAGATTGTGGTATAGTTCAACCACCACAGATCTTCGTCCTGGCGGGCATTGCAGCTCCTGGAACCCTGTGGCTTGTTGATCGAGCTCTTTACGGACTGACAACGAGTCCAAAGGAATGGACCCAGTTTCGAAATGAGAAGGTAGTTGGATTCGAGTGGGACGCCAATGGTAGCCACTATGCTGTCCAGAAAACAGGTGATCAGGACATTTGGAGGATCATCCAAACCCAAGGGTGCATTGCTGGCTGCGGGAGCCCTGGAGGAGAGGGAGTCCGATCTGCCGCTGCACCGGAGGCTGATGCTGGCTGCGGGAGCCCTGGAGGAGAGGGAGTCCGATCTGCCGCCGCCTCAAGGACAGTGGGTGTAACCTATGTGGATGATGTCCTGGCTGTTGGAGAGGAAGAAGCACTCCAAGGATTCTGCCAACGAGTCGAAAAGGAGTGGGACATTGGGAAGCCTGAGTGGGTGATGCCAGGTGGGCCGCCTGTGAGGTTCCTGGCGATGGAGTTGGAACGCAGGGGCACAACCATTCGAATCCACCAGGAGTCGTTCCTTCAGAGCCTCTTAGAAAAATACCCAGCCGAAAAGGCGTCTGGCCTTTCTCATGTCAAGGTACCAGAGGAAGAGACTGAGGTTGATCCAGCTCTGGTACGAGAAGCCCAGAAGCAAACAGGAGAACTTTTATGGATCTCAGGGAGAACGAGACCCGATGTGGCATTTGGAGTCAATTTGATGTCGCAATTCTCGACGAAACGTCCCCGTGGAGTCATTGAGATCGGGAAGGAGATCAGAGCATACCTCCGCACATGCCCTGGGCTGGCATTGGAATACGGTCCACTTCAAGATGGTGACTTCGGCATGCAGGGCACTCAAAGTCGATCAAGACATGCTGGAGTAGTTGAAGTTTACACCAATGCCTCCTACGCATCATCACATCTGAGGAGTGTGTCCGGAGTGGTTGGATGCTTCGCTGGATCACCGGTCTTTTGGAATACGGGACGACAGAGTTTTGTGACACTGTCCACAGCTGAAGCGGAGCTGATGGGGATGCTGGAAGGGCTGAAGGCGGTGAGATGCCTTGTGGACATGCTACAGGAGTCGTCTACGGAGGGAAGGATGTACTCTGATTCGACAGCTGGAATCAGCATTGCATTGGGAACTACCGGAAGCTGGAGGACCAGGCATCTCCGAATCAGAGCTCAAGGGCTACATGAGGCCATAGAGCGGGGGGAGGTTACATTGGAGCACCAACCTGGGAAGTTCTTGGTGGCGGATGGAATGACCAAACAGCTGCTGGGAGGGCCCCTCAAGAGATTTGTGGAAGCTCTCAATCTGNCTTGGTGGCGGATGGAATGACCAAACAGCTGCTGGGAGGGCCCCTCAAGAGATTTGTGGAAGCTCTCAATCTGATGGCCGAGAACCAAGAGGTCATCCAGGTCAGTGCCTTGAGAGTTGATGGAGGTGATGGATCGATGGTGAGACGGCTGACAGACAGCCTTGGACTGATGACCATCGCATCAACGCTGATGATGACACCGGCGGAGGCTGCAGAGAGTGTTGCCCCTGGAGATGAAGACAGTGGGATTGGTTTGATCCTCACCATCTTGGTGATCTCAGTGCTGATCTTGGGCGACCTAGTGACGNCCCTGGAGATGAAGACAGTGGGATTGGTTTGATCCTCACCATCTTGGTGATCTCAGTGCTGATCTTGGGCGACCTAGTGACGAGGTTTGGGCTGCCCAAATTGAGATCTTGGCTGTGGTCAAAAGATGAACTCAAGGTGAAGCTGCTGAGTGAATCGGCCGCGCTCCCGACACGGGGTACTACAGGATCAGCTGGCCTGGATTTGAGTGCCAGTGAGGACTACCGGATTGGGAGTGGGGAGTATCTCTTGGTGAAAACTGGAATTGCGGTCGAGTTGCCCCGAGGAACCTATGGGAGGCTGGCTTCGAGATCAAGCATGGCATGTATGGGAGTGGAAGTCAGTGCTGGGGTGATTGATCGGGACTTCAGAGGAGAGATCAAGGTCCTCATCCACAATCAATCGGGCCGAGACTTCTGGGTTCGAAGGGGTGATCGAATTGCACAGCTGATCGTTGAGAGGATGATGGAGGTTGAGATTCAGCAGGTGGAGTCTCTCACTGAGACGTCAAGAGGAAGGATGGGTTTTGGATCAACTGGAATCGAGTCAAGGGCGATTAGAAGCCTCAGGGTCGATGATAAGACCTATGATGGGGGGAGCTCCGCAACCAGAAGGGAAGAGGAAGATCCTATCTCGGCTTCCTTCACGACTCCTTGGCAGAGCCCTACTACCAGAAGTGATCAACGTATCACAGCTGCTGAGCTACAGCTCCGACGCCCATCAAGGGTGCCAGATATTCCAACACAGGAGATCCTGGTGCAGCGCTGCCGTGCCCCTGAGGAGGAACAGGGTGACGGGACTGCGTCCATCAGTGAGATCCCTCGGGCACCAAAGAGGGGGGAGACCCAACAGAGAAAAGGGGGGAGCTCCGCTACCACCACATCGAGGAGTTCTACGGCAACCCGCTTCAAGGGGCCCCCTGCCAATCTTGGGATGTGTCCAATTGGGGCACCACTGCCTGGAAGCTGGTTCCAAGAGAGTGCTGCCCTGAATGACCGGGCCAAGCACTTCAAGGTACAAGTGGCAGACATCGTGCCGGAAGTCCAGTCGAGAACGGTGGTTGGATGCCCTGGCCTGATCAAATGGAGTACGATGACTCCTTCTCAATGGATCTCAAGGGAAGGAGAAACCTTGGAGGAGCTGGTTGAGCGATCTGGCTTTCCCAAGTTCTGGCCATTCCACATGCCAGAGCTATGGAAGCTGTTGGAGGAGGACATTCCGTTTCCCGAACGGGATAGGTGGTGCGAATTCCAACTGAACGCATCCACCGTGATGATGGTCCGAATCCATTCTCAGCTGCGGCGAAAGATCTATGATTTCAAGAATGACTCAATGGATCCAGGATGGAACTATGGCGAGATCCAGCTGACGATTGCCAAACTGGTGAATGGGAGCTTTCTGCTCATCAGTGGACATCGAATCGGAAACGGAGGGTGTCTTTTGGACGATCGCTGGGTCGGAGTCACATGTCTTATCAAAGCCAAAGGGGCTTGAGTGGCGTGCACAAAGTAGTTTTTCTGAGTGCGACTCTGAAAGGGGGAGTGCACTTTGGATGACACGCACTAATCAGAAGTGTAACATCTTTGAGACATTGGGCTGATCGTAGCCCCTTTTGTGCGCAAGAAAAGGCATCAGCTGAATGTGCCTGCCTAGGAACCCCCAACGGTGAAGTGTGCTAATAATGATTAACATGAATCAATCATATTAGGACTTGTCTGAAAATATGTCCCCATCATCCCGTGGTTCATTGTCCTTGCTCCTTTTGATATGGCTATAGATTGGGGTATACTAACTATTTCAGACACGATCCATACCATCGTATTCTATTCACTAGTGAAATCATCATCATCATCATCATCATCATCATCATCATCATCATGCATACATGTATACATATAGTATATCTACGTATGTGTATACATATACATACACATACACATATACAGATACTGACTAGATATACGCGTGCAATTTGAATGGGACAATGATTATCATCCCTTCAACAGCCTCCACCAGGTTTCCAGATTTCTGCCCAGGCTGGTGGTACCAAGTCCATGCACCTCTCAACATGGTCCAAGCATCAGCGAGGTCCGGTTTCATGCCAGTGCTGGGGTCTCATGGATCAAATGCTCCGCATATCTCTGCATATTTTATGAGCAGTGGGTGGACACCAAGGATATAGACAGGTTTTGGTTACTTACTATTCGTCGGATTTGCAGAACAGGAGGAAACCCATCCAAGATTGTCCAAGAATTTCCATGATTCAATGTATCCTTATGGGAGGCTTCAGTGAGAATTCGTGGCACCCCGATAGGTACATAGCTAATCTTACGATTTCAACAAGTGTGAAAATTTGCCAGAAGGAAATCAGAAACAACATCAAATCTCCTGGTTTGTCATTTACCCCGACAACACAAAAATGCCGCTTATTGGGGTAATTCCCTTGTAATAGGTGGAAGTGGCAACAGTGGCCACAGTGGCAACCATGGAGAGTCCCATGCCAGCACGGATGCCCGGATGCGAACCTGAAAAGTGGTCAGAAGTTTACGCATGGCTAGCTCGAAAATCCCCGTCAAGAATGGAGGTTTTAATGCGAAAAACATCTATAAATGGAGGCATATGCCATTGTCATGTTTGATTTCCGGAGGGTTATTTTTACACACCGTCCATGTTTTTGGGATGTGCAAAGCTGCCGAAGTGTTGTCCCTTCATCGCCACACTGCCCCTTGGCTCAAGATCGTAGCACTAGGAAAAACAAAGTCTCTTGAAAGGCTGACGGGAGAGGCCCAAGCTTTGTCCAGCGGGCCGGGATCAGATTGAGAGCGGAATTGCCGGGAATTACCTTGGTGCCTGGTCTATATGTGTTGCGACGAATGAACATCTATTTGAAGCAAACAGAAGAGAGCATATTTGGAAAATCCTTGCAAATATCACCACACCAATTTGGTTCATGTTCTGTTCAGTGCCAGCACCAGCCACATTCACGTGTCCAACCAGACCACCAGCGCAGCGCCAGGGTCGAAGGGGACATGCCACTGAAGCAGGATCCTTGCTGAGTCCGGGCGGTGTGGACTGATGCCTCGAAGTGGCGATGGCCAAATGACCTGGGATAGCAATGGACCCACATAATTGTTTTTTTCATTTTAATAGTAAACCCTTTCATTGTAGACGAAATGTCACTTGAGTTTTTGATTGGCTTTGGTTTTTATAGTGCCTTTGTCATTCGTCTTGTGCTTGTCTACAACTTGGGATTGGGTAAATGTTGAAGGTGGAATCAGAAAGTAAATACAGCAAACAGGATAGAGGAGAATGGCTCCAGCTCATGTCTTGCTTTGGAATGGGCAAATACATGTCAATTTGGGATTACCCACAGAAGCAAGCTGATCTTTAATTGTAGATACTTTGTGACGCTTCCAATCCCTTTCTGCTCCAATCAGTTTAAGCATCGGCAAATTGCCGCATTGCCCCATATCGCTCCCACGGCCCTGACCTTGATTTGAGGTGGGTGTTCATAGCGGAAAGTCAAGAAACTGATGCTACTTATTTTGATCATATCAGCTATGAAGATTCTTCAGCTACAATGATCCGTCATATCCATCCATCCATCCATCCATCCATCCATCCATCCATCCATCCATCCAACTTTAAACAGAATTTTCGGAGTTTTCTTCTGCTGAATCCTGTAATTGTGAAACCACCTCATGTTGTATGGCACTGTCCACAACTGGAATGTCCCCCCCAAATCCATCCAAACAATGGTTCAACGGTTCAAAAATTCATAGTACTGTATAATTTCTGTATATGAATATATACACACATGTAAACACATATCATATATAATAATATTACCATATATTACCTATACCCTTTTCCCTATTGAGGTTGTTTTTGGGGCATGCCCTGTTGTTGAATGAGGAGTTGGTGGCAGCATGTACTGGCCACTGGAAGACAGAGATGTTTCAGGCTCCCTGTGAGGCCTACCTCCAGCTGTTCTGTGTCGAAGAAAAGGTTACGGTTTCCCATGAAACGCATGGCACATGGGGATTTGACATGATTATGAGTGCAAAGATCATTGTTCCACAAAGATTGGGAATTCAAACAATGATATTTATTATAGTATTATATGATCATTTTAGCACATGCTTGAAGACAAGATTGGGACTTTCCCAGCTGGCACATGGCACATGTTGACATTGACTAGAGAGTGGCTGGTTTTTTGGGCCACGCTGAGGCACGGAGGTCGCTCATGATGTCCTATTTGGAGCGAAAGAGACACGTCCTGTAGTCTGGAGCGAAAGATACCCTCTGGTAAACTAACATATAGCTATGGAAATGCTATGGAAAAATCACCATTTTGAATGGGTAAATCAAGTATAAATGGTCCATTTTCCATAGCTATGTTAGTTTACCAGAGGGTATTTCACAACCAGTCTCTGCCAACTGAGACGATCATCTGGACAGGCGCCTGTCTCTTGTCTCTACGGTCTGGAACTTAGCGCGGATTTTCTACCAAACACAATCGATCAAAACTGCTGGAAGAGCAGAACACTTTCTCAGTGACTGGAAGGGATGAGGTTCTGACACATTCCCTGATTTGTTTGGGAATTAAGATATTATCTTCATTTATCTTCAATATTAAGCCATATTAGACCACATATCATAAATAACTGGTGGATGATTATGACAAACATTTGCCCAGATGATTACTGTATCTGGAAGAAATTAACTTGCCTGGCTAGGGCAGTGCTTCGCATCTCAGGTTGTTGCTGCATTTGCTGCGCCTTGGTTGCCCTGTTCAGTTGTGTACGTAATTGCTTTTTGAGCAGAGCCAGATGAGTGAGGGTCCCGTTCAGACCTGATTCATCCAAGTCCAGACTGAGATGCGATTGTCTTTTGTTTTTGAATCATTAATAGAATCCCAAAGTAGGTTGAACAGATTTGACAATTTGGACACCTAGAACAATGAGATATTTTTTTTACATCCATCATGGACTTATCTTTAGATATCCGGCTGCAGGCTTCAACGTACCTTCTTTTGGGGACCCAAAAAAAGAACAGCGGAGGCATCCTCCCATGTCAGGCGCAAGCTACCAGCAGAGGACCGAGCTTCTGGAGCGGGGCCTCAGAGATACATCATGATGAATCATGATACATCCATCGATCCATGACCCTGGGGTGTGCGTCTGAAAACGGGGAAACATGGTATACCGTTGAATAACCATATACCATACCCATTTATTTATATCATTCATGGACATTTTAATGGGGATCATCAATGATGCTTGACCCGTGAATTTGGGGTTACCCTATTGGTGCGTTTAATTTTGGCTCTTTTTGGCCATGTTTTTCGGCCTGCCCTGTGAAACTCTGAGTTGCGGCTCCACGGTTGCTCCTTCTTGATTTTGCTTTTGTCTCAAAATGGAGGATATGCTACCCAAAACTCCCCATTTTGGTTTGACAATGATAAACCATGGGATTTTGGGGTTCCCCTCCATTTCCTACGTTTCGTTCTCCCTGGTTTCTGCCATCTTTTCAGCTAGTTGCCCTGGTAAAAGCGATGAAACACCACCGGCTGTTACTGAGGACATCACCGGAGAGCCTTATGTTTGCTGTGCTGGCCTCTGCCCCTGCGGTCCTTTGGGCGAGCCTCAGGACACCAGGGCCAGGCGATGGGTCAGATATGGTCAGATTCTGTCTTTAAAAGGACTGCGCACAGGATATCAGCTGATAGCCCAAGCTTGAAAGTAGTGTCAAGTCTTCCTGCACCTCAGAACACCTCAGCTATCTGAAGCTCTTAGTCTTTCATTAGTTAGTAAGCCAGTTTGGCGGCGCTGCCATGCTTCGCTTACTCTTGGCAAGTCTATTTTCCTGCATTGTTGCAGATGAGCCTGGGCTAGACAGTGACATCGACCGCTGTCCAAAAGAGTTGTTGGCTTTGAGTCAAGTTCAAGAACAATTGCTGTTTTTGCGTGCGAAACTTTCAAGATGTTCATGACATCTCGCTCAATCCCCACCTTATCCCTTTACCAGCCATCATTCCCCTTTTGCACCGTAACTTGTTTCACCTTAAGGACAGCTTCTTCCTGCCGCCCCGCAACGGTACAGAAGGCCTGGAGATCGCCTTGATCTTTATCCAAGGCGCCAAATCTCCAGTGCTGGGCTACAAACCCATGGTGCAGGCCATCCAGGAAGCCTCCAGCGATCGACTCTGGGTGGGGGTCCCACAGCACCTGCTGGACATCGCTGAGATCGATTTTGCGGGGAAGGTGGACGAGATGCTACAGAGAATGACCAAGGCTCAAGGGCTGAAGTCGGAAGTTGTTGGGTTTGGTAAGTTTTTTTTCATTGATTTTGCACTTCTTTTCAACCTGTTCTTCAAGACTCCTGAACTGCCAAATAAACAGTTCAAGTGGTTCAAAAATGTCCATGCTTCATCAGGCTTCTACCATCACATTTGTTCATTCCTATGCCATCTGTGGCATTTTTCTAGGCGGGGATGAAGGCAGATCGCTTTGTGTTGATGGGCCACAGCCTGGGTGCAGTGGGCTGCCAGCTGTATTTGGCCAATACGAAGCCACGGAAGTTTGATGCCCTGGTGCTGACGGGTAGCACCATCCTGAGACGCTATCGAAACTCCAGCGACCTGGCTGGGGCAGTTCTTGATTCTCTGTGAGACCGAGGATAGTAAGAATTGTTTTGCAACAAAGGCGATGAGGTTTATTCTATTTTATAGGTATATTCTGGTTTGCTGAAGATCACAAATAGACAATGAATCCGTTTGTTGTCTCCCTATCTAGGGGATCTTGTTGATTATGTATGAGTATGTTACAAATTATGTCCATTGGTTTTCCCAGCAGTACTTGTAGCTTTCCTGTACTTAATTTAGACAATGTTCCCCTGCTTCAGCTTTGGCTCGTGAACAGCCAAGCTCTGTCAAGGTTTACTGCCGACGACATTGACCTTGGATGGGGACTTAGATGGCTTGCTGCGGCTGTCGCGACAAGCTGAAGCCTATTTTCATCAGGTGGAGCGACCTGGTGGACCGGAGGACCCGGACCTGCAGGGGGCACCGGGATGCCAGTCTGGCTCTAGATTTCAAGGGCCAAGAGTTTCAAGATGTTTCAACTCTTTCAAAAGAAAGTCATTAACGAATATCACCCAGTTATGTATTTGTATAAGTGATACAAGTACAATCAAGTACATACAAGTCATATGATTCTATCATCTATAATTGTCTATCATCTATATACATCATTATATTTAGATATAGTATAATCATTGATGATAGACAATGGTAGATGATATAAGTTAGATGATAGACAATAGCTATATATTCTATATACATATCATTAATTTCAGTATTTCACCCATTCCCTGCGCAGCCTGGCCATGGCCAGGATCCCAAAGCCCTGGAGCGTCCGGTGGTGATTCTGCAGGGTCTCAGCCACTTGGCCAAGGGAATGGGTCCTGAATCTCATAGGCTGTAGATATATGATATATCTATGGTAGATATGGATATCTGTTGTAGATATGGATATCTATATTGTAGATCTCCAGTAGATATATCTATATAGTAGATATCTATAGATGCCTCAAATCATCGAAATTCGTGCCTCTTAAGGAAGAAACGAAACAACCAAAAATGCAGCTCTGCGTCGATCTCTGAGATCACTGGAGCTTCAGCAGTGGCGATCTGCCCGGCAATGTTCGGCAGAATGACCTGCGCGCGGAGCATTCGCAGCCTGAGGGTCACAAGATGATTGGGGAGGCAGTTCTGAGGGGCACTGAGGGGCACTGAGGGGCTTTGGAAGGCATTGGGGCCTCAAAGAATCGATATTTTTTGGTGGGATTTTTACTATACCCTGGCCTCACATACCTCAACAAATCTGCATTTTTGTGGATTTTGAATGGTTTTACATGTTTTGACATGTTTTAAACAGAACTTAGGGTGTGAAAGCCCGTGATTCCTGATTGCTCCGGCCAGTGGTACAGTAGTTGTATCACTCGGCTGCAGACATAGCTTTGAGACTCAGTTCCCCGCATTTGAAACAGCAAACAGCCCTTCAGTATCTTCCCTGTGCATGGTCCCTGAATTATGCACTTCCACTAGACTGTGGACTATAGACTAGAGGTGTTTAATCACCGCTATGTATGATGGGTTTTCTATGTTTATAATATGGAACCCCCCTTCAGTAACGCACATTTCGCATATATGACACATTGTGTTGACCTCCAGGAATCGAAGAAACGTGCCAGGTTGTGTCCGACTATTTGGCATTCCTTTTTGGCAAATCGACTGGTGCCCGGCAACGTGTGGTGACAGCTGTCCAGCAGACTGGTGTCATGCTCAAGCCATTGCTTGAGGCGGCACCAACACAGGAATCTCACCACTACCATTTGGGGGTTTCCAAAAATGGTGGTACCCCAAAATGGATGGTTTATAAGCGAAAATCCGATTGAAATAGATGATTTGGGGGTACCCCTATTTCGGGAAACCCACATTTCTGCGCATTTGAAAACGGGTGAAAGGATTCAAGTTCTCTTGCAACGATCAAGACAAATTCGTGCAACATGCAAAGGTGATGAAGTATCATGGAAGATGTGCCAGGCCCTGAAGATGGAGGGTTACCACTATTTGCAGCCACCATGCAACAGCGATTACCCTACGAATCCAACCTGCCAATATCCAAAGCTGCTCGGCCACCCCTTGCCATGCCATTCCTTTCCCCGGTGTCAATGTAGGAATGAACCAATAGCTGTGGGAAACACTATGGAATATTCGTTTAGGGATCAACATCCGCTTGCCATCCTTCTACCAGCTATTTCGGTGTACCAGTGTATGTCTGAAGAAAGGTAATTGGTAAAACATAGGCCGTGTTTCGGTGTCTGAAATAGTGGGGGTGAACGCATACCCTTCCAAATAGCTGGTAAGTGAAGATTCATCCACCCCAAATATGGTATACCCTGCGGTAATTTGACATGACTCTTAACATTATAAACAGTGTTTTGCCATAAACATTTTGACCTCTACTCGCCATTCTGGTCCACCCGGTTTTCTGCAAGGTATCCGGACAAATCTATCCTGCCACCGGCGGGTCCTCCCAAATCTTTGCCACCAGCTGACTGCACCTGTGGTAGCCCATGGGTGGAGCAAATGGCTGCTCCAATGATGAAGGGAGACCTTGATGTTAAGCTCATTGTGAAGGACTCCGGGGATACTTGGGCTTGGGGAACCAGCTACTAGCAAGATAAATCAAGATGATGTTTCGTGAGCATCGTCTCTGGCATCTATATATAGAGTTGTGGAGTTGTGGCACCTACATAGTAACACATAGTTACACCCTTTTAAAAGCAGAAAACATCGATTCCATTTTTCACCTGGCACCTTGAACCCAAGTGCAGGATGCCTTTCACGACGTCTCCGATGTGCGGCCCTTCCATTTGCCGCACATCTTTGATCCGAAGCCCGGCTCTGCCTGTTCTGGGCCCAAAGGATGCCTGATCAATTCAACCACGGTCACCATGCCCGTCTACGACCTCAAGGCGGGGCGAACGCGACATGGATGAGTTAAACATTCCAAAAAATAGGGTCAATAGGGTCACTACTTACAAAATTCTAAGATCATTATAATAAATCATGATATATCATCTACATTCATATACATTCATATATATAATTATAGGCATATGACTATTCTTATTCATCTATTATACACACAAATCATCTCTTCCCTGACACTTGTATGAAAGGGATGCTTGGTACTCGCAAAGATCCCCAGGGCCTTCCACTCCCAGTCCGTCCCAGGACGAGTTGGATACCGGGCTTTGGCCCATCACTGCCTCGGAGATGCGAACAAAGTTCAAGTCGCGACAGGCGGTGCAGGAGGCCATGGTACCATGATTTGAGCATGACTTTGCCAGGATTTTTTGGGAGAACCAATGTGGGCAGAACAAGAAGAAACCACGCATTTGGGAATGGTTTATACCACCTGGTGAATTTGGGGATGGTTTTATTATTGTTCTACCATCACTAGAGGATTTTGGATGGATGTGCAGATATTTTTCGTCTCAAAGAGAGATGAACTCATCGGGGATTTGGGGCATTTACCGACTCATCAACGAAAAATAGACCGTAGCCAGCCAAACTGCAGGATTTCTTCCTTTTTCCGCCAGGGTTGGGGATACAAAAGGGTATCATGGTGTGACTCAAAAATTCCTTCATGTTGCTTTTTCCGCAATAGGTTGGTACCAGAATTTCCAAGCTTGACGCATTTTCTGAGTTGATTGGGACCCAACTTTCCACTGCCGCCATGCAGCTTAGACGGTCATGCATATGGAGGTGGCCTGTGTGCCCAAATGGTTCACCTGTTGACGTGCTGACCTGATAGATTGACAATGTATAGGAGTCCCCAAAAAGATCGAAGAGTTGAGTTTTGCCAGGATGATATTGATGATATATATACCCCACCATTCCCAGCCTTCCAACTATTCGGCATTTCTACTGCTCCATCTCGAATCGAAAGCGCAGGCTGCAGGACTGAAGGATGTGAATTTCACAGAGACTGCTCTTTGGCTGAGAACGGTGAGAACTGGCAGGGTGAACCTCCAACCCACAACGCTTCAATCATAGCCACAACGAGGGGGGTGCGTTGTGGGGTGGGGGGAGCAACCCTGAAGAGCGAAACTGGGATCAAAGTGATCAAAGTGACAGGAATGGGAGCCCACAGATGCCACAGATCAGTGAAGAAGCTATTTACAGTCATGATATTTGATGTAGATTTAGGGGGTACCCTACTTGCCGAGAAGCCCATCTTGTATATCTTGTATGGCGGTTGGATTCTCTAGGGTTTAGGCTGGCCATCAGATGGACTCGGAATTCTTTTTGCTGACAATGGATAGTCGCTGCAACCCGAGGATGGATCCAATGCTGGAATTTGTCAATCCATCAATCAAGCAGCTTATGAATGGGCTCTCAAGCACGCTTCTCCTGTGGCAACCTGGAGATCACGGGTTTGGACATGAAATCAGTGAAGTACAGCCAGAGATACTCCTCGCAAGCACAGAATTTGGCTGGATGTCTTTTGATAATTTTTGATATGAATAGAGAATAATAGAGACCTGAGAACTCCGTGAGAACTCGGGAGTCTCAGTTTATTCAGAAGGGAGTCTTGCACGATGCTCGGATCACCCATCCGTTGGCAGCATCGCCTGGAACCGAGGCACTGGGGCGCTTCCAGAAGTACGGTCAAACATTGTCCTTTGCAGAGGCCCACGTTGCGGGCCGAAAGCTGACGCGGCCGTTGAAAGACCTCTCTACCCTCAAACCAAGAGCTATGGAAAATGATGGAAACCCAGTGCCCGCCATGGCCCATTTAGTTCGATGATTCGATTTGAAATAGTGATTTTTCATAGCTAGGCTATGTCAGTTTACCACTTGGTGGGAAAAGAGCACATGTTTCTCTGTGGAATTTCCATTGGATACTTCAAAAAAATCATCCCAGTGAGGAATTGGATGACACCCAATAGCAGGATCATCGGTCAGACCTGGTCCGGGCGAGGACAAGAAGTCTGGATTTGGCATCATGGGACCTACATGGATCCATGATACCTTGACCTACACGCCCAGCCAGGTGCCAGATGTTGGGCAGGATGTGTCTGGGATGGGCGTCAAGGTTGTAAACTTCAAGGTTCTTCTCAACCAATTAGCAAGAACATTCAGTATTGTAAGTATTGTAAGTATTGTAATGTATTGTTTTCTTTCTAACATTTTAAACCTGACATCTATCGGTTCAAACAGCAAATCTTTGAAGACGTGTTCAGCAAACTCCGGAACACTTGCAATAAAACTGTCAAACTATTGCCCTTCTGCACAGCCTCTTGCAAAATTGTTCTGTACGACTTCACAAGGAGAGTGCTCTTTCCACTCCTAATCTCCAAACTTGGCCTTTGCATCGTCCTGAGATAACCCCATGAATGCATGAATGTGGCGACTGCAAATGCGTGCCTCTCTAGGCTGCTGGTCCGAACAGAGTTTCAGTTTGTCTTTTGCAGTAGGACTGCATAGTACTGCCAAAGATTAAGATCATTTTGAGTTAAAATCCTTGTAACACGTTTAATATATATTTTACTGCACCCCGAAAAAAATCCAATGGTTCGTGTTTTACCCTTTGTTTAAATGACTACTATGGTAGGCAAGATTGTGAAATAATCACTTGACTTTCAGGCTCAAGCATCCTGTTTGGCTCTTCAAAAATTTGACCTCAATCCACTTTCAACTTAGCTGGCTACCAGAAATCCACCATTCTTGCCAGGACAAAAAGACGGTGGTGGTACAGTCGCATTATTTCACGACTGCCAATAAGCATCTCGTCTAGTCATCGGAGATGGGTCTGGGCCGACTTTAGGGGTTGCAGGGGTTGCGGGGGTTGCGCCCGAAAATGGTCAATGGTAAAACTATATGGGTGTGTCTTAGGATAGGGTTTTCCGCAAAAATGGATGGCTCAAACATACTCTTGCCGATTAGAATGGCATAATATGGTCATAGTTGGGGGTTCACCTCCCCACCCCTTTTCAGACACACCCAGATGACTGGCCGCATCCCGCGGCCACAGATGGTGCAGCTGAGGAACTTGGGCGATGTGTGTCTCAGCACAGTTTCAGCTGGATGGGTGACTGAACTAAGAAACGATGAACATCCCAATAGTTTGATGGTTTTATAATGTTTTATACTTGTATTATCTTCTGAGGCGAGTTATACTGATATGATATAAGACATAATAAGCTGGTTATGATCATTTTCAGTAAAATCTATTATATATATTTTCTATTATTTTCTGCTGTATATACATGCATCCCTCTGAAAAACATAAAGCGACTCTAGTAGGTGCTAGGACTATTAGCCCACATGAGCTCCATTTGCAGGTAGCTCAACAGCTGGTTGCAGCAGTCCCTGCAGGCCTTTCATTCAGACTGTCGGCTACCACTACTGCAAGTTGCTATCACCAGCACGTGCCATGGAGTGGATCTACGTCGATGGCTTGAAGGACGCAACAGAAACAGATGAAGAATGCAGCTTGATCAAAAGCGATCCAAGTGTACTTATATTCTTGCTATTTCTTGCTTGAACTTTGGAGAGTTTCCTTGCAGACTGTCCAAGCAGCCAGTTGTCATGTGGTACAAGGCCTCATTGCAATGGTGCAACGGGTGCACCATGCTGCTCGGAGAGTTGAAATCTGACAGGAGTTCTACGGCTTCAAGAATGTGACTGAGAAGACAGCGATCATTGTATGAAGCTGTGTTCTGCAGCAGTAACAATAGCACACTTCATGAGAGAACCTTCGATACTCCACCAGGTAGAAGATCATCCCAAAGTCACATTGCATGAATACTTCCGACACTGGACGCATCTACAAAGTGTGTTTTCTACTGTACCTCAACAAAAAGTGAGTTCAATCAATGAGCTCTCTGACTCCATTTCTGGATATTGAATGATATTGATACATTCTCCTTGTGACATGGAGTTGTTCCGAAGGAAGCTTGTTTTTGCAGAATATGCTTGCTCGCGCTTGGTGACAGGCATGTACACAATTGTAAATAGACGTCAATAGATCAATTCAGCGGCTGTGGCCATTTGAAAGTGGAACTGTATGGATTTGCAGATGATTTGTGACGGATTTCATTGCGAGATGTTGTTTTTTCATGTTCTTGAGCCAGAATTATACCAGGTTATACCAGATCCATTAACATCAGTTTTTCAGGGAGGATCTTAAACCGTTGTGGCTGTGTGCAGCGTTACAGTAAAGACGACATGGTATAGACATGTAATTATAGACAGAACCAGGATGAACCAGGGAAAACTGGAAAACCATGATTGATTGATGACATATATCATTTGACCATGTACACATTGGTGGGTCTTCAATTTATCTCTCAACAGTAAGTGGAAAACAGGATTGATGTGGGTGGATGTTGATTCACACAGGCCCAAGCTGCTGGCGTACAGAATCCAAGGGTAGCTGTTGACGCCAAAGGTGTCACATGGTCCTGACAGGGCTGACAGCCAAGCGAGAAAAAACATTCCAATGGCGTTTCGGTGTTGTTGTTTTTCTTAATGGACAATTTTCGATGTCGAAACCGCCAAGATTATTCGCTCCGATGGTGATGCTGGCCATTCCTTCTCTTTGCATATCAAATCAGCATAAATCAGCAAAAGTGCCTGACTCATCGGGTTACTATGATTTTTCCATAATACTCTCAGGTTCTTAAGGCTCATATTATTCGTGCTGTGTTTCTCATTCATGCGGCTGGAGCTACTGTCCAGACGGGGGTCTCCAACAGAATTGGAAAGACAAATCAGCACCAAAGTAAGTAGGGGTTCACTCTTCAATTCACATCTCTTCTTTGATTATGGGACTCCCTAAGAAACACAAGAAAGCATCTCTATCTATATGAATATCTACAATGCGGAATCCTTACGCCTTACTATTAAATTAGCTATAATCATGGGGGACCCCTATAGAAGATTTCCATAAATATATTGGAATCCCTCCTGACTTCAGTTTCACCACCGGTTGCACCCCAGGATCGCGCGTGCCTCTTCCTGGAAGTTTGCTGCTGTCCGGGCTTGGCATTGAGTGCCAACCGGCCGGGGCCCTGGGGTTGGCCCATCTTGGCCCATTGGTCAATCGTTTTTTTTAATGATTTGTGGGTAAACGTACCTGATTTATGGGTAAGTCTATCATCGGAACCTTGGGTCATTAGATGTGTTTTTTTTGCTTTGCAATGTATTTTCATCCGCTCGATCCATGGTTTTTGTTTCCATGATATCATGATCTTTTTTTGACATCTTTTGACATTGCCATGAATGGAGGTCATAGCTGCATTGTTCAGACACACACGCATGTGTGTGTGTGTGTGTACATTATAAGTTTCAACTTTGATGTGTTGCAGCTAGCACAGATGAATTGGCCAAGCCTTGAACGTATGGTAGTGACTGATAGTAGTTGGTGAATGACAGATGCAGATGGAGGCATCGGTGTGATAGACCCAGTGCCATTAGCCATCCCTCATATGATTAATATTGCCATGTTTATGGGTGGTTAAACACATCCCCAAATGGTGGTTGTTTATGGCATTGGGTTTACCACATTACAAAGATTTACGAAGAAAACTGGCGCCAATCTGATGGTTGTTTGCCGAGAGCCTGGTAGGTTCATGGTGCAGACCCGTTTCGACAAGGACGCTAAGACAGATCTGGTGGCTACCGGCTTGCTTCAATAGGGTATAGGCATAGGTAGTATAGGTACATAGGTACTTTCTTGAGAAAAAATGGTACCTGTCATGGATTTCCGCACCCAGAATGCATTAGAGTCAAGTAAAATATCAGTGATTCCAGGGCGATTCCAAGTGGTTTGTGATCCATCAACGCAGCAGCTGAAGACAATCTTAAGCGTGGAAGTGTAGGGGAAAAGAGCCAGTGTTGACAATTATTCTGGCTTTGTCTTCAGTGTCTCTTGGAGAGGCTTTCACAGACATCCTGAGATATCCTGAGGTCCTTTTCACATTAGATCAAGTGATCAAATGATCAAATAAGGTTCCTCCAGGACTGCGACTGGCCCCATCGATGTTTTAGAAAACCTACGGGTTGATGCCAAACATTGAGCTTCATACACTTCTGTGAACATCTTTGAAGCGCTACCATTTCTGATGAGGAGAACACGGCCTGCGATGATTGTATCATCACTGGAACCTGTTTGTTCGTCGTGAGACTCAGAGGACGACTGAAAGCTTTGATCGCAGGATTTTCAAACTACAACAAAATATGACATGATATGACCGGTATGGGACAAGTTCGCACGTTGCTGATGTGTTCTGTTCCACGTTTCCGTGCCAACCGAGGTCTGTGCTTTGGATATTGCCAGGCATCAGCCTGTCGCTGCGAATAGTTGGGTACCATTTCAGCAGTTGAATGATCAGACATGATCAGAAAATACACTTTTTAATGATCAGTTTTAGTTTTGTTTTTCAAGTCAGAACAATCCAGTAAATCCTGTAAATATGATCAATTTGTTCAATTGGCCCCAGCAAAAACCTCACGAGGATTCCGATATGATCCCTTCCCCAATGTGTCTCTGCCAGATGCTTTATCGACATTCCACGAGAGCTGGACTTTATTGCAGACTGTCGGAGGAGCCCAGAGCCATACATGGCCATCCGTTTCACCTCGGAGGTTGGTTTTCAGCGTCGCCACCAAGGCTTGGTGATGTCGGTGCAGGGATGCATGCACGCACAACAGCAGATTGAGATCGATGAGATCAAGAAGCATGGTTGGTCTGGTTTGGGTCACCCAGGTGACCGTAGGATACCGGTGACCAGGGTGGTGACCAAGAAAGCTGTGCTGAAGCCTGGGAGGATGGCGGGTACTTGCTACTCGACTCGAAACACAAAAAACACCAAGTCTTTGGCAATTTTATCCAACTGCCTTTTCAAGAGGCATCGAAAAGCAAATGTCATGGTGGGATACGGTGGGTTCGATGGTTCCGGCAAGTACAAAGGTTGAGAGACTGACGGAATTCGAAGGACTTGTTTGAAAGGGAGTGCAACCAAGCATGGATCTGTCCCAAAATGCAGGATACTGCAATTATCCCTGAATGGTAATTTGCTATCCAGTCAGTCCATGGAACATGATGATAAACAACGCGATACCTTGGGGTTCCAAGTTAATAGCTGTGCCCAAAGAACATACCCTCTGGTAAACTAACATAACTATGGAAAATCACCATTTTTAATGGGAAAATCCACTATAAATGGTCATTTTCAATAGCAAACTGTTAGTTTACCAGAGGGTAGTTGGTAGATGTTGGTAGCATCCACTGTACTCTTTGGGTCACTTCCCGTCCCCAAATCTGCTGGAAAAAACCCGGGCTTCCTGGCTGATCTTTGCCAAGGTATGAATCCAATGATCCTGCAGTCCATGCCACCAAGTCAACAGCATATGTTCCAAAAGGCGCGGGATTCCGAGAAGTCAAGTGGTGATAAGTCAAACTTGGATACCAAAAAGTTGAATGGTTAAGTTAAAACAAGCTCAAACTTATTGATTACATCACTAAGCAAATCTGCTGGTCGCTGGCTCTTCATCCAAAGTTTCACCCGTGTGCCCTGTGACCCTTCAACGCGTTTTCCGGGTCGCACTAGGTTGGCATGAACGGGGGTCACCCGCATCCAGCGATGATGGGCGCTCCACAGCAGCGACTGTCTCAGGTCACGACTAATGGCTTTGTACCAAAATGGGAGATGCCTGGGGATAGCCCAAAATATGACCATTTTCATGGCCAACATGAGGTTTTACACCATGCGATTTTGGGGTGTACCTCATTTTCAGGCAGACCACCACAGAACTGTATGTATATATGATATAGCCCACTCATCCCCAATTTTGGTTGGGCTCTTCATGGCTTGGAAATCCTGAAGTCAAAGATCATGGTTCCAATACCTCAAGGGCTCACCCAAATCAACGGCTTTCTGAGGCAGATGCATATGGGGTGCGGTATCTCAGTGATTTCCCGGTAGACCAATCTCTCGAAGTTGTCAAGTTGCTTATCTTGAAGCGAGGAGATTGCAACAAGCTTGATAAACACCAGGACTTGTTGGACTGAAATCTCAAGAAGTGATGCCTGCGCGTTAAATCTCAAGAAATATCAGCTCTCCAAGGATTTGCAGACTAGTAGATCCTGTGTCTCTTTTTTGGGCGCCGTGTCGATGCCATGTCAGTGTCAGTCTTGTCTTGTAGTGTTCTTGATGGCAGCTGCAACATTGCAAGCTCCAAGATTTAATCCGAGAGTCCGAAAGTCCAATTTTTTGACGCAATGGCAGGAGGTATGTGTTTGTGTGTGAGCATGTGCGAGCGCGGAGTCTAGGTACAGTGGCACAGTTGATCAAGTATGGTGATTGCAATGTAAGGAAGTTCAAGTACTCAGTACTCAGCTACGTCAAGTTGAGGTATTCATGAGACGTGGCCGTGACAGTGGTACTATGTGGTACTGGGTAGTGATGCAAATCTGGGTTTGTCCATGTTTGTCTGAAAATAAGGCACGGCACCCCAAATATGATTCATCATCAGTTTCTGTTAGATTGAACTTTGATTTCTTTTGGTAAACCTAGGCATATGGGAGGTGTACCGGCTCAGACACACCCACTGCAGTGAAATCCCATTTTTTAAAAAAATCATGTTAAAGAATCTGAAGTAATGTTTAATATTGTTTAATCATGTTCAATCATATTAAATCATGTCAAATAACTTTAAATAATGTTAGATAAACTGAATTCAGGTTTAATCATGTTAAATAATGTCAAATAACGTTAAATAATGTTAAATAATGTTAATCAATGTTAAATCATGTCAAATCGTGTCAAATCATGTTAAATAATGTTAAAACATGTTAAATATGGTTAAACCATGTTAAATCATGTAAAATCCACGTTCCTGTTACTTATATTTCAGTTCAATCCCCAATTTCCATAAACTCTATGCCATCCGTGAGGTGAATCTCTGCACCTTTGAGGTGAGGCTTACACACGGTGTAGGCTTTGAGGATCCCTGAGGGCTCAAGGTGTAAGGTTTTTCCTGGGCTTCGTATTGTGAGTATTGGATAGTATTGGTGCCTTTTTGTTGAGTATTGACAGTATTGAGAGTATATACTGGTGTCTTGTATTTGTGTTGTATTTGCGAGTATTTGTGAGTATTGTGCAGGGGTGAATCCCAATTCAACGAGCATACCAATGCACGCGCTCTTTAGTGGCCCCTGCAGCAGGTGGGTCCTGAAAACCGACAGTGGGAGAGTATTTTGTACTGTAAGGGTTTCTTGCTCCTGAAGAAGTGAAGTCCCCCAGCAAACAGAGCATCCTTGCCGAATCCTTGCCCTGCCTTCACCCCTTGCAAACACCGGTGAACATGTCGCTACACCCCAGACCCGTGATTCTTTAAAGCACGTTGTGCTAATCTATTTCTACTTGTACCTTTAAACATCCGCGAAGCAACTTAACAGTTGACCTATTCGATGGAATCCATGGAAACTGGGTCGTGGTGTCATCAACTGTGAAAGCTATTGGACATCATTTTGCGGACGGGTCAAAACTAGTAAAACATGGTAAAAGTGTACCTTGCACCAAAAAACTCTTCGTTCACCATTTTACAAAATTCTTGGGGTCTGAAATTCGACCCACAACCAGCCTTCCAACTACCAGCCCCGATGTTGCGAACTTGAGGGGGCCGCCGCAGCCAGCCGGAGTTCCTATCCAGGCGGCTTGCGATTGAGATGTGCTGAATCTTCTGATCAAATGTTGGTAAAACAATAGTAAATCATCCCATATCATCCCCAATTTCACCATAAATATATGGGTGGTGTAAATTTCCCAAATGGGTGGTTTATTGTTGGTTTACCCACATTACTTGCTTTATCTTTATTTTGAGAACTAGTATTCAACCATCAAGAAGACCAACGTTTCCCCATGTTTCCCCCAAGAATTTAGTTTGGTGGACATTCGTAGTTTGTGAGAGAACCATCCATTCTTTTTGAATTAGTTTGCGAAACTTCTTGGATTTAGCCCTCCATCAGATGATGAGGTTTGGCAGGGGTCCTTATCTAGGTCCTTAAAATTTCCCGATTGTGGTGAAAATTGAAACGTTGCCTCTTTCATAATCAAACATCATGAATCACCCGAAGGCTATATATTCAGAGAGCACATATGACAAGGAACCACGAAAGGGTCATTATGCCTGTCTCTGTATCGTGAGTTTTTTTTTGCGCTTTGTTTGCAACAACTTGTTTAGTGAGTGCATGACCAATTGCATTGAACTCATTGATAGTCATTTAAAATGTTAGCTACTATCTCTTCGCTGTGGAGTTTGCAAATCACCCAAATTTGTCTCAATATCTTGCATCATATCTCCTTCAGCCAAATGATTTTCAAACATCAGAAACATGTTCCACCCACCGCGAGGTGCAATGTGGCGGTTGCAGGCTCGTGTCAAAAATGTGGATTAATCACCAGAAATGATGAATGCCATACGAGGATTTCACCAACTCCATGGTTGAAGTGGTCGGATGCTTGTAAAAGTCGTTTTTTGTTGGGTTTCCTGCAGAGCTTCCCTTCAACCAATTCTGGGGGTTTTGATGGGACGCTGCTATTTCGATAGTCGGAAGAGTGACAAGAACATGTGCAGAACAGTTTTAGTTGTAGTACATTCTGGCTTCACGTAAGAATCTTGATGCTCTAGCTGCCTGATCATTGTTTCCCTGGCAAACCCTGCTACAAAGGCCCACTTGGATTCATTTGGGTTTGTCTGAAAATAGGGTACCCCACAATCCAGTATAATGGCAATTGATCCTCATGTTAGCCAGTTCTTGCATGGCGATAAATGGTTTAAACTTAAACATGTCTAACTTCATCTAACTTCTCATATTCTCAAACATGTCTAAAATGTCTAAAATCTCTTAGAGAGCTTTCCAAAGGAAATCTTGTCATAATCTCGGGTGGACAGTTGAGTGGGCCATTGAAACACCTCATAGACCCTGGGCTGTGCAGGCAAGTCTTTGGTGTGCCACAGCGTGGCATGGCTGCTTGGGAGCCCAGCAAAAACATCCAAAAACGGGTGAAGTTTGGTAGAGAAACCCTAAGAATCATTGTTTAGGCTTCACTTTTTCGGGGCAACCCCCCCCGTCATGTAGTATGATATGATTATCTCAGTGATCTTATCCTTTGAAGCAAAATACTCGGAACTAGATCCAGAAATTTCTCGAATGCCATCAAGGTCATGTGCCCCTTCTGCCAGACTGTGAACAATGTCTAGGCCTGGAACAATCCTTGATGTTCACTATGGGCTTGGTAAATGTTCTGTGATTTGGAGCATCACTTTCAAGTATCTGTTGGAGGTATCCCCAAATTGTTGGGTGATGTTCAATTAACACGTTTACTAACCCCTGTATGTGATTGTATATGTAGATAATATATTCAAAGTGTTTCCACAGAGCCGGTTGGTAGTTTCAAGTTTGTTGTTTTCTGTATAGTATATGCTTCATCCTACCTTGCATGACGATCCCAAATGAATTTCTTATATTTCATGGGGTAGCTCTCCAACCATTGCGGTCTCTTTGGGCCTGGCAAAGAAGTGGCACGAGAATTCACTTTTCACTTGGTGTGAACCGACATTTTCTTTCAACTACACATTTAGCACAGGGAAACATACCTTATATACATACCTTGTGGAAAGTTTGTTGGCATACGCGTGGTGTTTGGTGCTGACCCCACAGCATCCCCCAGAAGTGCACATCTCTTGGCAGGCACTTTGTACCAGACTCAGAGCATGTGTTCGCTGCCACAGCGGGCTCCTTTGTTCCCGTGTTTCCAAGATAGTGTCCTTTCGTTTTGCCAGGTGTGTGTTCTTTCCACGTTCTTTTTTGATGCCCGGTTTTTCAAATGCTTTGAAACTTTGGGAAAAGAATACGCTTACATGTGACTGCCTCGATGTAGTTGCTGGAAGATTCGCTAATGCGAATTGCGTGAGCGCTGGCAACTGATGCAACTGGTGGATGATGTGCGATCAGCTGGAAGTGAGTATGCTTATCCAGTTTTAATCCAGATCAAAACGGACCAACACATGGTGACTCGCACATCATGCCGCCAGCGTTTCGAGTCCGGACAAGTGTCCCACTACAGGACATGTAGTAAGAACATATTAAGATGGTAACATCAAGGACAATGACTCTGACCAATTTGATGATCTGAATCTAAATGGTGGAAACAAGTTCTAACATATTCTAATACGGCGAACAATGCGTTCCAACCGTTGGTAACCTCTGGTGCTAAGAATCTGCAACAAATTCCCTGGCTGATCATGCTTTGTTTGCTGCGAACAAGAGCTGGATCCGCACTTGTCACTTCAGACCCGATAGCAGTGCTTTGCCTTAGCATGGCATTCAAAAAGAGCCGGCGCTGAGATGTCAATGGATAGGGTGCACCATGGTGTAGCTTCAAAGTTTTGTGATTTGATAGTCGACCAGATGGAAGTCAAATAGCTTTAAAGGTTTGGTACCTGCTTGGGTAGGATCTATCCTTGTGGAGCCAAGTACTGAAAGAAGTGTTGCTGCAACGGAGCTATTTGTGCACTGGAAATGCTTTGAAGATTGACGGCTCCGTTGCAAAGCACACCAATTCCTTGGTCTGACTTTCAGGATACTGTACTGGTTTGATTTGATCCAGTGTTGTGATGCTTTATCCGATTTGACTATATTTATTTATATTTGATGTAAGAAAACATCAGGTGCATCCAAATCAGATTCAAATGATTTCAACTGTTCCAAAAGCTGCATTCTCCTGGGTCAAAAGGCATAGTCACCATTTCGTCAGTGACATGTTTTGACTGAGGTAGTGGAAACACCAAGTCCCAGCATCTTGGATTGATCAGTTGCCCATCTTATCCCACGAAGCCCAAGTTGACATCCCAGGAGTACTGGACGTTCCACCCAAGATCACCAAAGAGGGGTCAGAAGGAGTTGCTACAGGCAATGGATTTCGGGAGTTCTTTTGGCTGGGGATCTTGCGAATGGGTCATGAATTTTGGATGAGTTTGGTCGGTATACCAGCTACTACGGTTAGATGATGTAGAACCCTATATATATATATATGTGATATTTACTTGTATGTATGTATATAATTGTATGTACTGTATATCATATATATATACATACATATGTATACATATGCTACATATGCATAATATATATTAGCAACATCTCAACCAATATCCTCATGAAACATGCGTTCCCCATCCCCACTTAAACTTGGTCAAGTCCACTGGGGGATGACCCATACCCTCGTTACACCATCTTTATCCTAAGAAGCCTGGGTTGTAAATGTGTTCCATCGAAAAAATCACTGCATCCCCAGTTTGGTTGGTGAACTTCCAATTGATGCATCATGTTTGATGGTGAAATCTCAATGGTTCATCCTTTTTTCATCATTTTATCATCATTTGTGATGGTTAACTCCTCATCTCTCATCATTTTCGCATCGTGAACTCCCAGTGATCTTGGTCCCATCCCCCAGGCAGCTCTCAGCCGGCAGTGTCGACTCCCACCGCAGAGGTGGAGGTGGAAAAAACGGATTTGTCTAAACCAAATATGAAGATATTACCAGTGAATGAAACCATCAAGTGAAACAAACCCACATATAAAGCAAGTGAATCCAAATGAGATTCAAGCATCAAACATGGGATTTTACCAATGAAGAATGTATTTGGGTGTGTTTGAACATGTGATATACTCCTTCATGGGCCATTCTAGTCGGGAAAATTATGACTAAGCAGTAGATAGAATCGAATATCCGATTTTCGGACAAACCTATATTATACATCATATAGGATTAATACCTGAAAGTCAAATGACTCTGCTTACCCACCAGAGCAGTGATAATATGTGACAATATGTGATAATCCACCATGGAGTCCAGGGGTAAATGAGTCATTGAGACATTGGGATTTTTCTGGGTTTAACTATGAGCATCATTAGAAATGTGGCAACCCATGAATAAGCCTTCCCCAATTTTACCAGAGGTGGCTTATGGCATTGGGTTTACCCCCTTCTTTAATATGACTGATCTAGACATGTTTTAAGTACTGTATGTTTGTTGTTTACCAACAACTGGTTGATGTTTTTGTTTTTTTTCCCCATTTTCTCATTTCGTGGTTCCATCATATGTTGGTCCCTGAATAGAGCCCACTTCCGCACGTTCAGGTGACCCTTCCTGTGCAATGATATGAAATCGTCTGCAAGTCTAAGCCCAACTTCGCTTCACTCATAATCCAATATCATCCAATAGCATCCGATATCATCTAATGCCAATATCATACAATATCATCCAAAAACATGAAGTAACCATCAACCTCACCTTTTGCTAGGCTTCATCCAATCAACAAACCATATCTTTGACAGGTAGCAGAAGCAGAACCTACACCGAAGTCAGGTTCAGCGGACGCTTCAGCTGGGTTTTTGTGCGAAGATGTTAAGGTGAAACTTCCAAATTAGCTTTGAAACCTCAGTTTCCTCATGTGAAATGGCCTTAAAAAGGGGAAATGCCATGGTTTCAAAGGTCATTTTCTATAGTTTTTTTCCGTCATAATTGCAATTTTGGCATAAACATCCCGATTATCATCAGCTGTTTTTTAATCTCACAAAGCTCCATTGAATCTCCGCCTAAAAAGAACTGATGTCATATACCCTCTGGTAAACTAACATAGCTATGGAAAAAACCACTTGTTATAGCCAAATCAACTGTAAATGGCCATTTTCGATAGCAAGTTGTGAAATTACCAGAGGGTATGTATGTCCCATTAATATCTCCTTTTTTGTTGGTTCAATCCCTCTTAAACACCATAAAATCTCATTTTCAGCCCCAGTTTTCACTGTCCCTCTGGGAGGCTTCGAACTGGCGAGTCCCAGTCAGTTGCCACAAACCTTGGCTGAGGCGCGACAACGTGATCTCGAGGCCTGGCACCAGAGCTGTTTGGAGGTGATTTCTAGCAGGAAGCATCCGGTTCTTCGTTTTTTTTTTTTCTGATTTTTGGATACCCTCTGGTAAACTAACAGATCTATGGGAAATCATCATTGTCTTATGGAATCCACTATAAATGGCCATTTTCCATAGCTATGTTAGTTTACCAGAGGGTAGTCTTTGGCTATATTTCTTGCCAGATCAAAGGTTTCCCGATGTTGAAAATCGCTGACAGATGTAGGAAGCGTGCATTGTGTAAGTACAGCAGATGTACACCCTGCTGTGAAAGCCAGTGTCTTCTTCACTCTTGCTGAGTTTGGGAGATTGAAATGACGCATCCCCGTCGCAGAACAAAATTTCTACAACAAATTATACAGTTATACAATGTATATTCCTTTTTGTATATACTATATATATACATATTAATATGTATGTATAGAATACACAAATATAAACTACGTGATATTATATACATGTACCATCTACGAAACACACATGGCATCGATATAGACTTGCATCTCCAGCCAGGAGGGTCTGACCTTTTTCAGCCCTGAGGAGACTCTAGGGCCTCCAGTGGGGCCCGCATCACCGGTATTTGCGATGCCTACAGAGGAGCTGAAACTGAGAGCAGTGTCTGCTGCGGAAGCACAACGCCTGGTTGGTTGATGATTAGTTCGGGGGTGATATGCTTCAATATTGAAGGTATTGAAGATGAAAATTGTAATCATCCATGAAATAAATGAACTCAATATATTCAGGACTATAAGTTATTCTAATTATCATCATCCATGAACTGGGAATCCCTCCGAACCAACCATTCAAATGGAATGAGAGAGGGTTTTAAACACTATTGAAACAGACAAATTGATGAGTGAAAGCTTCACCTGAGAGATCCGAGAGTATTTTCGTTTGACAATTTGAGATGGAGGAAAGAAATAGAATATCAGATGATCAGGAGATGGGACAGATAGGAAATGATTGAATGTATATCTATATACTTATACTGATACTATATTATATATTATGTATAAAATATACTATACATTACATTGTTGTATTATATATTGTATTATATGTATTATACTATATGTATTATATTATGTGTATTATATTATGTATATATATATACATGTAGTGTATGTAATATTATATATGGAGGATGTTTATTGAATATTATATATGTAATATCATATATGTAGTATCATATATGTAATATTATATATGTAATATTGTATCTATAATATTGTACGTGTTATTTTCTATGTATATATATATATTATATACATATATATATATATATATTATATATTATATATTATATATGTATTATAGTATATTTTATATTATATATATTATATACTATATTTCAGATTATATATGTGTTTTATATTTTGGAACATATATTAGATTTTAGATCATATATTATTTCTTATATATATTGTATATATATACATACATTTATATTGCACAATATATTACATATTATGTATTACATAATATCACCCGAAGTAACGTAGACCCTGCTAACAAGCGTTTCCCTTCAAACATCAGGGTGATTTGGCTCAGAGCGCCAGGAGCTGCCAGCCGAGAGTGAGGTATCTCAGACACCTGCAGAGACCCCCCTGAGGCCAGCAGCCACATGGGGGTGTCACCAATCACTGGTGGTGGTATGTTTGTTGGCCTATCAATAAATTTGGTATTCTTTGGATGGTCATAGCTGATCAACCATAATAGTTAGGATAAGTGATTGGATATCAGTTATGATTGGTCAGAACAATGGTCAATTCGAAAAATGATGGGTATATGATGCTTGTTAAAGGCGTACAATCTCAACATCAAGAATATCCCAAGAGCTCAATACTAGCTAGCATTTACATTTAGCCTAATGTTGGATCTTTTGGGGGTAGTATCCCATTTTGAGAAACTCATAATATGGTCCACAAGTAAATGGGCGTAAACAACATGATAATCACAACAACTATATAGTGTTTGCCAAACTGGGAATATGACAAACAGTAATGGGAGTATCACTTACAAATCGGGTCTGTGGTTTCAAGCGTGTAAGATGTTCCACAAATTTAACATGGGATGACGATGATGCCAAGTTACAGTAATACTTCTGTCTTTTGAGATGGTCTACTCGACAACCAACCAGAAAGGTGGCCTAGTTTTCTAGTCAGGATAAGCTTCCAGCAGCAGGCGACAAGTGTTTGGGTATTGAATGGTCAATGCCTGTTAGAACATGCGTTTTGAGGGAATTCCAATTTCCAGAAGTAACATCTGGTATCAACCATTGTTGGCAGTCAAAATCAGAATTCCACCGTAATTGGTTGCTTATTGGTTCCCGCAGGTATGCATGCATGCATATATGTATGTAATGCATGTATGTAATGCATGTATGTATGTATGTATGTATGTATGTATGTATGTAATGTAATGCAATGTAAGGTAATGTAATGTAATGTAATGTTATGTTATATTCTGTTATGTTATGTATGTATGTATGTATGGATGCATGCATGCATGCATGTATGTATATGATTATTTATTGCATGGTATTAAGCATCATGAAACTTCATTAAACATCATAGTCCGACGATTAGTTGGTTGGTTAGCGGTGATTGAAAACCAGACTTGCTTGGTGTCCCAGAATTGGTTTCAAGGGAAATGTTCACACAATACCCCGTTGTTTGGGCTAAAGAACTGGGGTTTCCTGTGACCTTTCCCAAAAACCATTCCATTGACTCCCAGTTTGGTTGGTCTAATATGTTAATGCCTATTTTTCATCATTTATGTCATGTTTGTCAACTCTCAGTTGAACTCAATTTTCCCACCAATCCACTGCTTGGTTCTACCCTTAAGTCCCACCGGCGCTGGCAGGTTGGAACCCGCGCCTTGTGCCCAAGGCTCTGAAGTGCGCACCGTGTCACAGGTGTCACAGGCGCGCAGCGTGCCTGGGCTGACTATGGCGTTTGGGATATGTTTTTTCTTGAAAATAGGGTACCTCTAGATCCATTGGTTAATGATCATTATCCCTATTAAATGGCGATATACCCTATTTTCAGACACACCCATATTGTGAGGTTACTATGGGATATTCTTGAGGTTTTATGGGAAAACTATGTGATATTGTGGGGATATTATGGGAATACGATGTGGATACTATGGGGGTTTTGTGGCCATATGTGTGATATTGTGGGATATTGAAATGGGGGAATCATGGGATATATAACCAACAGTTATGATGATGTTTGGGTCCGTCGGAAAATGGAGTATACCCCAAAAGTGGATGAACTTCATCTTTTGATTTTTGGGACATCTTGTTCTCAAGACAACCCCATGTATCTTATATGCGGATGATGCTCCTTAATCCACTGAGATTTTTTCAGGTTTGGTGAAATCTTGGTGACTCTTCCCCGTGCTGTACTAATCCCATGCGACCCATCCAAAAACCATCTACACTTCTCCAAAAACCATCTAGGTCCATCTAGGTGATCCAACAAATATGAAGTTTCAATATTTCAACATGTCCCTGTTCCAGTTATATTTCCCAGTTGTATTTCCCAAAATAAGTTCAGAAAAGAAACAATGATATGTCCATCATAGGTTCCATCATTCTCTATTCTTTGGGGGCACCAACCTCCATATTAACATCAAATTGTCCCCATGGTTTGCCAAATATGATCTTCCGAATGATTTAAAAATTTAAACCGAAATTTATGTCATTATACATATATACATACATATATATATATATATGTACGTATTCTTTATATCTACAACCACAATTTCCCAATTTATACCCATGAAAATCCTCCATTTTCACCAAAGTCGCCCAGGAAGAGGTCGCCGCATCGCCTGGTTCAGAGCCACAGCCCGAGTCGCCGGTGCCTTCCCGGACGGAACAGCCCGCCAGCCCCCCTCGCCGGGGATGCCCAGGGGCCAATGGGATTTCCAGGACAGGAAAAACACAGACATTTCACCCTGAAAAATGGTGATTTAGAGTGAAGAACTAGTGATTTAAACTCAACAAATGGTGATTTAGACAGAGCAAATGGTGATTTAGTCATGAGAAATAGTGAATTAGCTAGAATAACTAGCGATTTGGGCTGAACCAATGGTGATTTAGTCAGAAAGAAATAGTGATTTTGCCAGAAGAACTAGTGATATCTAGTGATTTAGACTGAACAAATGGTGACTTAGCGACAAGAAATAGTGATTTAGCCAGAATAACCAGTGGTTAAGACTGAACTTTGTCATTTATTAACCATAAAACACTGGGATTCCACATGCTAATACATAGGATTTGGAAGATTTGGGGGGATCTCGATGTTTCGGACTCCAAGATCTCATAGTTTTCCGCACAAAGCTATAACATCAACCGCACCAGTGTCACGGAAAGGCGACTGGTTGTCAGGGCATGATATGGGGTTTTGACCCTTTACCATCATTTGTATACCCATATTTGTTGGATGCAAACATGGCCGTAGCGAACCAAGGATTTCTAGTGTGTGGATCAAAAAAGGATTGACAGGGATGTCTTTGTGAGATACAACTCACCCTTTAATAATCAAACATGGCAATGGTAAATCCCTATAAATGGGAGGCTTTTACATGGAAAGATCGAACTAAAATCGGGGATTTTCCAGCAGGCCATGTTTTATGCAGTGTATTTGATTTGGGAGACAGGTGACATGCTATCCCTTCGTGGGCGTTCATTGCAGCTTCCACTTCTTAATCGCCTCAAAACTCACACAGATCTGCAAATGCATAGGACAATTCATACACTCCTGACATTCTTCCCAGTTGAAGCCTCCATATTCCCCACATGGCTATGATTCTTCCTGTGTTTCACACCCCAAACCGGATCTATTTAGGACCACGAATTCATATATCAACCCGCCAACATTGAGGATTATCAAATGCAATATTGTAGAGAATATATAATAGATATATATATATATATTATGTATATATATATATTACATATACGCTATCATGTTTGTTCTTTCCATATGCTAATTAAGCACCCTTGGTATGTTATAATTGACAGCATTGCTACAGTATCTCTTGTCAACCATCTTTTGATATCCAAAGTTTTGGGGTAGGTTGATATCTTCATAGATTACCAATATATGAACGTATCAACCCCTGGTGACTATTAACCATATATCTTATCTACTCCTTTATCTCGGTATACACACACATATATAGAATATAATCATTATATACATATATATATATATATTTCTCCATAGATTTATTTGAAATGATGTACCCTTTGGTCGTCAGACAGTGTTTTTTTTCAATCCATCAAGTATTTGAAAGCTCCATTGAGTTCGGGGATTTTCAATGTCCATGTTTGATTCCCAGGTCGATCCCTGGTGCCTGCTCTTGCCATGTCCTGGGCTGACATGGAGGCGGAGCCTTCCCATGCGCGGTGAACATTTCACCAGCAAATATATGGCTTTTAGGTGCTCCACTCACCATCTTTTTTTTTAAATGGTGCTTTTCACAAACCAAAAAATGGAGTTTGAGTACCACACGTGGGGAATAATGGGGATGACAATTGATAAATCATGATTGATTGGGTATGAAATAGTGGGTTGTTCACCTACGTGGTCTCTTCAGGATACCCATCATAGTAATGATACCTATCAACCGATCAGTATTTTATGGGATGGGACAATGGGATAGTGGGATTTTCGCTTGATCACTTAGGCAGAGTTCCCTGAGAGGTTGCCAGACGCTACCAATGATGATTGGTCTGGAGATGATAATAGCACTTCTTCGGGAGACTAAGCACCATGGACTTTGAACATATGTATATTAAACAAATATATATATATATATGTATAGGTATGGTTCTATGTGTCTTAATCTCCGTATTCTATGGTATAGTACATTATAGATCATACACTGTGTAATTATATATCGTAGAGCATCCACCATCACCTTCCATGGCAGGCGGCGGCGTTGGAGCCGACACCCAAGTGTGGCTCGGTTGTGGCACAGGGTGGGGAGGAAGGCTTGAGCAAGCACGGCCTGATATATTATGCAGAAGTAGATAGATACACACCATGCATGATATATTATTACTATTATGATTATATATATATATATACATATGGATTTATGGATGGATTGATGGATGGACAGAGACATACTTGCCAGCCTGCAGTGCGTTTTGATTTAAGATGAACATATCATTCCATTCCGTTTGCCAACTCCCTTCTTCTTGATGATCAATTGCTTCCTTGCAAACCCTTCGCCAGATTTACCAAAAAGGTCGGATCTATGAAGTTTCAATCCATCTTATTTCCCGAACATATACCCTATTGATATCAGATCATGCATCTATTCTATCTATGCTTTTTCTTCGAGGCCCAGTCCAGTTCCAAGGTGCTGAATTCATCCCTAAGGTTCAGAGGCTGTGAGTCCATCCTACCCCTCAGAGCCTGTGGAAGGGACTGCATGGACCTCAAGCTGCATCACCTTTCATACCGGCTTTGATACCTGAAAATCTTGGGGGAAAAAAAAACTACATCCAGTGAATCCAGTGTCACGTTCTCACCTGTGGGCCAGGTAGAACAAGGATGTCATGTGAAGCCTCAGAGCTAGTTGGGTTTGGATCATTCCGGAACCAGGGTGGGATTCAAAGTGAACACCAATAGGTGTTTGATGAACTCCAGAGATTCAGGTTTTATTTGCCAGACTCCATGGTCAACAATTCTAAGATCAATATGACTTGCCGGACTGTGCGCCGGTGAGATACCGTGAGACAGTGCTATCGTTTCCCTGCCTTACCAGTATATCTTGGCAAGAAATGCGAAATCCATAATCCAATAGTTCAACATGTCGTCAAGACATGTGGTCACTTCTTCAATCTTCTGAAATGTGTCTGAAAGGCATCGCTTTCCATCAGACAATGAAAGAGCCAAGGTGTCTCCTTCGAAAGCATCAAGTCCTGTTCACGATGTTCGGGCAGTTCGGGTAGAGCCTAGAAGGCTGGTCGGAGCGACTCATTGTGCTGGTTGGTTGATAGGTATTCCATGGGATTCCCCTAAGGGATAGTGAATAGTCCCCAGTAAACTGGACAGTATATAAATCCCTTATAATCATCAACAGGGGTTTGAACACTGTTCATGTGCCTATAGCAGCAAATTGGGGTGCCGACAGACACACACTCACATTAATTTGGTAATTCTTTGTTATATCAACCTTCGTATACCTCGGTCTAGGCCCCCATGGCTGTTCAATTGGGGCTGGTACCACTACCATATCATTTTGATCTTCATTCATCGCATTGTTTTGGGGGAATGCACAAAAAAGCACCCGAATTTCTAAATACGGGGTTGATATCCCATTATATTCAATAGTGGTAGTAGATCTGAGGAATCTATGAATCTGCGGGTATTCTATGCCATAAATATTCCAGCTCCATGGTGCCATGGACCATCTGGGGCCCCAGATTGAAGCGTACAACTCTTGGCCAGGCCTGCGTTCGAAGCGGTCAGGTGTCCCAGGTTCTTTTGTTCGATTCCACTAAGAGAATCGAGGGACCCGATGGCTGTGACTGTGATGCAAGAGGTGATGTACCTATCCTCCCAAAGCTGGTGGTTCAACCCAAGTGGATGTTTTTTTGTATGTGCTATCATTAATTCTCCCACAACATCAATTCTCATGGTTGGGAGAACAGGACTAAGATGGATTCAGTGGGTTCTCACAGTCCTAGGCAGCTCCGCAATGGGAGCCAGTGGCTGTGCCAATGCGACAGAGGCACGGAAAAATTGCCATAGCTAACTGTTTGATTGCCAGAGGGCAAAACAAAGAGATACTGCTACGGAGATTGATGTATATGTATATATGTATATATATATATATATATATGTATATATATATATATATGGTATAATATGCAATACATATATATATATATATTTATTTATCTATTTATTTATTTATTGGTTGATTTATTTATTCATTTATTTATTTATTTATTTACGGCCAGGACGGATGTGCTGCCCGGGAAAGTGCGTTTTGACTGCGCAGGGCCAATGTTTTGTGAGATTCTCCGCGTCGTCCATTTGGGCAAATGGAACACGAAAATTTACTCCCTCATTTCTACTCATTTCTACTCATTTCATCAACAACATGATCATCATCATCATCATCATCATCATCATCATCATCATCACCATCATCACCCTCACCCTCACCCTCACCCTCACCCTCACCCTCATCATCATCATCATCATCATCATCATCATCATCATCAGCATCAGCATCATCGTCAACAACATCAACATCATCAACATCATCAACATCAACATCATCAACATCAACATCATCAACATCATCAACATCAACATCATCAACATCAACATCAACATCATCATCAACATACATCCGGGGACGTGGTAAAAACCATAACTAAATGAAACCCTAACTAAACCCTAAACAAACCCTAAACAAACCCCAAACAAACCCTAAACAAACCCTAGATAAACCCTAAAGAAACCCTAAACAAACCCTAAATAAAACCTAAAGAGTTGGTCACATGATAAACCTTTGGGCGGCACCCCCGGCCTGGGTATGTATATATATATATTATATATGTATACACATTATACTGTACTATAATATAGTATGATGTCTATTCGTCCTCAATGATCTCAGGTCACCTGGTAACAGCACCGGGTGCCACTAGAACTGTGTTCTGTGTTTTTTTAAAACATATGTGGGCTCTGGGTCCTGACTTTAACCTTTGCCCGCAGCAGGGTTCTGTTTTTCTGAATGCACTGGTTGGCAAGATTTCGGCACAGGTCACCATCTCCTGTGTATTGTGCCAACCTCAGTTCTGTTCGGCTAGTGGCACGTTGTCCAACAGCTTCATGAGTGAGGGTGTGGTTCTAGCCGCCAGATAGAAAGGGTCTTGGGATGTTTTGGGTTTACTGTTAGTAAGACAATAGTAAACCATCCCCAAAATTACCATAGACAAATGGGTGGTATGAACCATCAAAATATGGGTGGTTTGTCATTGCTTTTCAAACATGTTTTCTCTTCTTTCAAATGTTCATACTGTTTGTTGCAGGAAATGCAGCATGCAACGTTCCATTCCAAGACAAAATCGGGAATTACTGAATAATGATGATCCATTAGTGTCCAACAATCATCCCATACTTCCATATAAGCATGGACAAACGATAATTTATCATCCAGGTCCATATCTGTTAATACTCCGTTCATAGTTACAATATGGTACGCAATGCAAGTGAAAGCATTAACATAATTTTCAGAAGTAAGGGAACATCTTAACCGAACCCTCTATATTTGGGGTAAAAGCATAGTTTCCGGTTTCAATTTCCCCTAAACCCATTGAATCGTTTCTCAATGTCAAACAACCCCCCATGATAAACACCCTGGGGTTTGGGGGATGGGATTTCCATAGCCGGGGACCCATGGGGTGTGTTGAAAGTTGGGGGGATGGAATTCGTTCACCCACTCATACAAGGGGATGAATCCCATTCCCCTACTATATGATGTCTAATAAAAGATAATACAATATAGTTATAACATACAATATGATTTGACACAATACAATCTCATGATCATGACATATCATGATTCATATAATCTGAGATATTTCATGATAACTTTCCATCATTGTGATAACCCATGAAATTATTTGATAACCCATGAAATATCTCAGGTTTGTCATGCCAAAATTCCCATGGACCCTCCACGAGGCCTCCATCGACCATCTCCACCGCATTCGCCTCGACTATCGCCTTCACCACTGAATTGGCCATGCCAGGCTCGGCTCGGCTCGTGGTGTTTAAATTCGTTTGTTTCACTGTGGAGAAATGGTGATTTTAGCATATTTTAGCCTCTGGTTATTTAACATAGCCATGGAAAATGGCTAATTTTGGATGGTTTTCCCAGCTAGAAACCTCCATTTATAGGGGATTCTCCATGGCTATGTTAAATAGCCAGAGGGTACCATGAAAAATAGGGATTTAAAGATCAACAGGGATGGGAAACCGTTCAGAAAGATGAATTTGACCATCGAGAACCGGAGATGTGATTCAACTAAAAATTGGGATTCAACTAAGAGATTTGGGGGCTTCTTAAGATGCGGACCCCTATTTATCATGGAATTTATTTTGGGGTCATTTTGAATGGAAACCCATGGTTTGCCAAGTTGGGGAAACTTCCAACTCTATGAGAATGAAGGTCACTTTAGTTTGAATTTGGGTCATCATGGAGTCATCATGGACAACTGCTGGTATCCGTATTTCAAACAAGAGGAGCCAACGAACCCGAATGCAGATCACGTAGAAAGACACATAAACGATGACCACAAAGATAAACTATCTCATAAATCAAACACATATATGCCACCAAAAGGTTTATGTAACTCACTGCACGCGCTGGCGATATTGCTTTCCCAGCTATGCATAGAATGCAGATAAATACGACATCGGTCACGGTCAATCTCTTTTTGACCGCTGAAGCATTGCGACGTGCCATCATCGCAAAGCCTGCACAGGTCGGACAAGATGAAACAAATCAAAACACACGCACACACATGATTCGACAAAAGGCACCTCACTCGGAGCGGCAGCAGCACACCGCGCGCGGACGCCGCCAGCGCAACCGCGGCAGCTGCAAAGTCCGGACTAGGTCCGAAATCGTCAGAGCTATGTGCTCTGAAATGTGTCTGACATGTATCTGAAATGTGTCTGAAATGTGCTTCAGAGAGCCTTCCAGTGAAGTGTGGAGTGTGGAGTGTAAAGTGTGGAGTGTCAAGTGTAAAGTGTGGAGTGTGGGGTGTGAAGTGTGGAGTGTAAAGTGNAGCCTTCCAGTGAAGTGTGGAGTGTGGAGTGTAAAGTGTGGAGTGTCAAGTGTAAAGTGTGGAGTGTGGGGTGTGAAGTGTGGAGTGTAAAGTGTGGAGCCCATGTGCTCTAAAATGTGTGTCTGAAATGTGTCTGAAATGTGTCCGGTGTGGCCTTCCACCTCAAGCTCCATCCAGAAAGCCTTCCAAATGTGTCTGACATGTGTCTGAAATGTCTCTGAAATGTGTGGAGTGTAAAGTGTGGAACCCATGTGCTCTGAAATGTGTCTGAAATGTGTCTGAAATGCGTCGAGTGTAAGTGGAGCCCATGTGCTCTGAAATGTGTCTGAAATGTGTCTGGGTGGCCTTCGACCTCTCAGGCTCCATCCAGAGAGCCTTCCATGTGCTCTGAAATGTGTCTGAAATGTGTCCGGTGTGGCCTTCCACCTCAAGCTCCATCCCTTGAGCCTTCCAAATGTGTTTGAAATGTGTCTGGAATGTGTCTGAAATGTATCTGAAATGTGTCTGAAATGTGTTGAGTGTAAAGTGTAGAGCATGTGCTCCGAAATGTGTCTGAAATGTGTCTGAAATGTGTCTGAAATGTGACTGAAAAGTGTCTGAAATTTGTCTGAAATGTGTCCGGTGTGGCTTTCCACCTCAAGCTCCATCCAGAGAGCCTTCCAAATGTGTCTGAAATGTGTCTGGAATGTGTCTGAAATGTGTCTGGTGTAGCCTTCGACCTCTCAGGCNAGCTCCATCCAGAGAGCCTTCCAAATGTGTCTGAAATGTGTCTGGAATGTGTCTGAAATGTGTCTGGTGTAGCCTTCGACCTCTCAGGCTCCATCCAGAAAGCCTTCCAAATGTGTCTGAAATGTGTCTGAAATGTGACTGAAATTTGTCTGAAATGTGTCTGAAATGTGTCTGAAATGTGTCCGGTGTGGCCTTCCACCTCAAGCTCCATCCCTTGAGCCTTCCAAATGTGTCTGAAATGTGTCNGTGTGGAGTGTAAAGTGTGGAGCCCATGTGCTCTGAAATGTGTCTGAAATGTGTCTGAAATGTGTCCGGTGTGGCCTTCCACCTCAAGCTCCATCCAGAAAGCCTTCCAAATGTGTCTGAAATGTGTCTGAAATGTGTCTGAAATGTGTCCGGTGTGGCCATCCACCGCAAGCTCCATCCCTTGAGCCTTCCAAATGTGNATGTGTCTGAAATGTGTCTGAAATGTGTCTGAAATGTGTCCGGTGTGGCCATCCACCGCAAGCTCCATCCCTTGAGCCTTCCAAATGTGTCTGAAATGTATCTGAAATGTCTCTGAAATGTGTGGAATGTAAAGTGTGGAGCCCATGTGTCCGGTGTGGCCTTCCACCTCAAGCTCCATCCAGAGAGCCTTCCAAATGTGTCTGAAATGTGTCTGAAATGTGTCTGAAATGTCTCTGAAATGT
>BGPT01000658.1:45105-72171 GCA_003297045.1 Symbiodinium sp. clade C Y103
TGTCACAAAATGCCACGCCTGCCACACGAAACGAAGGTTCGACACGTTTGAAACGTCCAAAACATGATCACCTTTGTGGCTTCCCCCATAGACACGGCGAGTTGGCGCCAAAACGGACGCAAACGGACGGCAAAGCCACATGAAACGAACACAGTCCAACCCCCAGACCCCCAAGGTAAAACGAGAACCCTTTGCTACGCATTCNGACGCAAACGGACGGCAAAGCCACATGAAACGAACACAGTCCAACCCCCAGACCCCCAAGGTAAAACGAGAACCCTTTGCTACGCATTCGGGAAAAAAACATTTGCACCTTTCATCTCTCTACCTTGAATGATCAATTACCCTATAGGCCATGGGTATATGATATGAAATCTGCGAAACCACCGGCCACAAAAGATGCCTGTTAACTCAAACGGCGCCTTAGAGTAGTAAAGCGAGAAGACATACAAAGCACAGCATGTGCAAAGGGGAATTCATGGAAAGGGCCGAAGTTGACGTGTGCAGAAATGAGTGCGTTTGCATCTACGACCAAATCAATGTGCCCTCTTCATCTTGATTGACCTTGACTCATCTTGATCTCCATGGTACCATCAGACCTTGCATTGCAGTGGCGTTTCGGAGATTCCAAGCTCTTTTTTGGGCTTCATATTACGATTCACCGGATTTTGCAGTGGTATATATTCTAGATGAATTCATTATAATGACCCCGCCCCATTTTGATGTCACTGGAATGATGGTTAGGATTGGGGGAATCATTCCCAAATGGCGTGTCAGCTATTTCCAGGTTATAAATACTATAGTGATTTCTAGTGAAGTATCATAATTCAGCCAGATATATGTTTTTCATGGCAAATCATGGTAAATCATCGACACATGGCCCAGTTTCCATGGCAACCTATTAAATTACTGATTTTTATATCATATACTCACCGTTTTTTTCGTTTGGTCACCTTGCCCACCCATCTTGGGAGCCAGGCGCCCAGGGCCTTACTTCCTTCACCGACTTTGGTGATGCCTCGGCTGGTGCAGCCACTGCAGCCACTGCCGCAGCCACTGCCCATGCGACCTGTGCGACCACTGGTGGTGCAGCAGGTGGGGTGATGGATTTGATCAGCGTCAGATGGGGATATGTTGACCAGTAAAAAAGGAGGGAAACGTGACATTAATCTGGAAAACGGGTGATTCTTGAGCTGGGAAACCATGGGATTTGTTCACAACGAACGTGGGGGATCTTTTCCACGGGAAAGAGGTGAAGGACGAAACAATGAAGCACCAGCATGCCATGCACCAGCTATTTTGGTGCTGAACCATACATACCATACCAAAATGACACCCTCCTTCTGATTCTGATAGACTCCCATAGACTGACCAGTTGGTGATTTTGTTTCCCCTCCTGCCTCCGATCTCAAGATCTCAGCCGTCGACTAGATTCTGGATCGGTTGAAGCCAACAACCAGCTGATCGATAGAATCCACAGGGGTTGGATTGGCAAATGCCACATTCAGGAGACACGAAACATCACCAACCAAGATGGGTTTTGGATGTTTTTGGTATAGCGATTCCCGGCGATTCCCCCCTTTCGTAGGCCAGGGTGATGTGCCATTCCATACTTTGAAACCTTGCAATATCATTTGGAGTATGAAAAGCGTCCAGAACAAGGCCGGAGATTGTAGGATATAAAATGTTATCATATATGTCTATATAATATTATATGATATTATTATAGTATATTAATTATAGTTTAAAATTGTTATATATATATATATTATGACAATTATTCCCCTTACATCCCCACAATATCATCATGCATGGGGCAACCCCTTCATTTCCGGAGCATGTCCATCAGGTTCCCAGTGCAACAACAGCTCCCATAGCTGTGACAATGGCTGCACCAGCACCTAAGCCACAGCCTCCGCAGCCGCTGCAGCCGCAGCCGCTGCAGCCTCCGCAGACACCACAGCCACAGCCGGAGTCGCAACAGAGTTCCAACCGCAGCACCCCACTGTGTGGAGACCCATGGGATCCTGTGACGTTGGAAGGTAGATCTGGGCCGCAACGAAGTGCTGAACGGCTTAGGAATGGATTTTGGGACAAAGAATGTTGGAGACATTTTGGAGACATTTTGGAGCGGTAGTATCAAAGGTGAATTTTCTTGAGGTTGGTTCACAATCCAAGGGACTAGGACACATTTGTAGACCGTCAGGATGCTCACCTCAAGCCTGTCCTCTTCGACCCTCATGGACAAATTCTTGACAATAGCACCTCGACTCCAGGGAACACCGTGATTACAGGCATAATTAAACTATATGAATGGAGAGATGAACATTGATTTGCCAGCCGGGTTGATGTTGCAAGGGTTTTGATTCATAGCCCTCTGGGAATCAAACAAAATCTCAGGATACTTCCAGATCAGTACCCTCTGGGAATCAAACATGGCTGGCTGGAAAATGTTCCAGTTCTATCCATTTTTCAAATGAACAGCTACATTTGGAGGGATTTCCCATCTAGCCATGTACAGAGATGGAATCCGGTCGCCGGCTCGTGCTCAAGCCTGGCCATGCAGTGTATGAACTTGTCAGATTTCATGGGGGGATGCTCAGGAAAAGACCTTATTTAATCAAAATCGGGAAAATAATGGAAGACCAGCTTCAACCTATGAGAGTTTGAGGTTTTGCCCCGACAAATCAGATCAATCCGTACGCACTTGTCATGATGAATTCAAAAAGGTGCGAAGCAAAGTCACTAAGTCACTCTCAGCACTAAAAAAGGTACCAGTCACCAGCACCGCCATGAGCAGAGCTAGTCACCTAGTAGCAACCATCAGGGGTATGGGTCAAAGTTTAAGGCCCTCAAAACACAGAGTTTGGTCATTTTCTTGGGAACTCATGGCTCATCCATCCCAATCCCATTTGCATTCTTAACCCACAAAGATCCACAACCCCCCATACCCAAACTAAATGAAGTCAATCCATTTAACTACGTAGTCAGGACTAGGGCGCGGAACTTTGGCTTGGCCTTGCTTTGCCGCTGAGACAAAATGTGCAACGCACAAATATAGGAACGGGTCTTTGTCCGTTCATATTTTGAGAATATAAGAATGCTGATGCTTTTGAACCACTACCAACTGAGATGCACATCCACTATCTTGTGGTAGAAGTTGTTTTGTGTTCAAGGCAGGCTTGACATGCTGCTAGAATATATGCCCACTGAGAATTGCAAATGATATTGGAATTGGAATGGCTCAAGTCTATATACAGCAAGAATATGCAAGAATACATATCAAAAACTCACAACCATATCATCAAGCGTCTCTTTGCAATGGATGTGGCGGATATTGATCTTGAGAGCAGCCCCAGCACGGCTGCGCCGAGCTGTTGTTCACGTTGGAAGCAGCAATGTTTTCAGGACACCACAAGCATTGCTCTTGCTGCGTTGCATCAATTTGTTGTCAGTTTTCAACAAACATTACTATGCGCGCACATCGTTTTTTTTCCCTTTGTGGATCTTGCATGGGGGTAAAATGACCGAAATCCCATGTAGTGAACTTGTGAAGCGTGACCCTTCGACGGTGCAGGAACTACACTTTGTTTGGACTGAATCGGAGGAGCTCATGTTGGAATTCGCAGAATCCGTCCCTTTCTATGGCAACATGGGACGTCCACAGGTTTCTTTGATCAAAATCTTTGGATATTTCAGGCAGTGTTAAATCATGTTAAATCGTCCCTCAAGAACTGACTGTGTTTGCACAGCATTGCAGAGCCAGGTCAGACGACACTGGTCCTTGCGATGGAATCCGCTGTGGTGGCTTAGCATCTTGGGCTGTGCCATCTGCATTTTGCTGGGCCATGGATTTCACGCGGCTGTTTGCCAGAGCGGTCCGGTCCGAAGCGACGAGCCGCTGAGCTTGTCTGGTCTGATTTTAATTGGCTAGTGACACCCCCCCAAGTGAATTATATTTTTTGATGATTTGATGGTTCTACTCATTTCACTAGGGGGGACTGACATATTTGTTGTCACCTGTCAGCTCTTTGTCACTGAAACCGGATATGACTGAGGTTGGATGTGGAGCGACGCGCGCGAATTTGGTGGGTGTGCTGCCATTTGTTACAGCGATTTTTTCGAGATGAGTTACCCACAGATTTCCCAGGTGGCCCAGTAAACCCAAATAATTTATCCAGGTTATAGTTCCATCAACAAAGGTTTCACTATCGTTGTTTTACTATCCATGAAGCCTTGGTTTCACTAGGTGGGGCCCGCAAGATCGGCAAGTTGGTAACTTCAGTATCTGGGATTTATTTTGCAGATCTATCATCTATTGGCTATATAGACATTATAATGATATTATATAATTATGATTCTATGTATATATAGCTATAATAAGCTATAGATGTAAAATTTCTGGAGTCTTCAAACCAACAAACAGAAGTGATTGGAGACAAACCTTACACAACTATACAAGTATACACAACTAGGAAGTGCACCTTGTATGGATAAGACATGATATAAAGACATATAAAGCATTACAAAGCTATATAATACACAGAATACATAGAATACTGAATAAAAGACTAGAATACTGTATATAGTATAAAACTCAAACATGGAACTATCTGAAATAGATATCCAAACCTCTATGGATTTTCATCCAATGACCATCCCCAAGGGTCCCCTTAATGGGTCCCCAATGGGTCAGGGCCAGGTCTATTGCTACTCTGGTGGCTTTGTGGGCACCGTCCTCACGGATCTCTTCGCCCTCTGCTCCGCTCTCCTTTCGGACGGCGATCCGGAGGAGTGGGGGCCGCGGGGACGGTGGGGGGCCACGGGTGTGGGGAGTTTCCCATGGGGATGTGTGAGAGTTGCAAGCAGACTTCAAAATTCAGGGCTTCTCAAGAATGGGGTATCCAAACCTGGCATTTGAGGCTTGCGAATCGCAGGATTTTTTGGGATCTAGATGATCCAGCATGATCCAACCATGATTGGGATTGATAGTTCGCAATTGGGTGACCAGACCCAGTTGCTGTCTCTAACACATCCCAGCAGCGGATCTCAGAGGAGAGGAACAGAACGGTGAGATCTTGCGAGGTGGCGATCTTGATTCAGATTCCTGCTGCAGATTTTTTACCTGAAACTGGGATACCCCGAACAATTGCAGTTCTTTATCATGAATTTCCGAATTTGGATCAGGTTTTTTCCCCCAAATTTTGGACAAAGCCAATGGTCGGAAAATGCGATGGTTGGCCGGGACACCAAGGATTTGGTACATGGTGGGCGACTGGAATCTCTTGTTCCGAATGAGCCGAAACTCGTTTGGAAAAAAAACAACTGACAGGGAGGGAAAGCTCTGATTTTATTTTGAACGGGGTACTTGCAATCGTGTTGTTGCGATAAAAAACTCTCTGACATGTATATATTGTATAGATATATGAATATGATATCAATACACAAACATACATCATACACATATATATATATAATATATACATTATATTATTTACACATATACATAATATATTCGATTTCTTGGGGCTTGGTGTCTGTTGTCCCTTGGATTTCATGGCCTTTTTTGTTTTTCCACCAGGCAAAGACACGGTGTTGATGCATGCAGCTGCCATCAGTCGCGTGACCTTTGGCGCCGCCTTTCTTGTGGCGTCGGGTTCCTCAGGAAGATCCCACGATGTGTTGGATTTTGGATGATTGGGGTAACCCCAGCTAAAGGAAAGCTCCATATTGATATGGATTATGTACTGTATATGATATAACATATATATATATACATAGTACATAATAATAGTTATATCACATATTATATATATTATATATGTATGTTAATACACAGAGAGAGAGAGATACATAAAATATATAGATATTCTGATGCATATGTATATATATATATATATTCATTGTCCACCCTACTTGTACCTGGGATGATGATTCAAATCTATTCAAAGGGCAATTGAGCCCGCCAAAATATTAATATCCCAAGCTTGGTACAACCCCACAGGATCTCTTTTACATAACTCTCATCAACGCATTTGTTGTTCCTGTTTTTTTTTTTGCAACCAATCCGCGATGTGGAGCAAGGGGGTCATGCAAGTGTTGATTTGCAAAAATGACATGCCTAACACTGTCACGCAATCTGTCCAATCTGATGGTTTGCGTGGAAATTGAGTATATAGTTTGCATCGTCGGGCAAGTACTTGCAAAGTTCAGTTGTCAATCACAAATGATCCCAGTTGATTGACAAATCGATCATGCATATTATTCATTGCAGGTTTGGAGCAAACCATCAAAACTTATATTCCTGTCCGTTTTGGCTTTGGTTCAAATGTAAGCGCGTAGGCACAGAGATTGATTCATGATAGACCTCCACTAATCCAAAACATGTAACATGACCAACTAATTCAACAACCTGTTTTTTCTTTGGTCCCCTGATATATGTTTGTTTCTGTGGTCCCCTGATGCACGCATATCCTTAGGTATCTCAAGTGGTAGCTTTCAACGTAAGACTAGTATCTTAATTTGGGTGCATACACATAGGGTCCCGTAAACATTTTTTTGATATTTTATTTTCCAACATCCCAGTGTTTCAGCTCAATTTCCAGGTTTCCTCAATTTTTATCATTCTCACATCCCAATATCAGTTGCTTTCGCCCATCTGCAACATAATTTCCTGTCCAAATAAGTTATTCTCTAGACTTTGAGATCCCATGCTTGCAGTTCAGTTTCCAAGCTTCACGATTTTCTTATCCCCACATTTGTTGAGATATTAACAAGTTTCACATTCCCAATTCTCCCTTTGGTTAGAATCCCGGGAATCCCTGGCCCAGTGTGGCCTCAGGTTCGTCATCGGTCTGCTAACTCCAGCGGGTCAGGCTGCCTTAGATCACTGGGCTCATGGTCGAGCTCCTCCTCCCCCACCCCAAGGAAAACAACCACCTCCACCGCCCAAAGAGACAGCGGCTCGCATTTTTCAGGGACCTGGGAGAAAAACTTGTTCTTTTGTTGATTTTCCGGGACTTCGAAGGTGGCACATCATTTGGGTTCAATCTCCCAAAATCTGTGAAATCTCATGGTTTATGAACATGTATCCAAGTAATTGGGGAAGCAAACAAAATGCATCAACTCAGGCCATCACCTGGATCATCCGCTTGGTTTTTTGTGCCTTCATGGTCGTGGCATATCTTGGCTACACACCACTGCTATGCCTGGACTACCATGCAGAGGAGGTTCGTGAGGCTCAAAGCAGAGGAATCTGGAAATTGAAGGTGGGGGTTGCTGACTCCCATGCATGCTGCTGGTTTCATGGGCATTAAGTCAAGGTTTGCCCACAAATGTAAGTACATGATATTATGTGGGTGTACCGCGGAACTATCCAAAATTGCCATTTCAAAGGGAAAAACGATGGTGTTGTACTTTGGGAAGCTTGCCAGAAAAGCCTATAATTGTTGAACGAAAAAATGCCATGTCGGGTCCATTTGGGTCCCCGATTTTTGGGCAGACCTATCCTTTCCATCTACCAGCACTATGGATGATTTGGCCCTGAAGGTGGCACTAGTGGCTGGCGTGATTGTCCTGGCAGCCGAGGGGTTTATGTTTTCCAGGTGCCATGCTGGCTGGCTGGACCCAGGTGAGTGAGCGAAGATGTTATATGAGCTTATGATGCAAGTAGTGCTTGTCCCTACTTCCTGAATGAAATGTCAAGAATTGTGGCGCCTTTTGACCCTTTTGGATCCTTTCTGCATATCTGCACCCAGAATCTGGTCCAGCAAATTGCACAGCACGTCTCAAGACATATAGAAAGATCACCTCAACATAGTAAAACGGATATCTTGGTGAATACCTGTGGCTAGGCACAAGGGCCATTAGGGCCTGCCAAAAAGTTTCAAAACTATGACATCACTCCGTTCGTTTTGGCAGGGGCCCTGGCCTATGGATGTTGGCAGCGCAGCCTTTCTTCGTGTTGGGTACAGCATATCTTATGGAGGTGCAGCAAACAGATGTGGTTTTCGGGTGCCGGGTACCATCACACCATCTATGGTTTGAAAAGATTGTCCTTAAGTAATTCTAATTATTCTGGGGACCCCTTCCCACATCTTCCCACTAAAATGGGGATTCATGAATCCCTGGGCATTTTACTACATGTTGTGCATGCTGGCAGCAATAGTTCGACTGGTCTCCAACCCTGCATTTATCTCAAACCTTTGGAAGAATTGAGCAGGTACCAGAACCGTGATCCACAATTCTCCCAGATGGGACTCAATATTATTGGCCCCAATTTTGGGAGAGGAACTACTTCTAGGATCTTCTAGGTCCATCCACCAACCACATGATGACATGAGTCCCTTGCCATCTTGCCAGGGTAGCCAACTGAGTTGGCGACGCTCTCTTGCAGCACTAGGCGCCTTGTTTCCCTTCGTTGTGGTGGGCAGCGGTTTTGCTGCCTGCGGCCCAGCTTTGTGGGAAATCCTGGCGGGAAAATGACCTGCGAGATCGCGGCGCGGTGAAAAAAAGTGCGGCCGAGATGGGCGAGATGGGCGCTCTGCAATCCTTGAGCGCAGAATGTTGACCTAGCCACCATGTGTTCTCTCTACACTTGATAATAAGATATGTATGTATATTTTTGCATAGTATATAATTATGATATTATACGTATATATATATATACACATATGCAAATAAATATACTATATACATTCAGGAGGGTGTTGTGCGCTCAGATTTGGCTGACTTGTATGATTTGTCTACTGCTGCCTGCTCAAGGTGCGAAGATGCATCTTGCACAAGCATCAGCCTGCCGAATAACAACCCAAGAGTTGTGTCAGGTACAGACCAGTTTCATTGGGCATCATGACAGAGCAGAGATTTCAGATGGGGATTTTGGAACACTCTTTGAGAGGGTGTGGGTCAAGAGCATTCAAAATCTATGACTCAAGGAATCGTGAGCGTCATTTGTTTGCCATTTTCCCTAACGAATGTTCATGGGATGGTTGCCATTTCTTGACATCAACATGGAATTATATGGAATTGAACATCTAATACCATCAATCACCTGATGTTCTAGCAAATTTTGGGACAACATCTTGACATATTTTGACCATTGACCAGTGGCGCATGGGATGCAGTTCGCCGTGCCTCTCCGACCTCTCGAACCTCTACGACCCCTTCTGGGACAACCAGTAGCGCTGCTGGACGACAACGGCAACGCAGCACGAAGATGTCAAGGCCTCGCCCTTCCCGATCTTCGTGCTGCAGCAGAAGTGGAATGAATTGAACTTCAAGTCCGCCAAATACCAAAGATGTTAGTTGTATTTCTTTTTATAGTTACTGTGTTTTAATATGTTTTAATATGTGTTAATTGTGGTTTAGTTATGGTTTAATGTGTTCTAATATGTTTTAGTACGTTTTAATATGTGTTAATAGGTTTTAATATGTTTTACATACTATGTTTTACTATGTTTTGATATGTTTTAATATGGTTTAATGGATTGAAATTCAATTAATCTATTCATCCAGCTGTGTTTGTTGGGTACTCAAAGTGGACCTGCGCAAAAGGTGCTCAGTACTCAGCAGCAAAACGAAAGACCCGTGATATACCATTTGGAAGTCAGCATCCACAAAGAACAATTCGTGTCGTCTTTGTGGTTATGGGTTTCTCCGAAAATTTGGTACCCATGGATCCCAAGGGCACTGGTTGATTATCATGTTTCCTATTCAAATGTTGCAATATCTTTGGGTCACGCCCAGATTTTCAGATAAACCCAGTGGAACCTTATTGAAGCATCCCCTGGCATTTGGGCCTAGCGGCTAGTGAAGTTGGCATTGCAGGATGCTCCAGGCAATTTCGATGCGTGGGAACCGCCACTGCAATCTTGGTGGCGCAGCGATGTTTCCAGAGACGCGATCGGCGAAGATGTGGCTGCGCGGCGCGAAGCGTTCAATGTGACAGCACTATGGAGGAATGTGGCGCCTGGATTGACGGCGCAGCTGTGGGTCAGGCACCCAAAATGGATAGCTCCCAAACATTTGCAGGTCCTTGAGCATTAGTTGATTTTTGACCAATGCACATCTGTCATTATCCAATTCAGAGGTGAGGGTGGGAAATGGTATTGGCCAGCTTGTTTTCCTTAGAGTCTCTGCAGACTGGTACTACAAGAACATGATTTTGATCACCTTGATAATTCATTGGCACAGCAGCAGGGTATTGGCTTTGGGAAGTGTTTGGACTTGTTTGGAATCTGAAACCTTTGAGCTGGAGTGCTTTGAATTGCACTAAGGCACTATGGAAGCATGGCAATGGTGGGGGGCAAAGAACCCTGAGGATGCAACATCTCACATGTGCGAACATTCTTGTGCGTCAGATCAAGATCATGCCTGGAGAATCATGTGTAGTGGGAACATTGAGGAAATGTTTCGGAACATCAACTTGTCTTCTGCAGCTTTCGCAAGCATCCAAAGCATTCCCTGTGGAACTGTCGAACACCGTTGGTCAGGAGTGGCCGGAGCTGCTTGAGACCCTAGTGAAGGATGCTCGCAAGTTGTTGAAGGAGAGGAAGTGTTAGCTGTCAATAGCTTGACATAGCTTGACCAAGTCCACCCAGGTCAGCAGGTCCCCATCAAATCAGTTGTCCCAAGATGTCCCAAGTAGATCCAGGTCATACATACATCCCATCGCCCTGCCATGAATGAAGAGTGAGTAGTGGTCATTTTCTGAGCGCCTGTGTTATTCTGGGGAGGAATTGAAGATGAAAGAGGGGATCGATATATCCTTTTTTGTAAAGTCTTAAACCATATTTGAGAAGCTTTTCGTTCAAGTTTGGGTACTGGCACTTCAGAGATCTTCAGTACTTCAGGGAACGAGGTGGTTTCAGAGCGCAAATCTATCGGAAGCGTGAAGCAATCAGAGGTGAAGACGGACATCAATGATGTGCAGAGATAGACATATGAATGTCTGGTTGGCAACAGATGAATGATATTATACAATACAGTGTTATGGGGGTAAGAATTACCAAGGACCACATATATTTAAGGAGAAAACAACCATGGTTTTGTACACGTTTCAACCGTTGAATTTTGTCCTTGGACCAATCCATTTGCTAACTCTCTGGCTAACTCTCTGATCATTTGCCTTGCCTTCATTGGTGCTGTGTGTAGGCTCTGCATTGCTTTCTGTTTTCTTGTGCGATTGACAATGAGAGAAGAAACTACAAACACATGTTCATAAATGTTCATGATGCAGTTGATACATGTTCATACACAAGTGATCCGCAATATTGAGTAATTAGCCACATTCCCCTGTGAAGTGTATGGCTGGAATCGCTGAGTGTGATCACTTTCTCCCCGTTTTGAATGTACCGCCAGGATTTCTTTGGCCACGATGCCTTTCGCCCAGAGCAGGAGAAGGTGTTGAGGAGCGCATTGAATCGTCAGGAGACGCTGCGAACTGCCGAACTGGCCTAGAATATTTGTGTGTTTGCCTGCAAAAATGGGAAAACATCCCCAAATCCCCATGGTCAATCCCCATTTTCCCCACCAATAAATGTTAAAAAAGCTGTTTTACGGTATCCCCCATCGTTGGGCACGCCGATATCGGGAATCTAAACAGGCTTCATGATTTTTTCATCGTTTCTTACCCTCCCCAAATCCTCCGCTTTTTCAAATCCTCTGCTTTTTCAAATCCTCTGCTTTTCTACCATTGGCCCCCATTTGGGAATGCTCAAACACCAATAGTCACCACCTCATGTTCGACCCGTGCCGATATACCTGACCATGCATGTATAATGATTTACCTATTGTATAAACATGCATGTATAGAGTATTTACCTCAAAATTTTGCTGTTTTGAGCCATTTGTATCTTCGATTTTTTTCAGGGTCTTCCGGTACCACTCAAAACGCCGGAATTTCCAGGACTCTGAGATCTATTGGCCAACAGCTGCTGGGAAGTCCTTGATCTACCAATTAATCGCCCTTCTCAGCTGGCAACGGAAGCGGGGAATCGTCCTGGTAGTGGAGCCTACAATTCCAGTCTTGCAGGAGGGGCTGCAGCAGGGAGGGGTTGGGGTCAGGGGTTAAGTTGGGGCTGGGAGATGTTTTTTTTTTTTTTTCCCCCGTGGATTTGGATCCATCTCCAATCCATATCCAACAACGTTTTGACTTGGCAGGACCAAGTCCAGAAACTCAATGCCAGGGCAGAGGAATTTCATCGCACACATGGCGATGGTGAAGAAGCACCATTCCAAGCATGTCTGTTGGGATCCGCGCAGAAAGATGAGAAGATCATTGACCAGGCAGTGCGCGGGCAATGCTGCTGCTCAGCACAACAATTAATATGGTGACTGCAAGTTGGTTGGTGGATGTTGGTGTTGTCAAATTTGATTAATTTCCATACCTTGTTTGTGATTGGTGAGATTGACTGTTTGTATATAGGTGCACACATGCCGGCACAACCACCACTAGTGCATGCCGCAAAGCAATGCCCTGACCTCCTACCACTAATTCCTAAACTGAATGCAAGAAAATCACTTGAAATGCCATGACCCAGTGCAAGATATAGCACTGATTAGCACTGAAAGTCTTTCTTTGCTGCCACTATTGAGATCTCTTCAGCTATCTCACGACCAGCCAAAGCATCAGCCACCCGCTGAGGTTTAGTCTATTTGTGCCCGGAATCGTTGACACAGAAGTATTTGGAGGCCTTCTTTCATTTGCGTGATCGATCTCCGGCAGCAGCTAGAAAAAGCCACGGAAAAAGCTTCATGTAGTTGCAGGCCCCACATGGAGGTTTCTGAACAGGAGGGATCCCCAAGTCACCAGATAGGTTTCAATAGTAAAATGGTCGAATTTTTGATGATTTGGGGGTACCTCCATTTTAGGAACCCCCCAGATCCTTCATGATTTCAAATCCATTCACATCCTATTGTGCATTGATTTTCATTAGGGGAAAAACACATCAAAATCACCCAGGTGAGCTTGTCTCGATGTTTGCGGTGGATGAAGCGTGTTATATTCCTCTCTGGGGTCAGAGCTTCCGCCCTGCCTTTCAAGACCTTTCATGGCTCAGGGAAGCGCCACTCGTTTTTCGATGGGAACGTCCCCCACGGTCCCCCCCGAAAAAAATGGAGTGACAGGAGGTTGATGGGGAGTCATGAGAAGTTATCAGTTCGTGTCTCGTAGGTTGCTTGATATTGCTAGATATTGCTATCGTGATTCGCTGTTGTACAAATGCCGCCGGTTTCCATCTTGCATCCAGGCCTGTTGAGATCTCACCTTACTGTACAAGCTTCAGGGGGATTAGCATCCATTTACCAGATATTTTGATGTTCACAACCGGTACTGGGTTTTGACCCATCTAAGGGTGCTTGTTAATTTTCTTGGAACAAGGTAAGTGAGAGAACCTCGCCCGAAGTAAACCCAGGAATGGATGAACATGTCAACCGGAAGACATGCTGAACACCAACATGAAATCACGAATCACATTTGGGCTTGTTTGAAAATATGGTAATTACATGTAATTACTCCATCCATGGCTTAGCATCCAAGTGTCCAAGCGATCTGTAACAACGTCTGGACGGGTCTTTGGTGATAGCCGCGCTGAGGTACGACTCGGTACCCATCTTGGCCCTCTCGGGCACAGCACCTCCAAAGCGTCAGCAATACATTCGTAACTCCTTGAGCCTGCAGAATCCGCTTCGATGCTTGGAGGATGAAATTCGGTGGTTTCATGTTCAAACCACCAAGCAGATGAGGGATTTAAGATGATCTTAAATCTTGTTCCAGCTGTTTCGCAGCGGCAAATGCACAGGATGACAATTCCAGATATTCCATGCTCGAACCAATTCCCTTGACATCCTGAAACGTGTCAAGGCATGGTGGAAACCGTACAGTTTGTGGATCCTGCTGGTACAAAGACGACTGTATTTTCTGGCTTTGATCCTCCAGACTCTCACGAAGGTATTCGAAGATCATTTTGGGTGTGCCAGAACAGGTTTGGGAGATATGGTTTGAGCATATCATGAAGAGATCAGGCATCAAGTGCAAACATCCCTCGGACATTGCTGTAGCTAAGGAAGCACAAGGCCGCTGGACTGGGATTTGAAGCTACCAAGAGATGATAGTTTTCAAGCAATTGAATTGAAATTTGGTTGTCTAAAAGTAACATTGTAAAGCCCAATCGAGCCTACATTTGGATTCAACATTCCATACCAAGGGATATAGTTGCATGAAGCTTGTTGTCACAGGGACAGCAGGCTTGGTCAGCTGAATGGTGGAGGGAATGTAGTACTAACAAGCCGCCTGTTTGGCAAGCCAAAAAGCAGAGTTCCCAGTGATTCCCAGTGCAAAGTGAGGTTTTTCGGGTCCTATTTCCATCCATTTCCCATTTTGAATCCCAGTTCCATCCAGTTCTGTGGGTAAAACCCCCTGTGGAGGCCCATGTTTCGGCCCAATTTGCAACTGCAGATGCACCGCTGTGAGACAGAACCTCGGAAGCACGTCATCACCATCAAGTCTTCAAGTCATATCAAGACAGTAATCTTCGCTACCATCCATCATCCGCATCATTTTCTTCATGTGCATTCCTCTCATCATTGTCTTCATCTTCATTATCCTGCTCATGACCATGAGCATCATGATCACAATCATAAGGGTGACCACTATCATTACCATTGTCATGAGAATCATGATTGTCCTCGCGATGATCGTAATGTTGGCCAGGATCGTGCCTATCATCAACATATCATCAACATACGATTAATTAACATGTAATATACTCATATAATCCTATATAGTCTACATTATCCTGTTCATTCTCATGATTTGTTTCATGATCCTTCACATTATTAGAAGGCCATCATCATGATCACCTTGATCATGATCATCATGGCGGTGTCCAATCCAATCCCGGAAGGGGTTCAAAAGCAGTTGCAGCGTTTGTCAAGGAGGAACGCAAGTTGCAGAAGGTTTTGGAATTGCTGGAGCATGGTGCATATCCCGTTGCTCTGCAGCATTGAAGCAGCGGTTGATACCCCATACAACAAAAATAGGCATGTTGTCCACTGTACATGGAGACTATTCAAGTGGGGATGTAATATTGGCCACGGTAATGCAGTTACAAATTGCCCGGTGTTTGATTGATGACCCATTCTGGACATGTCAGAGGATCGCCTTTGTTGGACATCCATGTTTTATCCCCCTTGGGGATAGATCAAAGCATGTTTTGGGGGGATGAAGCCTCACTTGCCAGCGATTTTCGCACCAGAGTACCAGGGTTTTTGATCCACCGCCAAATTTCAAATTCTAGCCACGTTGTAGCCACGTTACACTGGTGGATATTCAGACAGATACTGAGATACTGAAAAAAAAAATATCACTGTGTCCCCAGTATGTCCATCAGGATGGAATGCGCCTTGACGCGACTCACGAGTTGACGCCAAAAAAGTCGTGTTCTTTCGAACTTGACGCCACATCTCCGCCAAATGAACCTACATGATCCTACCTGTTTGATCGTTTTTGTGTTTATTGGTGTTGTTTCTTTGGGTAGTGGTATTATGGTAGTTTCGTAGCATTCCTTCACTCACAGGCAGTGGTGTACGTGCCCACTAAACCAGATGCAAGAAGGCGCTCGGGTCATCAAGGTTGTTTCAGACACACCCAAAATCATATTTATGCAAGAGTACATTCCATTCTATCTTCATGATCGTTGGTTATACAACCCAAGTTCTTCTCGTTTTTGCCATGTTTTTCCCATGTTTTTCCTTTTGCCATTTGGAAGACATCCCCTGCAGGGTTCGGCGACGTCTCACTGAGTCTCTTGAAGATCGCACCTTGGAGCGGCCTCCGGAGACACTGTTTTTTGGATCCAGGTAGCCCCAAAACAGACAAGAGATAGGATCTAATATATGATCTAATTCAATGGGATAAAATGCAATTGGACTATTATGGACTATACCTTCTGGTCATCAAGCCTGGCTTGCTGGAAAATCACCCCATGATTTTCCCATTCAGTTCCGGGATTTGCACCTCACAGAGCGGTTTGTCAAGAGCACACCCCCCAATTATCAGCATTGGTGGATGACACGGATGATGCGATAGAATGTGTTTTTGTGTACCCTCCGGTGATCAAACGTAGCTGGCTGCAAGATCTTCCATCATTGGAGGTGTTAATGTGCAACTCATCTACAAATGGGGATTTCCAATTGCCACGTTTGACGACCGGATGGTCGATGCTGCTGTGGTGCGCCAACTACAGGTAGCCTCACTCTGACTATTGGCTACATGGATGGTGAAACACCACCTGCATCGAGAGCCTTGATTAATTTGGACACTTGGCCTATATAGCGACCTCAAAACGACCTCAAAATAAATTATGGTTGGTATATGGGAATAATCCTTCAAAATGGATGACTGGTTGTTTTCTCAGGAGCCGGGGCCGTGAAAAAAATTGCTCGGATTGATTCACATCCCCTGAATTTCAACTGCCCCAGATTTGACCTGCCACTGCTGACTTGACTTTTGATCGATTTACTTTACTATCTTTTGATGTCTCTGGAATCTTTACAAGGGTGTTGATTGACAGGTTCATGACTTGTGAGTCGATTTCATGGTTGCCCACATGTATTGATAGAATACCCATGAATACCCAGTCAATACCCAGTCCCTGACTGGGCCCAGCTTCGTTACCTTCATCCACATTTTATCCACAAAATATCCAGGAATTCCAATCGAACGAGATCGATTTGATGGTGGCCACTGATGCCTATGGACAGGGCATCGATAAGGCAGACATCCGATTGATTGTCCATTGGGAGCCGCCAGTGAATTTCGAGATGTACCGAGGATGCCATGTGGGGTGCGATTGTGGGGCTTCACTGCGAGTTGGCGTACAGTTTCACATAGTTACTACATGGTACTATCGTTTCTTGGGTTGGCTCAAAGGATTAAAAACGGTACATGCTTGAATTGCGCATGCAATTCTCCAGGAATACTGGTTTGGGCTCAGGTTGGCGATGCCAGGTCGAAGGGAATTTTTGCATGTAAATGTGCAGCAACTGCAATTGGGATTCGCCGGACAGAACCCACCTTGATTTTGAAACATGTACAAAGATTGGGCAATACTGGGGCAACACGGGGAGCTCTATTAGTCTCAGCCCCGGATTCATACCCCTCCGAGGAGGTTTAATTGTGGGGTCACTACAAATTTAGTAGCTGCCCAGATGGTATCTTTTCGGATGCAACCCTCTAATTATTATAGATCAACCAGAGATTGGTAATCCGAGGGTGACATTACGGCTACATTGATTTGTGTGAAACTAGGCTACTTGGTAAGCCATTTTGGGTGGTATACCAGATTTTTTCGACACACCCAAAAATCATATTGTTGCTCAAAAATCCCATAACCCAATATATCCGAATATCCCCATTCTTGTTGGTCATAATACAACCCAGTTTATGCAATTGAGGTGGTCAATAGAGAGAACATTCGCCACACACCCTGTGGATAGTCCTACCCTTCTCCTGACATCGTTCCTTTGAGGTATGTAAATCACATTGGTCGTGCCGGCCGCGACGGCTTTGAGGCTCGATGCGTCTTGCTCTACAGCGTCTTGGCGAAGACAAGTTGTGGTCATTTTGAAACGAAGGGCCTCCCCCTAGAGCCGCAAAAAGGAGAGGTAAGGTAAGTTGGTTTACAGCTCCACTATCTACAGGATGTATGGGTGATGAAGATATTTTACTACACTACGAATGGGTGAAACTAAACCAACTTAAAAGTTGGTGTGTCCTTTCTTTACTGAACACGCAAAAATTGGCTGGAATGGCTTCATTCTCTTTCCTGTGACCAGATGTGTCACCATGGGTGCCCAAAAAATGGATCACCTCAGATTTGGGGTCGCCCCAGGGCGGGTAGTCCCTGAGGTAACAGTTGCTGGGCCCAACTCTTCGAGAGCGGTAAATGCTTTACCAGAGAGCCTGGAAACTCAGAAACCACGGAGGAAGACAAAACGGTGCTTGGAGAAAATTGGAGAAGTAAACCTACCATTTAAAATCCATTTGGGATGGTCAAAATACCACCCATTTATGGTATTTCGCGGTCTTGTTGGGGACGGTTTATCATTGTCGCTTACAGTACCACATGATTGCTATCCTGGCAGGGAAAGCAATTCTTTTGGGGGGTTCTGTTTTTGGAAATGCCTAAGGCTGGAGGAAATGGACGAAGAAGATCGGCAGGCAGAAATCACAACTCATGGGGGGCACAAATGTGGGTTTGTTTGGGATTGGGGTATACCGGTATACCGGTATACCTCAAAGTTGTTCAGAGTACTCTCAAACCCCTTAGTCGCACCAACTCAGCTGTAGAACCAGAATTTGGTCCAGAAGTCAATACAGGAAAGTCGCTCCAACTATGTTGCGTTCAGGTGGTGGGAAACATATCATAAGCAGATTATTCTTGACTTTATGTTCACTTTTGGCTTCACTCAATTGTCTCTTACATGTTGGACATGATGTTTCATCATCATGTGATTGAGTAGGTGTGGATGCTAGATGCCGCGTTTAGGTTGCAAACTGATGGCTTCGAAATATGTGGGGTATCTTTAGTGAAGCTAGTGGGGTTCCTACTTCAAGTATAAGAAGAGTTGCCTGCTTGCGTTTTGGAGCTTGGTGGCTGGTGCCGCTGCAGGGTGCCGCTGCTAGGTGCTGCTGTCAGAGCGCTGTGTGCGCTTTGGAGCTTGGTTGCTGGTGCTGCTGCAGGGTGCCGCTTGAGGGTGCTGCTGAGCGTTTGGTTGCTGCCAGATAGACTGCCAGAAAGAATGTCAGAAAATATGCCAGACAGAATGTCAGAAAATATGCCAGAAAGAATGTCAGAATATAAGTCAGATAGAATGCCAGAGAGAATGCCAGATAGAATGTCAGGTAGAGTGCCGAATGAAATGTCACACGGAATGCCAGACGGATTGTCAGATAATAGAATATGTCAGTTCAAATGCCAGAAAGAATGTCAGAATATATGCCAGATATAATGTCAAAAAATATGTCAGGTAGAAGGCCAGAAAATGCCAGATAGAATGTCAGAATATATGTCAGAGAGAATGTCAGTTGGTGGGTAGTACTCGAAGAAAGTGATTTGGAGGGACACTCTCATCGATTCCGGCATTTTGCTGTTTTCGGTCCTCCATAGAACCTCGATCGAATGCATGCCTTGCCAAGGCCCGAATAGGATTTGTTCCCCACGCCAAACAAACGTTTCTCTGGTTTTTTCGTTCCAACCAATTCAGGAATCCATGTTTGAAGCGTTCACAATGGGAAAGCCAAATTCCAACAAATTCCACATATATAAGTTCAGGAGAGTTCAGGCGCACAATGTGATATAGTTGAATGTTGCGTTTCCAATAGGGTTTGGTCCCCAAGACCAAACAAACAGTGCTTCCAACCACTTCAGACATCCAATTTTCAAGCGTTGACAGTGGTAGAACTGCGCATACATAAGCTCAGGATAGGTCAGACCAGAAGAACATACAATGTGATATGGTCTTTACTATTTTGTGTTGACAATAGATTTTGTTTCTTCGCACCAAACATATCGTCGTTCCGTTCCAACCAGTTTAAGTCACCCATGTTTGAAGGGTTTACATTGATAAAACCAAATTCCACACGCAAAAGTTCAGGATAGTTCATACCAGGGGAGTACAATATGGGATCTAGTTCCATGATGCGTTAGCAATATGATTTGTTCCTCGCACCACACAAACTGTTCTCTACGTTATCTTGTTCCACCAGCTCAGCAATCCATATTTGAAGCGTTCACATACATAAGAATCATACCGGATGTAAACTCAATAATTGGATATGGTTTCATATCGCGTTCCCAATAGGATACGTTTCTCATAACACCTTACTTCAACCCTCAACAAACATGTTTTTTTTTGCTATGGTGGGACTTGCATTTACAATGGGGAAACCACATCCCTATAGATTTCATGTTGAGAAAATGATCAAATCGTGTTGGTTGGACTTTTCTGGTCCATTGAAGGCAAAGTTGGTGGGACTACCGGGTTCCGCTCTCCCTTTTTTTCACAGAGAAAACATCAAACATCAATGGTAAACCATGAAACTTGTGTGGTATCCAACTTTTAGACGCACCAAAACAGAAACATTTTTGCTGGCACGCGCAATGTTGTTGGCAGGTAACTCATTGTTGCGATCCCCTGCTCGTCCACTGAATCTCTTCAGAACTGCTTTACATTGACCGCTGGTAGTCGTCCCTTGCCCGTTTTGCTGTCATTTGTCAGGTCGAGTTTGCCTCACGTTCGACCCTGAAAGACATGGTCACTTCGAAGAAAGGTTGCCGCTGGCGCCGGTTGCTTCAATACTACGAGTGTGAAGACGAGCTGCCCTTGGAAGGCTGCATGTTAATATGGACATTTTGCACCAGACTCACTTCCAGATCCAGCAACCGTGATACTAAAGAGAAAGGGATAGGTTGTTGTTCAAGAATGGCGAATAATATCCCGAAATTGTACCTATTTTCTGGAAAAAAATGATTAAACCCCGGACAGATCGAGGGACGAAGCGGTTGACCATGGTTGACCCCTTCTTTTGGCTCAGGAAACAACTCCTTCAAGTAAGGAAGTAAAGGGAGTTGCTGAAACATGCTGAAACCATGACAATCATGTGCATTCCATGTTTTTTTCTTGGTGTGTCTGTGTGTGTGTCAAAAACTTAGCATAACTTAGCCATTTCTGGCAGCCAGGCTGCGGTTCATGTGACATTTGTCTCGGTCAATATGATCGTGGTTCGAGCGAAGGCCCGAGAGCTTGGAGAAGGGGTACAGTATGGAATATCAAAATCCAAGTGGACCATGTGAGGATTATTTTTCGGACTTTTACTGGAAAAAAAATTGGAACGAATATCCAGAAACGCCTATGTAGAAGCAATATCTGCAGGATCTAAGGGGATCTGGTGGATATGACATAAGATGCACTATACTGGATGTAATGGAATATACCCTTTGGTCATCAAACATGGAAAATCGCCCCATGCTGGTAATGAAACATGGCTTGCTGGAGGAAGAAACATTTAGTTCGATCATTTTCCCATTTTAATGCACATGTGTAGTGGATTTCCCAGCTAACCATCCGTGATTACAGGAGGGTACCTCTCACTAGCTGGATGAGCGGTACCTGCAGGCAAAAACACTAGCACTACGGCTGTTTTGAAACATCTCGGGTACCATGCAAGGTGGCGCCCCCCAGTTGCAACTATTTGTAAAGCCGATAACCTATAGATATCTCTAATAGTAAACCATCATAAACCAGAGTTAGTTTGGTTCAAACCCAACTCAGCTACGGTTTTGGAGGCCCCACCTTGTGGTTTTGATCCATAGCCCAGCCTTTCCAGGCGAAGATTTCACCCTCGGTGCACGGCTGTTGTTGTTGTCCTTGCGGCTGAAAGAGGTCAGCCAAGTGGCTGCCAAGATCGATGTGACTTGGCTCACCTTGATGGCATGGTAAATCCCATCCGGTACTGAAAGATGGCTGGGACATCCTACGTAAATTCGCTTGTAAAGGGGAAGATCATGTATAATTGGGAGGTTTTCCAGTGCCATGTTTGACTACCAGAGGCTATTTGGGGTTGTCTCAGAATGTCTCAGACTTGGAGACAAACCAACAATAGATGGAGATATTAACCAGCAACGATTTGGATAGGGATATAAAATGATATAAACCACCTCGACATTGCAGGAAAAACACATGTTTTTGCCATTATTACTATTGTTGTTATTATATATTATCATGTGATTGAAAAGACCAGAAAGTTGGGGTATGTTCCACGATTGCCAAACACTGGGGTATCCGCCAGTTTGAGACGACCCAGGGCGTGTGAAGGGGCCATTTCACCCCGATACTCCCTGGTACCTTCTTGTTTCCATCCCAACATGAACAGACTCGGTTTTTTTTGGGAATGTCATTTACCAAGTTGAAGGCGTTTAGTTTTGACCAATAACCATCTCTGAGCTACTTCACTCATAGCGTGATTGCATCGCATTCTCAACTAAGAATACATATGGTGGTTTCCTTAAATGGGGTTACCCCTAAATCATCCATTATAAGCAATCCATTTTGGGGATCCCGCATCTATCATTATTTATTTGGGCTTCTGGGGTCTGAATGTGCCCCACTTTTCATCTTCTATGCTTACACCATGCTCAGCTTGGCAACATAGGCAACATCCCCATCATCACCACAGTGCTTTTGGTCCACCATCATCATGATAATCATGATCATGATATTGATGATGATCATCATCCTCATCCTCACCCTCATCCTCACCTTCATCCCCACCCTCACCCTCACTCTCACCCTCACTCTCACCCGCCTCACCCTCACCCTCACCCTCACCCTCACCCTCACCCGCCTCACCATCCTCACCATCCTCACCATCATCATCATCATCATCATCATCATCATCATCATCATCATCATCATCATCATCATCATCATCATCACCGTCATCACCGTCATCACCGTCATCACCGTCATCACCGTCATCATCATCATCATCATCATCATCATCATCATCATCATCATCATCATCATCATCATCATCATCATCATCACTATCATAATCATCATCATCAACCTCATCACCCTCACCATCATCATCATCATCATCATCATCATCATCATCATCATCATCATCATCATCATCATCATCATCATCATCCTCATCCTCATCCTCATCCTCATCCTCANATCATCATCATCATCATCATCATCATCATCCTCATCCTCATCCTCATCCTCATCCTCATCCTCATCCTCATCCTCATCCTCATCCTCATCCTCATCCTCCTCATCCTCACCAGTACGCTCACCATCACCATCACCATCACCATCATCATCACCATCATCATCATCATCATCATCATCATCATCATCATCTTCATCATCACCATCATCCTCATCCTCCTCCTCCTCCTCCTCATCATCATCATCATCATCATCATCATCCCATCATCGACACCCGGCTCCTCCTCATCATCATCATTATCATCATCACCACCATCACCCTCACCATCACCATCACCATCATCATCATCATCATCATCATCATCACCATCATCATCATCATCATCACCATCATCATAATCATCATCATCATCATCATCATCATCATCATCATCATCATCATCATCATCATCAACCTCATCACCCTCACCATCACCATCATCATCATCATCATCATCATCATCATAATCATTCTCACCATCATCAGGCACCATGCATCCCTAACCATCCACGACCATCCGTGATCTTCCCGTCTGCAGCCAGCCTTGGCAGGTGTTGGACCTGGCTCTTGGCAAGTGCGATCTCACAAACCTGCTGCCGGAGCAGCAGGTTGGATATATTCAACTGACCACCAACACTATCCTTAATCTCAGCGATCATTCCAGTAAAAGATCCAGTAAAAGATCAGTTTTTTTCATTGGGATATCAGATATGGGTTGATATCATCAACCGGGAGTGGGTAACCAACAGCCAACAACTGATATCACAACCATGATGGATTCATCATTCCAGCGGACATTAATTGGATTTCTATTTTGATGTTGCTGATGATCCTACAGCTTCATTCCCCTCCAGACTGATCCTGTGCATTTTTGATTCAAGTCCACTGCCACTAGCTTTCCTAGACAATGCCAGTGGTTCCTTTCTTTCTACAGCTGGTGAAACTACATCTTAGATCGAGTATCAGTTGCCCTAGGGTAAACTAACATAGATGTGGATTCTACCATTTGTAGAATATTCACCTGTGGAAACCATGGGTTGTCTACATCTATGTTAGTTTGCCATAGGGTAATTAATGTTCATTGCCCAAGTTGTTGGCTGCGAAATGGCTCTTGGTACCAGGAATTGCTGCAGACCATGGAAACCTTGAGGCGCGCGCTGCCATTGGCTGCTAGTGGGTTTGCCTGAAACTGGGGTATACCGGTATACCCCCAAATGGTCATTATAGATTGAACGCGTTCTGGCGGATAAAATCAGAGCAGCCACTCAGCCACTCTCAGCCACTCTGAGAGGCCAGAGCAGCCACTCAGCCACTCTCAGCCACTCTGGTAGAGTGACTGAGNAGAGTGGCTGAGAGTGGCTGAGTGGCTGGTGCAGCCACTCTGAGTGGCTGAGAGATATTGCTACCTTGAAGATGTTGCTACGTTGAAAGATGTTGCTACGTCGAAAGATCTTGTGACGTTAAAAGATCCTGGTACTTTGAAAGATTTTGCTACATTGAAAGATATTGCTACGTTGAAAGATGTTCTTGCGTCGAAAGATCTTGCTACGTCGAAAGATCTTGCTACGCTGAAAGCTCTTGCTACGTTGAAAGATGTTGTTGCGTCGAAAGATGTTGTTATGTTGAAAGATCCGCTACGTGGAAAGATCTTGCTACGTTGAAAGATGTTGTTACGTTNAAAGATGTTGTTATGTTGAAAGATCCGCTACGTGGAAAGATCTTGCTACGTTGAAAGATGTTGTTACGTTGAAGGATCTTGCTACGTTGAAAGATGTTGTTACGTTGAAAGATGTTGCTACGTTGAAAGATCTTGTTACGTTGAAGGATCTTGTTACGTTGAAGGATCTTGCTACGTCGAAAGATCTTGCTACGTTGAAAGATGTTGCTAGGTTGAAAGATGATGTTGCGTCGAAAGATGTTGTTATGTTGAAAGATCCGCTACGTGGAAAGATCTTGCTATGTTGAAAGATGTTGTTACGTTGAAGGATCTTGCTACGTTGAAAGATGTTGCTACGTTGAAAGATGTTGCTACGTTGAAAGATCTTGCTAGCAACTTCCTAGAACGATGCATGAAAGATGTTGCTACGTTGAAAGATGTTGCTACGTTGAAAGATCTTGCTACGTTGAAGGATCTTGCTACGTTGAAGGATCGGCTATGTTGAAAGATATTGCTACGTTGAAAGATCTTGCTGCGTTGAAAGATCTTGTTACGTTGAAAGATGTTGCTACGTTGAAAGATGTTGCTACGTTGAAGGATCTTGCTACGTTGAAAGATCTTGCTACGTTGAAGGATCTTGCTACGTTGAAGGATCTTGCTACGTTGAAAGATGTTGCTACGTTGAAGGATCTTGCTACGTTGAAAGATGTTGTTACGTTGAAAGATCTTGCTACGTTGACAGATCTTGCTACGTTGAAGGATCTTGCTATGTCGAAAGATGTTGTTAGCAACTTTCTAGAACGATGCAACTCAGATCTTGCTACGTTGAAGGATCTTGCTATGTCGAAAGATGTTGTTACGTTGAAAGATCTTGCTACGTTGAAAGATCTTGCTATGTTGAAAGATCTTGCTACGTTGAAAGATGTTACTACGTTGAAAGATATTGCTACCTTGAAAGATCTTGTTACGTTGAAAGATCTTGCTACGTCGAAAGATGTTGTTACGTTGAAAGATCTTGCTACGTTGAAAGATCTTGCTACGTGGAAAGATCTTGCTGCGTTGAAAGATGCTGCTACGTTGAAAGATGTTGCTACGTCGAAAGATGTTGTTACGTTGGAAGATCTTGCTACGTTGAAAGTTCTTGCTACGTTGAAAGATCTTGCTACGTTGAAAGATGTTGCTACGTTGAAAGATGTTGCTACGTCGAAAGATCTTGCTCCGTTTAAAGATCTTGCTACGTGGAAAGATGTTGCTAAGTTGAAAGATCTCGCTACGTTGAAAGATGTTGCTACGTTGAAAGATCTTGTTACCTTGAAAGATCTTGCTACGTTGAAAGATGTTGCTACGTTGAAAGATTTTGCTATAGAAAGATCTTGCTACGTTGAAAGATCTTGCTACGTTGAAAGATGCTGCTACGTTGAAAGATGTTGCTACGTCGAAAGATGTTGTTACATTGAAGGATCTNGTTGAAAGATCTTGCTACGTTGAAAGATGCTGCTACGTTGAAAGATGTTGCTACGTCGAAAGATGTTGTTACATTGAAGGATCTTGCTACGTTGAAAGACGTTGCTACGTTGAAAGTTGTTACTGCGGTGAAAGATTTTGCTACCTTGAAAGATCTTGTTACGTTGAAAGGTCTTGCTACGTTGAAAGATCTTGCTACGTTGAAAGATCTTGCTACGTTGAAAGGTCTTGCTACGTTGAAAGATCTTGCTACGTTGAAAGATCTTGCTACGTTGCAAGATGCTGCTACGTTGAAAGATGTTGCTACGTCGACAGATGTTGTTACATTGAAGGATCTTGCTACGTTGAAAGATGTTGCTACGTTGAAAGATTTTGCTACCTTGAAAGATCTTGCTGCGTTGAAAGATCTTGCTACGTTGAAAGATATGGCTAGGTCGAAAAATGTTGTTACGTTGAAGGATCTTGCTACGTTGAAATATTTTTTTACGTTGAAAGATCTTGCTACGTTGACAGATCTTGCTACGTTGAAGGATCTTGCTATGTCGAAAGATGTTGTTAGCAACTTTCTAGAACGATGCAACTCAGATCTTGCTACGTTGAAGGATCTTGCTATGTCGAAAGATGTTGTTACGTTGAAAGATCTTGCTACGTTGAAAGTTCTTGCTACGTTGAAAGATCTTGCTACGTTGAAAGATGTTGCTACGTTGAAAGATGTTGCTAGCAGCTTTCTACAACAATGTAACTTCCTAGAACGATGCACCTTAGATGTTGCTACGTTGAAAGATCTTGCTACGTTGAAAGATCTTGTTACCTTGAAAGTTCTCGCTACGTTGAAAGATGTTGCTACGTTGAAAGATCTTGCTACGTTGAAAGATCTTGCTACGTTGAAAGATCTTGCTACGTTGAAAGATCTTGCTATGTCGAAAGATGTTGTTACGTTGAAAGAGCTTGCTATGTTGAAAGATCTTGCTACGTTGAAAGATCTTGCTACGTTTAAAGATCATGCTACGTCGAAAGATGTTGTCTGAGTGGCTGAGAGTTGCTGAGTGGCTTTGCGTCTAAGATTTTCAGTTTTGCAGTCATTCCACGTTGGTCGTCGGGATTGTGGCTGTACCGAGGTTATTCCGCTTTGTTTTGCTCTCTTGCTGTGACCCTACTGTCA
>BGPT01000658.1:72705-85053 GCA_003297045.1 Symbiodinium sp. clade C Y103
CTTCAACATAGCAACATCTTCAACGTAGCAGCATCTTGCAACGTAGCAAGATCTTCAACGTAGCAACACCTGCAAGGTAGCAACATCTTCAAGGCAGCAAGATCTTCAACGTAGCAAAATCTTTCGACGCCGCAACATATTTCAACGTAGCCTGAACCTTTCAACCTAGCAAGATCCTTCAACGTAGTGAAATGTCCACTGTAGCAAAATCTTCAACGTGGCAACATCTTTCAGCGTAGCAAAATCTTCAACATAACAACATCTTTCAACAACACCACATTTCCAATATAACAGGATCTTCAACGTAGAAACATCTTTCAACTTAGCAAGATACCTTCAACATAGTAACATCTTTCAACGTAGTAACATTTTTAAGGTTGCAAGATCTTCAACGTAACAACACCTTTCNAGCAACATCTTTAAGGTAGCAACAACTTCAACATAGCAACATCTTACACCCTAGCAACATCTTACAACGTAGCAGCATCTTTCAGCATAGCAACATCTTCAACGTAGCAACATCTGCAAAGTCTACCTCTTCAAGGTAACAACATCTTTCAACGCAGCAACATCTTCAACGTAGCAAAATCTTCAACCTGGCAGCATCTTCCACATACATCTTGAACCTAGACCAGCCACTCAGCCACTCTCAGCCAGTCAGAGTGGCTGGAAAAAGCAGTCAGCCACTCTCAGCCACTCTGTTAGACTGGCTGCGCCAGCCACTCAGCCACTCTCAGCCTCTCAGAGTGGCTGCACCAGCCACCCAACCACTCCCAGCCATTCAGAGTGGCTGCACCAGCNCTGAGAGTGGCTGAGCGGCTGGTGCAGCCACTCTGGCAGAGTGGCTGAGAGTGGCTGAGTGGCTGCTTCGATTTCGCGGGCCGTGCTGCTCATCCACTCGGATATTATTGGATTTTTATGGCATATGGTATCTTCCCAGCCTATCCATTTTATGCCATTTCTGACTTATCATCTCCAACATTTTCGTGTGCAAAAGTGACGACTTGTGACCTTGGCAGGACCGGGCCATGCGGCTGGCGCATTCCCTGGGGCTCCCACTCGGGACCACCTTGATGCGCTTCAGAGCTGACACTTCGTGACATTTTGCCGCGAAAAACCTGGCATTTCTGATTCTAGAAGGGGGGGGGGTCCCAAACAACAGAAACCTGCAGTCCCAGGGATATTTTCTTTTGCGCATGACTTTCCGGTACTCAACACAGTTACGGGTTTTGTAGGACTGGTGGCTTGCCATCCTCTTTGATGCCGGAGTCGGTTTGCTTTCCAAAAGGCCTTGGAGATTTTGCGCTTCAGGGGGTAAATCATCCCATTTTTTGTCATACTTTGGTACCCACATGACCCGTACATACTGAGCTATGTATATGCCAGTTATCCCCATCAAAAGGTACGTTTGGACCGCCGATGGCCAGGCAATGAGCCGCTGCTGTACGATGGTCACATCTACTCGATGCACTCCACCTCTCTGTTGGTGTTCGATCCACCAGACTTCAGCTTGTGGGGCTGCCTGGTAGAACGAGATGATAGGGCCAGGAAACTTGGCTGGGATGGTCCAGCTGATCCTGCCAGGCCAATGGGAATCTGGAACCCGCAGCGTTTGGAGCTCAACCGAAGAAATTGGGGGCATGATGGGGGAAAAACCTGCAAACATGATCCATGTTTTTTTCCAAGAAAACATAATTCATGATCCGACATGGATGGTTTAAGAGGTAGAATGAAGAGCGTGGTGGGTGCTTTGAGGTCGACCCGCCAAACTTATCATATTTCCAACTTTGGGGTTCCCGTTGGGGCATACCAAGGCCAAAGGGTGGATCCTGCAGTGTTGCAGCTGCTCGGATGGCGAAGGGGGAGCAATTGGGACACTGTCAAAATACGTTTTTGTCAAAGTTTGTTTAAGGAGTTTAGTGTTCTTTCCTTTCCCTCTGTCATTGTCAGCTTGAATCCCCATGGTTGTTGAGTGACTATCAGCGATGGTCTTAGTTTTATAATGTTTTATCCAACATGTGGTGATTGCTTTTGGTAAGATGTCCATACTGTAACTTAAGTATACATACAGGGATTGACTGAGGCGCTTTGGCGACATCACGAGAATGCATAATCCACATTTGTGGTGCACTGGAATGTTCCAAGGAGCAAACTTGGTGGTGTCCCAAAGTCATCAACAGCAACCACCTCCAAACCAATCGATTGGTTCCCTATCTCCTTAAAAATGACACTTTGAGTGGATGCTTAGAGTTCTCAATATATGAACAGACCCGAAATCCTGCCACTGTTATTGGTTCTGTCAGTCATCTTTCACTGCTTCATCTCCAAGCGGATATCAGATATCGTCTTTGACACTATCCAATTTTGTGCGCTTGAAACTTGCAGATTGATCCCAATTCTGGCTATTGAATGGGAAGAACGATGATCAACCATCAAATGTCGAGGTGCCCTGTTTTCAGACAACCCAGTTGAATTGAAACTTGTCCCCAACTCAGGAATGAGCATCCCAACAGATCTGACATCGTGCACTTTGGAAAGTCTTCGTCTCAGATAGTCTTTGGGTTGCTCTCGACATGTGTCAAAAACAAAGATTCTTACTTTTCATGATGACGATGACGATGACGATGACGATGACGATGAGGATGAGGACGATGACGATGACGATGACCATGACGATGACGATGACGATGACGATGATGATGATGATGATGAGGAGGATGAGGATGAGGATGAGAATGAGGATGATGATGATGATGATGATGATGATGATGATGGTGGTGATGATGATGATGATGATGATGGTGATGATGGTGATGATGATGATGAAGAAGAAGAAGATGATGATGATGATGATGATGATGATGGTGATGATGATGATGATGATGATGATGATGATGATGATGATGATGATGATGATGATGATCATAATGACATATAATGACTATCATTGTTGAAGCAAATACCCAACCGGCATCCATCAAAACTCTCCATGGCTGGAGTGCCAATGGTCAGGACCTTCCATATGTTGGAGCAGGGCCACATCATTGACCCAGACTCGCAGCAGGTCCGCACGTTGCATTGCATGGGATCAAGTTGCACCCACAAATGGCCATGGATGCCGTTCACATGCTGTTTTCATCATAGATGAGTGGCGAGGGTGAAGGTGATGGTGATGATGATGATGATGATGATGATGATGATGATGATGACGATGACGATGATGATGATGATGATGATGAGGATGATGACGACCATGACGACGATGGCCCAGGTCGTGGGGATGATCCGTCCGATGACGGGGGACTTTGAGTTCTTTGACCCCATCCCTCTGCAAGTCTGGGGACCCTGGGGACCCTCATCCTCTCGTGGGATGTGTCACATTGCCCTCAGCCGCTCTAGTTTGGTTCGGGAGGTGGGACTGCCTAAGCAAACCAAATGCATAGACAAACGGAAGGCGGAACGCAAAACAACTCAACGAGGAGCCAAGCATAGTTGAAATATGTTGGAATTGTTTTATGTTGCACCTCAACAAAGTCTCTCATGGGTCAAGATATATCAAGATGATTTGATCATCAAAGTGGAGCCTTTGAGGTCGCTGAGTTCATGATGAAGCGTGGCTTTCGCCTGGAAGCACCGACTGCCAGATTGACGAATGCGCCATTCGTGTGGGGGTCCTTGGCTTGGCTGATGCGATCAGGATAAATGATGCACTGAGTTTGGTGAGGATAGTAAGTGCATTACAGTAAATTTGCAAACTAAACAGGCTATTTGGACTTTTTCAAAGTGGCATTTTAGATTCAGATGGTGGGCAAGATTTGCTTTACTGCTAACATTGGTTTGATTGGTTGGGACACTGATTAATGAGCTGTGTGGCAGATGATCTCCCCTTGATGACTCAGTGCCCATGCTGCGAGGCAGATTCTTCCAGAGGTGCTGTGCGCATTGAGTCCGACTGTGGACCACTGGACACAGCTAAGATCAGCTAAGTGTGGGGTTAAAAGATCCATTGACCTCTGACAAAAAAGGCAAAAAAGGTTGCAATAAGCCAGCTTAGTTGGCTTAGTCATTGGGAAAAATGAGATTTGGCTTCTCAACCTTGATCTTTTGGTGCAACTGATCAGTGTCCTGTCCTGGAGGTGGAACAACAGGAGGGCAACCCAGCTCTTGCCTCGGTGCCGATCTGTCATCCTTAGATGTTGCTCCTTCAGGTCCCTCAGGTTTCGATTGATAGTACCCCCAAACCATCCACTGTAAATGACTATAAACCATCCATTTTCCGGATCCCCCATTTTCAGACGAACCCAAATGGCTGTAGGAACTTCACTTGCACATGCAGACAACCGGCAGCTCAAAAGCGTCTGCCTGTCGTGCTTGGCCATGCGTTCAAATTGCATGGGCATCTCCCTGAGTTGTTGTGGCAGGTTGAAATACGCTCCGCTTGAAGATCGAGGGAACAAAGAAATAGTCATGAAGGCCATGCGTGAGGCGGGCCTCCAAAGCCGAAGATGGTAGCGAGTAGTGACATTGGATGTAGCAGATGTGGAAGATGACAATCATAAACTGGCTTGACAGAGATTTGAACTTCAAATTTGGAGCACCTTCCACCAGACCCCACAAGAAATCAAACAAATCACACGAGTTGAAGATCCATGTCACTCACATGGCCCATTGGGCCCACCTGGCAGGGCCACGGACATCAGAGCTGGAAGGTCATGCTGTATGGAAGTAAAGAGTCTGGTCCCCATGGGCAAAGGGCTTGGGCCAATCCTGCCAAAAAAGATTGGTAAATTTTGTGGAGATCCTGTTCCAGAGCAGAATTTGCTTTGCGCAGATTGAAGGTCTAGGGTATTACTCAACAAGAAAAAACATGGGCTTGTCTGAAAATGGGGTATATCCCCAAAATGGTTGAATTTTAGTGGAAAAATGATGATAATCCATTGGAATTAGGGGTTTTCCCTAATTTTCAGACACACCCACATGTTGACATTTGCCGAAGTAAACCAACCAGGCGTCAACATTTGCCTTGACCTATTGAGCCCAAGGCTACGGAGGGATCGTGACGTCTTGGCTGAAGCAGTGAAGCAGGACTACACTGTCTGGACCTTGGTGTGAAGGTCATTGGAAGTTGTGGATGGATACATATGTGATCGTATGTATACATACACGTATACATACACGCATCATACACGTATACATACACGCATACATACGCGTATACATACATACATGCATGCATGCATGCATGCATACCTACTTACGGACGTACGTACGTACGTACGTACCTACCTACCTACATACATACATACATACATACATACAGACACACACACACATACAGACACACACACACATACATACATACATACATACATACATACATACATACATACATACATACATACATACATACATACATACATACATACATACATACATACATACATACATACATACATACATACATGTACATACATGTACATACATGTACATACATGTACATACATGCATGTACATACATACATGTACATACATGTACATACATGTACATACATGTACATACATGTACATACATGTACATACATACATGTACATACATGTACATACATACATGTACATACATGGACATACATGTACATACATGTACATACATGTACATACATGTACATACATGTACAGACATGTACATACATGTACATACATGTACATACATGTACATGTACATGTACATGTACATGTACATGTACATACATGTACATACATGTACATGTACATGTACATGTACACACATACACATGCAATATATATATATATATATATACACATATACACATGTATACATGTATAGATCCATTTATATCGGTATATGTATACATGATATAACTCCAGTAGTTGGGGTTACTGACCGGGATGATAACTTCAAATTGTGATCAGTGGGCAACACAATATCATCCAGCAAAACTGCGGTGAAACAGCGAAGATGGTCTTTTTAAAACCATTCGGTATCAACCAAGAACATTTCATCACCCACAAATCTCGGAGACTTTTTGGAGATATGATTGGTAATCCAGACATCAGCTTGGACAGACTTCCAGATCCCTGAGTGTGAGAGAGCCATGAAAATGAATTTCAGCTGACTGTGGCAGCTTGCTCCTGTAGGCGTTCTGGGTAGTGAGGGCTCAGCTCAGTCTCAGGCTATGGCCTATGCTTCGCCATATTACGGAGACCGAAACTTCATGATGAAGGCACCCGGGCACTTGAAATGTCACTGTCGATGCTTTGACTCACTTGCTTGTTTTTCAGAGGGTTTATTCAGTTTATTCAGTTCATTCAGTTTATTCTTTGGTCATCTATCCTGACAATCAAGCATGGCAACCGGAAATTCCCGGATAAATGAGGTGTACAGTATCTGTGGACTAGACAATTGTCCACAGGCTGTGCAGCAGCATGGCATCGCTCTAAGATATGGCACCGAAGAAATCCGCAGGGGGCTTGGGGTCCTTCAGGGTTGATCCAGAAATGGGGAGGGGTTATAGCCTGTTGTGGCCATTTGAGGCAAAATCACTGGATTTTGAATCGCTGGATTTTGGGGCAATCTGTTTTTGTGCAATATCTTGTGAAGTTGTGACTGGATGATTTTTTGTGGGGATTGAGACCTGCTGGGTCCAGAGGGAGACCCAAAGTCGTCTTAAAGATGGGTGTCGAAACCTTTGGGATACCCCAAGCAATTGGGTTGCCCCCCAACTGAGGCAGATTGTGGTATTGCACAACCATTGACTCATGTTGAACCTGTACTTTCGGGGCACGAAAATTGTGCCACGGAGCGAATCCTTCACATCCGATCGGCGTGAGGTTCAGATCCTGATCTGGCCTACGCAGCGGTCAGCAGCCCAGAAAGCTCTCTGAAGTTAGAAGCAACTCTTGAATTGCCTTGTAAGGTCTATTGTTTTGGGACCCCATATCCCAAACATTCCAGGATCTCATTTTCTTTTTTGCTCCAAGACTTCACCGATTTCCTATGGCTTTCCTGCAGGTGAAGACCAGCTGGAGGGCCATGAAGAACGTGTCACCAAAGCTCTGTGGATCTTCTCGCATTGCGCCTTGGCTTTGAAGCCGCCGAAAATCATGGAATTGGCTGGACCGCTGGACCCACGATTATCTCAAACTCATGGGATGGTTCGTGGATTCATGTGGATTCCATTCCCTTGAATGGGATAGAGCATGATAGAACTTGATATAACCTGACCATTTGGAGCTAGAACTGGTTGCACCTGTGAAGTCGCTGGAGATAGCTGGTGATAGGTCAGAGAAGCTGTGAAGCAATGCTGGCAAGCCTTGGAGTTTGCTTCAGAGGAGCTCAGGGAGGCTTAGATCACAACGAGCGGATGTGGATTTGTAGACCTGGCTGCGATTCTGCGCTTGGACGTTTGGGGAATGTGATGATACCTTGAAGGAGGCAATGATTGTTGTTTTCGGGAAGACGGATGCAGAAAGTATCAGAATTACACAGTGCAGACCCTTTTCTGATTTTCGCAGACCTGGGCACGGACTGGCATAGACACTTCCCAAGAGTGGGCTGCTCCAGGAGTTGAGGGATGACAAGGACATTGTCAGCATCGATCTCAGAGATGACACCAAACTGTCAGTTGTCACTTTGACCCCAGGCAAGTAATCTACCACTGAGGGTTGGAGGCTCACATTTTGTAGATCACCACCATGTGAAGTCCTTTGGTGACTTTGGTCTCTGATAATCTGACCTGGCAATGATGGGGACAACATCCAGCAAATCATAGATGATTTACCCATACAATCCCCAATCTATCGGGAATTTCCCAGCCAGTCATGGAGGGTTTCCATGGTTTTCCACCATTTTTTTCCCAACCCAGACCTGGCTTTGAAACAATCCTGGCGATCTCTGCAATTTGCTGCTGGGAGCCTCAGAGCTGGTGCCTTGCAACGGCCCCCAACGGCCCCCCAACGGCCCCAACGGCATTCGCCATGCCCTGAGTCCCTGCGTCTGCGTGGTGACAGCGGCTTCATGCTGAAAGCGCTGGCGCAGGGGGTGGCGTGGACCTTGGAACGCTTGGAACGGTTGGGAACTGCCAGAATTTGAGATTTGGGGAGAACAGAATTGTCAGACCAAAAGATTAGGTAGATGAGCGCCCCAGCATTTTGTCTTATGATCAATTTTCGTGTTGGCTATACTTGGGAACCAACATTGAAATTGGCCATGAGCTTTGATTGCTTAGATGAAACTCCCAATGCACAGCTGCCATGAGGAGTCCTTGCAGCATGCCGCACCTGCGTTGTGCTGCGATTATGACTTCATGAAGCAGGTTGGTGTGGTACTGGAACCGGCTATCCTGCCTCAGGTCAGTTGGGCAAAACAGTTAAGCCCCCCAAAACAGGTGGCTTATGTGAATATGTACGTAGATGATAGTGTAGAATAGTGCATAGATGACCATGTTGAATATATGTGTATATATAATATACATATGTATCTATACATAACGATTTTACTACTACTCAAATGACCACTGGTACTCTAATTTTTGACCCGTTCCTAGCTATGCAAAGCTGCGAAGGCCGTGGAAGTGAACGGCATGGCGCTCCAATATGCGGCCCAAGACCTCATTGACCGCGAGTTGGTGTTGGAGGTGGATCCAGAGATGTCGCTTCTTGAAGTCTGGTAGGGGATATCTTTTAATATGTGTATATTATTATATAAATATAGACACTATACAAATTTAAGAATTGGGATAGAATAGGGATGTAGTAGAGAGGCTTCAATTTATGACATTTTCTGGTTGTGCTGTTGTTCATCGTTGTTGATTTCAGGGATTCCGGGCTTTTCCATGGCTTTTCCCATCCGGAGGCGGTCAGAAATACATGGCGCGCGCTGGAACATGCTCCGCCCAGTTTTTGCGCTGACCGAGCCGTGGTGCTCGAGGTGCCCGAGCTGTGGCCATGCAAGACACGCCTTCATGGGATCACTGGGGTGATCGCGCTATGGGATCTTTGTTTTTGGGAAATCAAAATCACTTGATGATGATGGACACCTGAATTCAGTGGAAAACTTATTCCGATGGATTATTCCATCATTTTTGTTACAGCTTTGTGATGGAGATGGCGGACCGCACCGTGCTTTGGATTTGAGAAAGGCCGTGCACCAGCACCATGCTGCGTTGCAACTGGCGTGCCCCAGTGTGCTATACGACGAGGCTGGGTCAGCCGCAGGTTGAGCATTGCTAGTTATGTAAGTTGTGTATATATATTAAGCGGCTACGCCCCCTGCCGCCGACCCCTGGAGCTGACCCTGTAGACCTTGTAGACCGTGTCCGGTTTCGTGTGTCCAAGGCTACCGGGTCTATCATATTCAGTGCACGCAGATGCTTCCTTGATCTCTATTATAAGATTTTTCTTCAATGTGTGCAGTCTGTGTGATGTTTGAGACCGCAATACCTGACTGAAAAGTGGCTTTCCCNCCTTGATCTCTATTATAAGATTTTTCTTCAATGTGTGCAGTCTGTGTGATGTTTGAGACCGCAATACCTGACTGAAAAGTGGCTTTCCCTTTGCTCAAGACAAGCACAACAAGTAAAGTCAGTATCGTGCATCGGCACAAATTCAAAGACTCCGTGTTTGAACCGCATGCTTCGAGCCCGCCATGCTGCTGCATTTGTCTTCACCGTCGTCGAGGAGGCGCAGCGNTGTTTGAACCGCATGCTTCGAGCCCGCCATGCTGCTGCATTTGTCTTCACCGTCGTCGAGGAGGCGCAGCGGGACAGATCCGTCTGTAACGGAGTCTGTCAACATGTGCAGAACGAAAACAAAGCACAGTGTTTACAGCTGGCCAATGGAAGCGCAGCGACAAGGACCGGGTGTGTCGCGAATGCACAAAGCATTATGCAGACGCTGGAACCCCGTGGCAATGCAATGTGTGCAAGCTGTGGCATGTCGAGAACAATTTTCCAGAGAAACATCGCCAGAGGCAATGTAGTTTTTTTCGTGTGTGTTTGACATGCGAATATAAAAAGCCTTGTTTTACATGTGGCGTTCCAAAACCGGAAGCCGCCGCGAGCAACGCAAGCGGCAACAAGCGATTCTAGCAGAAGTATGGACAGAAATTGCCGCGAGAAAGGCAGAACAACCAGGCGACACAAAAAGTGGCGCAACAACTGCGGAGCACGCAAGCCAGCCAAACAGCTTGGACGCAAACGTCGGTTGGCGGACGTATCCTTGTCCTGCTTGCAATGCTGAAGTGCAATCAACCGTGGTCAACGGGACAGTACACTCTCGAGGACACTGCGGGCGACAATTTCGAGTTGCAGCAGGTATGGTGTGCCGCACTTATTTGCATGCTTAATTGTCCCACATGCAACACCATAGTCGACGCAACAAAACCCGATGGTCGCATTCAAAACCGACATAAAGATAGCACAGGTCGCATTTGCAAGACATACCANTTGTCCCACATGCAACACCATAGTCGACGCAACAAAACCCGATGGTCGCATTCAAAACCGACATAAAGATAGCACAGGTCGCATTTGCAAGACATACCAGTGGAAAAGTGCAGGGCCTGTAGCTGAAGCTTGAATCTCTGAACCGACAGGGACTAGTTCCAAAACGTAACCTATTTCCAAAATGCCAGTCCCATGCCTCCACACCGATGCCACAACAATCTCCTAGTGGGCGGTTCCGAAACAGCAGCGCACCAGGCCACTGAAGGACGGAAGCGGTTCCCGGCAAGGCTCAAAAACGNTGGGCGGTTCCGAAACAGCAGCGCACCAGGCCACTGAAGGACGGAAGCGGTTCCCGGCAAGGCTCAAAAACGGCGCCGTCGCCACGCTCAAACAGCGGGCCTGCGGGCCAAGGCCCCCAGTGCCTAACGTCACCTTCTGAATTCCTTGTTGCTAGTAGCTTCATGCCTTCAAAACAGCTCCACAACGAAGTCCTACCGGGCGGTTCCGAAACAGCAAAACACCATAGCACTGAAGGACGGAAGCGGCGCCTAGCAAGCAGGCTCCAGTGCCTAACGTTGCTTTCTGAACCTACAAGAAAACTAGCTGTCTTCCAGCCATTAAGGCGCAAAAACNGACGGAAGCGGCGCCTAGCAAGCAGGCTCCAGTGCCTAACGTTGCTTTCTGAACCTACAAGAAAACTAGCTGTCTTCCAGCCATTAAGGCGCAAAAACGGCGCCTTCGCCATGCTCAAACGGCAGGACCCTGAGGGACGGACCGGGCCTGCGTGCCAAGGCTTCCAGTGTCTAACGTCACCTTCTGAACCCCTGGTTGCTAGTAGCTTCATGCCTTCAAAACAGCTCCACAACGAAGTCCTACCGGGCGGTTGCGAAACAGCAAAACACCATGGCACTGAAGGACGGAGGCGGCGCCTAGCAAGCAGGCTCCAATGCCTAACGTTGCTTTCGAAACCTACAAGAAAACTGGTTGTCTTCCAGCCGTTAAGGCTCAAAAACGGCGCCTTTGCCATGCTCAAACAGCAGAGCCCTGAGGGACGGACCGGGCCTGCGGGCCACGTCTCTTGCCTTGAACGAAGTCCTACCGGGCGGTTTCGAAACAGCAAAACACCATGGCACTGAAGGACGGAAGCGGCGCCTAGCAAGCAGGCTCCAATGCCTAACGTTGCTTTCTGAACCTACAAGAAAACTGGTTGTCTTCCATCCGTTAAGGCTCAAAAACGGCGCCTTCGCCACGTTCAAACAGCAGGACCCTGAGGGACGGACCGGGCCTGCGGGCCAACGCCCCCAGTCACCTTCTGAACCCCTTGTTGCTGGTGGCTCCATGCCTTCAAAACAGCTCCACAACGAAGTCCTACCAGGCGGTTGCGAAACAGCAAAGCACCATAGCTCTGAGGGACGGAAGCGGCGCCTAGCAAGCAGGCTCCAGTGCCTAACGTTGCTTTCTGAACCTACAAGAAAACTAGCTGTCTTCCAGCCATTAAGGCGCAAAAACNGGAAGCGGCGCCTAGCAAGCAGGCTCCAGTGCCTAACGTTGCTTTCTGAACCTACAAGAAAACTAGCTGTCTTCCAGCCATTAAGGCGCAAAAACGCACCTTCGCCACGCTCAAACAGCAGGGCCCTGAGAGACGGACCGGGCCTGCTCCACAACGAAGTCCTACTGGGCGGTTGCGAAACAGCAAAACACCATGGCACTGAGGGACGGAAGCGGCGCCTAGCAAGCAGCCTCCAGTGCCTAACGTTGCTTTCTCAACCTACAAGAGAACTGGTTGTCTTCCAGCCGTTACGGCTCAAAAACGGCGCCTTCGCCACGTTCAAACAGCAGGACCCTGAGAGACGGACCGGGCCTGCGTGCCAAGGCCCCCAGTGTC
>BGPT01000658.1:86379-98260 GCA_003297045.1 Symbiodinium sp. clade C Y103
GGAAGCGGCGCCTAGCAAGCAGGCTCCAGTGCCTAACGTTGCTTTCTGAACCTACAAGAAAACTAGCTGTCTTCCAGCCATTAAGGCGCAAAAACGCACTTTCGCCACGCTCAAACAGCAGGGCCCTGAGGGACGGACCGGGCCTGCGGGCAACGGCCCCCAGTGCCTAACGTTGCTTTCTGAACCTACAAGAAAACTGACTGTCTTCCAGGCGTTGTGGCTCAAAAACGGCGCCTTCGCCACACCCAAACAGCAGGGCCCGCTCTTGCCCTGGATGACGAACCGGGCCTGCGGGCCTCGTCTCTTGCCCTGGATGACGAACCGGGCCTGCGGGCCGCGTCTCTCCCGCTTCTTGCCTCAGTTCCAACATGCACCCCTAGCCGCTTCTGGCTTTTTCTCTTCTCTACTTGCTATCTTTTGGCCCCTTGTTGCGGACCAGGCCTGCGGGCCACGTCTCTTGCCTTGCATGACGAACCGGGCCTGCGAGCCACGTCTCTCCCGCTTCTTGCCCCAATTCCAACATGCACCCCCAGCCGCTTCTGGCCTTTTCTCTTCTTCTTGCTATCTTTTGGCCCCTTGTTGCTAGTAAGTGCTCCTCTGACGCGCTCCCCCTGCTGGCGGCAGGGGTCGGCGGATATATATGTACATATGTATATGTATATATGGGTATACCTATATGTATACATATGTCTATAATATATATATATATATACATATACATGTATACACAGCTGTATTATATGATACTGTAGAGGTCTGGGCCTCCAATTTTAGACCTTAAGGCCCCGATATTTTGGTCTTTTTTAGCACTTACCATTCTGTAGTTGGGGCTTCTCAGTTTTGACCAATACCCACATGATGTTATATGGGGTTATGCAAACTTGACCTTCCACTTCAGCAATGCCCAAAGTCCCTGGTGGTTGTATTAACTGATCAAGTGGGGATTGTCGGAATTCCAAATGGGAACCCCAGACGGTTAACCAGTAGAAGGGATTGGAGTGATGGTTTGGGGACTAACTTCGGAGCGTGTCTATCAATACAATACAATCCCATTCCCCCAAAATTCAACACCCCCCAGAAACCATGGAGGAGTAGGTCATTTGCACATATTTGAGACTGTTTGGGGGGTGTTTAATATCATGGAGGATAGGATGAATAGCTATAGATAGTCAAACATATCCCATGAAACATTCCATCAGATAATACTTAATACATCCCAGTGATCGTTATGTATAGATGTATATATAGACATAGATATATACATATAATATATATACATATGTATATATCACCTGTTTATAGGGGAAAGAAGATGACGATTTTTCTGATGCCATCCGGTTGGATGATGTTTGGACCTAGCAGGAGCTGGTCTTTGAAGCCGCCAAGAAGCGGCCAGATTTCTTGCGCTCCTTGGCCTTGAAGCAGGTCTCCAAAGTTTGGCAAAAATTGTGGATTTAACCAACAAGCATGGAATATGTATAATTATGGATCATTGTATTTATGTATATAATAGTATATATATATATATATGTATATATATATATATATACGCATTATTTCCATTTTTTTGCGAAAACATCTGTTTCGCCTGATTTCACCAGGGAAAACCACACGGGTGGTGCGATAAGTCCTTTGTTGGCGAAAACCATGTAATGACGAGGACAGGGCAGATTTGTAAACACATATGGGGAAGTTTACGATCAACATTGAGGACTTCAAGCAGCGAAGAATGGCCATATCGGCCAATCAACTCTAGGCTTGGTGCCTGAAAGCCTACGAGCCAGCAGAGGCTGCAGTGGGTTTGGGTTGCATCGCAATTGGGGTCGGAACATCTGACCCGGCGATGGGAAATCCCCGTTTCCATTGGGTATCAACATAAACGAGGGTTTTGTTTTACGACGTTTGACGAGTGTACTTGGTGAAGTGTTTGCTTTGGATGGCAGGTCTCAAATGTGGTTCCCCTCTGGGGAAAATCTGGTGATCCGTGGACTCTCGAGCCAGGTCTCATGGTGAAAATGGTGAAGCTGCACCCCATGTCTCTGCAATATGCCTCTGAGGAGCTTCGTTGGCACCTTAGCGTACTTGGGGCAGTGTTGCGGATCTTCAGATCCTTGTCTTTAGGGAACGACGCTGAGCTGGAAATGTAACGATTGTAATTGGATGTACAGTGTATATATCTACAGTATAGCTATGTGTGTATTATATGTATATATATATAGATATGCACACATATGCCCATATTTCCATGTGTATCTCAATAGATCAACCATTTCTCGAGGTTGCGATGAAGACCTGGTCCTGGAGGCGCGGTCTGAGCCCTGGGAGCCCTTGGGGCCCTGGGACCCCTGGCACTCTCGGAGAAGTCCTCCTGGACATCCATGGATCACATCAGGATCAAGTCCTAAGTCCTATGTTTTTTGTTTTATTGGGCCAAGCAAATCAATATCTCTAATTACAGTCTGAGGTTTGATTGAAGGGACTACGATTGCACATTGGCATGATTGCACATTGATATTGCATGGAAGACCAAACGAACGGACGTTGCGGAAAAAAAAACAAATCGAAGCCCCAAGCATCCCATTCTCAGCTACACGACACCAAGGTAATGTGGAATGGAAAGAACATCGCATTTCATTTCTCACAAAGTTGTTGCTAAGCTGTCCGACATCGCACTCGCCATTGCGATCGGATCAGATAGCTCAAAGGTTCCGGCGCGATTATGGGCTACGAAGCTGTTGAAGCGGAACCCTTTTGCGGCTGAATCCATTTGGGTGTGTCTGAAAATGGGCTATCCCCTTCAATGATGGTTCTTCATCATTTTCCCCCATTTTGTCCTCATACAAAATGGCCAGAATCTGATCCATTGGAGCTGCATCAGCAGCTGAGCCACGACTCTCGAAGGCCCTGCGTCGCAACTTTCGAAGTTTGCAGCATGCGCCGATTCTTCGAGCCTCGCCCCGGGCTCAGGTCATCATGCTATACAACCAGCAAATATGGTATACTACATTTTGTGTATATATACATCATATGTACGTGTACGTACATATACATATGTAATATGAATCTAAACAAAAATCTAAATATGACAAAACAATCATGGGTTTTAAGGCGCGAAATGATTGACTTGCAGAATTGGATTCTCTAAAGGGAAAAATGTGCCCAGCCATACTCACCTGAAATCAGGACGAAGTTGTCCATTCTTGTTGGGGAAATGAATGTCACCATTCCTGTCCTGAAGGTGCTTGGGACAAAATTTATCGGGTGATACATTCAACGTTTTGCAGCGAAATCATGAGGTTTCGTCCGAATCTGTTACACTCAAGCCCTGGGATGAAAAGACGTGTTCTCATTTGCTTGTGTTTGAGCCAAGGCGTTCCTTTATGCTTAGAGCAGTGCAAGTGGATGTGGCGCACCGAGTGCTGATTTGGATGTCGAGTAGTTGGCACATTGCCACGTTTGTGTTAGATATTGTGGGTTGGACCATTAGGGATCATTCCATAGTAACTGTGAGTTGGGCCCACCAGTAGTGGTGGATATTGATATGACCCTAATAGCGGAATCGGTGGTTAATCGACCACTGGAATGGATGATGCTCATCAAATCTATTACTTGGACGTGCATCGATATGGTATGTGGTTTTCAATCATGCTTAGTTGACCCATTGCATACATGGGATAAATGTCAAACAATGATAGACAATATGTTTATATACTTCACATACATAATGTATATCATATATGTATATATATATATATATATAATAAACATACGCATAGACTTATGGAGACATACACAGACAGATCATGAAGAACTTCCCATTCCTCACCTCTTGATCACCAAGGCCCTGGCTTTGTCTCTGGCGGATGAGGAACTCCGGGAGGAGACTGCAGATTTTCACCACCAGCAACTGTGCTGCTGGGGTCCCAAATTGGGATCTCATCAGCTAGTTTGAAAATCATTTCAATCACGCTAGCCGCAAAATCCCATGCTTTATGATCATTTTCCCATAAAAATGGCACTTTGAGGGTATAATGCCTGACATTAGCCATGTGGAAATAGGGGACACACGGTAGGTCGGCTGTGATTCGAAGCCAGGACCCTCAGATCGTTTGTGAAGCTGTGGAGCGCGAGTGGGAGATGTTGGAGCACGTTTGCCAGGATCGGGCGCCATGTTCGGTTTATAGCATGGAACACATGGCGAGTTGCGGGTAGAGAGTCACCTGAAGTGGAAGTGGGTGTGTGACTCTGTAGCTGCTACGTCAATTTTTCTTGGGATTCAGTGGCTACTGGTTGAAGATATCCCCATGGTGGTAAAATTCCATGCTAATGATTTATGCATTTTGATCAGTTGGTGGATTTGGTGCCCGGGAGGACTTGCGCTCAAACTACGCTTTCATGATGGAAGCAGTCGGCAGCAGCCTTGGGAAGCGATCTTGATCTTAGGAGAATACGCTGATGATTCCATGACTCCAGAGTGATGTGAGTATGTTACACATATTCTTATACTATTTATACTGTATGTTTTTTCCGTTTTTTTTGTTGTTCAAGCTGTTGTACAGTGCTGCTTGTGTTACACAACTATTCCTGTGTGTTAAACCTCGTCGTGTTGATATACTTGCCCATCCATCTATTTGCCTCTCTGTCTATCTACATATCAAACATATGTATGTATGTAATATATGTATATACAGTATATATATATATATACATGAGTGTATATACGTGCATGAGATATATAAAAGTAAATATGTATCAGTATACACCCACAACATGCACACATACAATGGCCCCTGATGTGTGGTTCAGAGGATCACAACTCTAAGGCATCGAAGGCTTGTCGTTGAAATACGCTTCAGATGAGCTGAGTGGGAGTCTGAGGGACATTCGGAGCAAACTCAAGATTCATACCAGTCAAAGTTGTGAGCTTTTGATGGTTTCAAGATCCATGTTCGAGAGTATACTACTATACTCTTGGGATTTTCCATTTTCCGGCAGTACCAGGATGCCAGCGTGAACTCGTTGTGGCGGCCATTGGCAACAGTGGACAAGCGCTTGAGTTTGCAGCTGGAGTCCAAGCTTTTGCTGTTGAATCACCTGTTGGAATATGGCAAGATGTGGAAATCAACAAAATCAAACACCCCAAGAACGGTAAGGTGTGAGCATCGGAAAGAACATGCTTCCCATAACATGCTTTGTTCTTTTTTTTTGATGAGTTGACAAACGGCTTGGACGACCCACACCTTTCAAAGCTGGGTCAAGCTTCAAGACTGGTGGGTCATTTTGGTGACAAAAGAAAACCAGGAATAGGGGAAGAAAGGGAATAGCATAGAATAGCTAAATAGATCTAAATAGCTGGTTTGTTGTTGGGATGGGAACCATTCGAAGCGTGGCGTGGGTCTATTTAAGCGCACCCATTGTGGAGGTGTGAAGTGTCAGAGTGGTGACTACATGGGTCCTCTGCTGCTTATTGTGTTGCTTCCCATTGATAGTCGATCATGACTCTATAACATGTTGATGTCATGCTCATTTCTGGTTGGCTCAATAAACGACAGATCTTGATGATTGATACTTGCATTTCATTGGCAACGTGTGCATTCGTCATGCTTCATTTCTGTTGATCGAACCCCAGAATTTATGTAGTTGGTTGGATCGGTCTTCGGCTCGGATTTGTTCCCCCATTTTGTTTTGTTGCACGCAACTGCAGGTGTGTGCGAAGGCACAATAGCGCCACTGTGAAACCGCAGCCTTGGCTGAAACCCCTCAGATTTCTTTTTGAGGGTCAAGGCAATGGCTTCGACCTGGGAGGAGTTCCTTCAGAAGACCGAGGATCCGTCACCAGGAGAAGCTGTGGTGAAAGCCACCATTGAGTGGTTCAAAGATGGTTTGAAGATCCCATCTCCGCTACTAGCTGAGGGCTACACGGAAGACTCGGTGGCTGACCAGTTACCGAAGGAGTTGCCAGTTCAAGCCTGTGCTCGCAGAGTTCTACGTGCAGTTGCCGCGGTTGCTCAAGCTCGCCGTGCTGCTCAAGCTGGTGGGGTGGGAGCAGTTGGCTCTGCATCTGCTTTGTCCCTTGCAAAGATGATTGCTCCTGGAAAAACGGCCGATGTTGCTGGCTTGCTGACTAAGGCAGGTTTGAAGAATGTCACGTTTGGCTTGCAGGCCGAACAGAGCTTGTGGAACAGCATGCAGCAGCATACTGACGAATGCAAAGCATCTGGAAAGGTGCCCTTTCTCTTTGTGGATTTGACAGGCAAAGAGACCCTTCCCATGTGGCTGACTCCTGACCTGATTGGCGGAAAGTTCCAGATCCACGATGATGGGGAGTGGCCACTCCAAGGACAGGTGCCAATTTCATCCTTGCAAGACCTTGGGAAAGCTTTGAAAAGCGCAACAGCTTCCCCGCGCTTCTTTCGAACTGCATCTCAGTGGAGCGGGGCATTCCTTCGCTATGGAATTGTAGCCGTTGCCACTGGTCATATGGCTTGGCCAACAGTCCTTGCCCATATGGACATTGTCTTGCAGCTCACAGAGCAGGAACGAATGAAGGGCAATAGGCCATTCCTTGCCTTTTTGTATGAGGAGTTGTTGAGGAAGAGTTGGGCCCGCCGGGCAGAAAAAGGTGATCCCGCTTTGGACATTGCAGCAGAAGCTCAAAGAGTGGACAAAGACCTCGTTGACATTGCCAGGCACCGCTTGTCTGAAGTGCTCAAAGAAGCTGGTTTATCTGCAGGGCAGCCAGATCATCACGGTTTTGGATTGACCAAGACCAGTCCTGAGGAGATGGTGTCGCGTCAGCTTGCCGCGGCAGAGGCCGCCCAGAAGCAGGCAGAGAGGGTGTCCAAGCAATTGGTGGGAACACAGCAGCAGCTTCTCAGCCAAGGCCGTGTGGCTGCAGCGTCAAAAGGTTCTGCAGGCAAAGGCCAGGGGCAGCCATTGTCCAACCGAGCCTTGAAGACCCAAAAATGGTTTACCAAGATGGCCCAGCGCAGAGAAGAACAACAGAAGCGCAAGGATAGCCGACCCAAAAGCTGACAGCGTGATGGCGGTGTAGCTGTGATCCCTTCGTGTTTGGCGGGGTTGCCGCCATTGTCGCTGAATTTGCCTCCGGCTTGTTTTCTGGAATGCTTTGGAAATGGAGTTCTGACAATGGCAATGCTGGCTAATGGCATCCCATGTGCTAAGCCTTGGTTTTCTCATAAATCCCAATTTGATGTTTTGAAAGATGGCCCGTCCCTGTTTGAAGCAGTGAAGGCAGGCCGCCTCAAACACGTTCATTTTGCGGTTCCATTTGAAACACTGATGTGGGTGTGTGATCCGCCCTGTCGGTCAGCACAATGGCCGTTAGGAATGCCGGACCTCAGTCGCAGACAAAAAGGGTTGCTCGCCGCTGAAAACGCATTGGCCGCTTTCACAGCGTCAATGTGCTTGTTGCTGTGGAGTCTAGGAGCCACGTTTTCGGTAGAGAGCCTAGAAAAGTCTTGGTTGTGGATGCTCCCTGGGTTGAGAGAAGTTCGGGACTTACCTGGTGTACAATTTGTGCGTATCAGGTTCTCAAACTTCGGGGTGCCAATTTCCAGACCAACACTGTTTTTGCACAATGTTGCAGCGTGGCATGAGGTGGCCATGGTAAAGTTTCCCTGGCTGGGGCCCATGTTTTCGTTGCAAAGTTCCAAGCTTTTAGCCCACGCATACCCTCCTCTAATGTGCATGAGATTGGCAGAGCTGTTGCAATCATGTTGGGGTGACAGAGCCGGCGCTCAAGCATGTGAAGGTTCCGACTTGCCCAATCAGCTGAGACAGGTTGAAGCTACGGTCAAATTTTATTCCCCTCCTCTAATTGCGCCATTTCTGGTCCCATTTGGCCTTGGTGCACCGGTTGGGCTCGGTCCTTTGCAGCATGTTGAATTTGCCGTGCTCCGGGCTAGACACCCCGCAACAGTGCCCAAGCCAATGGATCCATGCATGTTGGGGGCTTTGGAGTTTGAATGTTCAAGTTCCGTAGAAGACATTCATGCTTACCGTGCAAATCAAATGCAACAAATTTTGAGTTTGGCATCCAATCTTGAGCATGAGCGACAGACATGGTGGCGTCAGTCCCCTGTAGAATTGCAGCCACTCACAAGGCATCTTCATGGTCCATTGTGGAAACATCTTCTTGCCATGGCCAATGTGGATGCAGCTGGCTTTCTGAATGACTTGCAGCGCGGCTTCCCTCTAGTTGGACCTCTTCCTGCGTGTGAAGGACGTGCAGCGCAGCATTCCTTTCAGGCTGGTATAACGGTCAATGAACTCAGAGAACACAGGGTTGAGTTGAACAGACAGGTGCTGGCAGCTGTGAAAGAGCTACCATTTTCTGCGGATGTTAGCCCCCAAGTTCTCGAAGATGCTGAGCTAGGAGCCATGACGGCCCCTCGCCTGCTGTTACCTGATGACATAGGGAGGTACACCCTGACACGTAGAATCCCAGTCCGGGAGTTGAGGTCCAAGGGGTGGAGAACGCGGGTAGTAGATCATGAGTCCGAAAGCGGTATCAACAGTGCCACGGTTCCCTGTGATCGGATTGAGCATGACACTTTGGACACTCTGTCCGCGATGGTATTCCATTGTTTTGCAAAGGAAACAGACATCTGTATGTGGAAACGGGATGTGTCCAGGGCATTCCGCCGTGTGCCCTTGGCGGCTGATCATTTGGAGTTTGCTTGGGCAGTTTGGGCAGATCAAGGTTTGCTGTGGGTGGCTCAACACAAGGGAATGCCATTTGGTACTGTGTCAGCAGTGTATGCATGGCACAGAGTGGGGTACATGTTGCAGCATGTTGTTCACAGAATTTTTAAAGCGCCTGTAGCTAGGTATGTTGATGACTTCTTTGGAGTCAGCAAACTAGGGGTGCGGCTGACTGGCGGTGTTGCGCTCACTTTCTTGTGCAAACTCCTGGGTTTTCCAACTGACCCTGACAAAGATTCCGATTTAACCAAAACCATGGTTGTCCTTGGGTCTTTGTGTGGTGTGAATTTCCCGGGTAAGACGATTAGCACGCAAGTAGAGCCTAGCAAAGCGCAGAAGTACACGCAATTGCTTGAAGCGGTGCTCGATAGTCAGACCTTGGAGCCGGGCCAGGCATCCAAACTAGCCGGCCGATTGTCGTTTGCCGTCACGGTCAGCGGTAACCGGGTGGGGCGGGCGTACATCAAGCCGTTTTATGCCCAAGCACATGCCCCGTTACCTGGTAATGTTGTCTCCCCTGTCCTCCGTCGGTCCGCTGAATGGTTCTTGCAGTACCTGCGCCATTCGCCATTGTCCGTGCGGAGGGGGTTGTCTTCCAATCGACCTCAAGTCATCACTTGGTCCGATGCTGCCGGCGCATCAAGATGGGTTGCCGCAGTGGTCTTTGTGGGGGGGTCATTTTGGTGGACTAGAATTCAAACTCCTGAGCATGTTTGGTGTTTGTTACTAGATCGGGGCGACAACCAAATTGGTTTTCAAGAACTCCTTGGTGTGTTGTTGGCTTGGGGCACCTTTTCACATATGTTGAGAGGGGCCCTCTGGCTGGCCTTTGTGGATAATGATGGTGTGCTGCACGCGCTAGCCAAAGGGGGGGGAGGTGGATCTGAATCCTTTTCTTGTATTGGGAGATTGTGGCTTGAACTTGCCTACAGTCAAACTGACCTTCATTGCGGCAGGGTCGAATCTGAAGCTAACATCGCTGATGGACCTACGCGTGATCAGTTTGAGTTTGTAGGACAATTGAAGGCTACTTGGGTTCCCCCAATAATTCCCCTTTGGGTTGCGCATTTGTGGCAAGGTGCACCGGTTGCGAGTGAGTAAAAATTTGAATAATGCTGGGCAGCTGTTAATGAGTTGAAGTGTCATTGCTTTTTGTAGAAATAGGAGGGCAGCGCAGCACGTGTTATTTTCCTTTTCCTCCAACTGCGTTGTAACCCTGTGCAGGTTGGCCCAAGTCCGTCTTCATGGAGGCAGTGCAACTAAAGCAACCACTGTCGTGCAAATCATCCTACTTGCAAGCGTCTAAGTGGGTCCTTCGCGTGTTGGAAGCTTTTGCGATTTCCGATGAGACTGGTCTGACCAGTGCTCTCAGGGCAGCTGAGAATTTGAGTGTGGATGGCGAGGACATAGCCGCATCTGGAGCAGTGGTTGTTTTGGGCTCTCAGCCAATTTGGGCATTCCATTCCGAGGCTTTTCAATATCGGAGGCAGCAAATTTTGCATAAGTGGCGTCTACTCAGCAAAGGTGTTGGAAAGACCAGGCATCCAATGGGCGGACTGGCGGCGCAAGATTTCAAAGAGAAGCTGAGTGATATGACTCTCTGGTTGGCCGAAATAGATGGTAATGGGGCGCCTGCTACATGGCACCAGCAGGCAGCACTTCAGCTCGTTGGCAGGGGTTTTGCTTGTCCTGCTCATTTGGACGGTCTCAGATTGGAAGATATCAAAAAGTTCTCTGCTGACCAGAAGGTGCAAACTTTGCTGCAAACTGCGTTGCGGGCAGCCAGCAAAGCGGCGCAAAGTAGCCGCAAGCGGCTGGCATCCCAGCTACAAAATGACAGACCAGCAGCTCTGTCGGCGAGTTCTGTGGCAGATGCCGTCAAAGATAGCAAAGAGGTCTTGCGAACCTCTGTAGAGACGGGCAAGCTATTGGCCCGTGGCCCCAGATTCACCATGATGATGTGTCGTCAGGAGCCGGCGCATCTCGCCCTGCAATCCCTGGCATCCCGAGCAGAGGAGCTCAAATTGTGTTCCCAACAGGGCAGTGGCCCGTCTGTGGCCTCGGGCCTCAGGGCGTGGCATGCATTTGCAGTCTCCTTTCTCGAGTATGCCCCAGACGAAACTTTGCCGCCGCGATCTTCCCAGGATGTGCTCAAGTATATTGCTTTGTTTGCTTCTGCCGGCACGGCGAAGAACTACATTGGCTTTTTGGTATGGGCTTGCAAATTTCATGCGCTGTCTTTGGAGTGGAGAACTGATGAGGTCAGTTTGGCATTGCAAGGCTTAAAGAAAGCCGAGCAATCTGCAGGGATCCGGGCTATGAAAGATCTTCTGCTGCTCACAAGCTCCTTGATGAGGCAAATCCTGAGTTTGTGTGACGAGCAACTTCAATTTCAAGCAGATGGAGACTTGTTTCTGTTGGCGTGGCAGTTCCTGCTGCGTGTGCAATCGGAAGCGGTTCCGTTGGAGCGCGGCGATGCCTCTGAGCAGAGCCAGCTGCCATCGGGACGTCATTCTGCAATTTGGATTGATTCGCAATTCACCTGCCACCTGCGGTTGCGGCGAAGAAAGCACATGCCTGATGGTTCATACATGGCTCGGAAGTGCTCATGTACAGGAGTTGCTGTGGATAAATTCTGCGTTTCGCACCGGCTGAAGTCCAGATTGGATTCCATGGAAACCGGGCAGGCATTGTTCACTTTCACGTCCCCACAAATTTTGACTAGGTTTCGGAATTTCTTAGCTGTGCTAAATGTTCCAGGTGCTGCCAGTTTTGGTTTCAAAGCCTTCAGAGCTGGAAAAGCAACGGACCTGGCAAAGTCTGGTTGTCCAGTGCATGTTATCATGCAGCTTGGACAGTGGCGTAGTGCAGCCATCCTCAGGTATGTGAGCCCTGACGCCTTGGATGAAGGGGTGTTTTGGACCGAAGTCCGTCAAGATGAGGATGACTAAGGTTTGCCCTGGAGCGGTTAGATCATGTACTGTAGGTGCGGGATCTTTTCAACCATGAAAATGTAATGACGCTTTAATCTGCATCGTTGGGAGGGGGCATCGTTGGGAGTTTAGCTTTGCCTGTGATTGAAATGAATTTTGCCAGGAAGAGTCACTGACCCGGCTTGTTTTATTTTGTGGATGTGTGCTGGGGTGGTCTAATT
>BGPT01000658.1:98308-117835 GCA_003297045.1 Symbiodinium sp. clade C Y103
GCTTATTTCCCAACGTTTGCTGTGCAGAGCAGTGCAAAAGCGCGCTGCAGATTTGAAAGCGCATTTTGGCACATCAATTGAACAGGGGAGCAATTGTGTTGTTGCACGCAACTGCAGGTGTGTGCGAAGGCACAATAGCGCCACTGTGAAACCGCAGCCTTGGCTGAAACCCCTCAGATTTCTTTTCCCAATCCCTATATAATTTGACCAGACCAGAGGCTGTGGTCCGCATTATTGCCCAAACACTAAAACCGTTTGGGGTTGACCCGCCTCAGAAATCTGCACTGTGGCTGGGGAGTTTAGCTTTGCCTGTGATTGAAATGAATTTTGCCAGGAAGAGTCACTGACCCGGCTTGTTTTATTTTGTGGATGTGTGCTGGGGTGGTCTAATTNGGGAGTTTAGCTTTGCCTGTGATTGAAATGAATTTTGCCAGGAAGAGTCACTGACCCGGCTTGTTTTATTTTGTGGATGTGTGCTGGGGTGGTCTAATTGACCCTGGCCTTTGGTTCAACTGTCTGTTTTCTGTGCTCTGCTGTCACCCTTTCAGTGAACTTGGTGAACGACATGACTTCAGTGAACTCAGTGAATCAGTCCAGGCGCTTAATCCCCAGCTTCTGCTTATTTCCCAACGTTTGCTGTGCAGAGCAGTGCAAAAGCGCGCTGCAGATTTGAAAGCGCATTTTGGCACATCAATTGAACAGGGGAGCAATTGTGTNGCTTATTTCCCAACGTTTGCTGTGCAGAGCAGTGCAAAAGCGCGCTGCAGATTTGAAAGCGCATTTTGGCACATCAATTGAACAGGGGAGCAATTGTGTGGTTATATCACCAAACTTTCGAACGGTATATCAGTAAATCCCTATGTTCCTTGCTTAAATCACCTTGAACTTCCCCCATTTTTTGAATGCTCCAATCCACAATTCCAGAATGGGTAAATGTCCAAGTTCCCACGGTTTTCTTTTTGGGCTCAATTCCTTCAATCCCCATTTCTATGTGGCCTTTGAGGCGCCGGAGCTGCAGATGGATCCGGAGATCGTTTTGATGGCTGTGCGCCAGGCACCGGTGCCGCGATGGATGTTGACTCTGCTTATTGTGGTGTTTTTTAATCAAACAAATCTGGGAGCATGGAGATTATTGGTCAAGTTTTGGCAAAGTTGTTTTTTTCTTGACCATTCATCTTTTGGAGTATATGGTATTGACCTGGATCCATGTCATAGAAGGTATGATACATAGTACAGAAATGAGACACAAACAAAAGGTATTGAGAATACAGTGATTCCAGAATCATGTGAATCCGACTGACTGCGGCCTGCGGCCCAATGAACTTGGTGGTCAAGGACGTCCAAGCGATCCTTTATGCAGATGAGAGTCTGACGAGTGACTTTGGGCCTGGGAGCAAAGATCCGATTTGCACTGTTCCAATTGAGGCTCAAAGCATATTCAGAGATTGGTGTCCCAGAATTTTTGGGTTTCTAAATCCATGGTTTGTCGTAGATGCTACCCAGTGATTGTGCCATGTTGGCCCATGCTGCTTGAACCATCAGTTCTTGTGTTTTCCTGGAGTTCTTCCTGTAGCAGATTTTGCACTTGACTCCCTGACGATCGTCACAAGTTGGCTTACACACCACGCCGTTCTCGCTGTCACTTCGATTTCCAATTTCTTTGGTTTCATCACTTGAGGGTAACCGTTATCGTCAACACCTCAGCATCGGCCCTCAGTGGGTGCTGAGCGCCGTGCTTCTAAGGTTCATGTTCCGAGCCGTGCGAGTGGATGGGCTGGCCTTGATGGGGGTCCCTTGGAGAGGTCTTGGAGAGGGTTCACGCAGCCCCCGTGGAGAGAAGTGTGACAAAAAAAGGATATGAACCGTCCAATCTACCACAATCTACCCATCAAAATGCGGACTTGAGTGCAGTTGATTCCTAGTGGTTGGTGCCAGATGGCACAACAGGATACCATTTTTTTTGCTGGATAAAGTTGGGATGTCTAAGCCAGAAATGATCATTGATGGATGCAAAAACAAACCTGGTTTTGTCACAGCCATGACATCCCACTATGGGAATTCATTCTGACAGTGCAGAGGGATGACACAATGATGAACTACCCTCTGGTAAACTAACATGTTCTAACATAGCTATTGAAAATCACCATTTTTAGTATATGTGTATGTGTATATATGTGTATATATGTGTATATATATATATATATATACACAGGTAAATCAGCTAAAAAAGGGGGCCATTTTCCATGGTTCTGTTGAAGTACCAGAGGGAATCCCTTTGTTGTGTCAATAAGCTACTAGCCAACCGCAACGGTATCTTAGCTGCGACTATTCAAATCAGATGTTTGATGGATTGCCATCGCTGGATCTTTGAGTGGGTGTAATACAAGACAGGCAGATTGGCGTTCTTGCTGAAGTGCATGCAGTTGCTGTACCAGCCAGCTGAAATTTAATGCATGTGAGCAATAGAATTTGCTTGTGTGTCTCAACTGATGGTTGGTAGAATCTTAGAACAAAACAACAGTATCGCACCTGCACTCCAGGGACATTTCATGGGTCACTAAGGCAAGCATAGACTTGCGAGCCGACCCCGATTTGATCATGGCGGCCGTTCGATGCCCAGTGCAGCAAGGGCAGGTCAGAATCTGACGGAGTCAAAGAGCCGAACCCTTTCCTTTGAGAGAAGCATTGATTGGCAGAGCTTTCTTTTTCAACATTCTTACATTCATGATCTATCTATATATATATAATATACACACATCATTTCATTGGTTTCTTGATGTAGATCACCTGGAAAGCACTGTGAGGTGAAAACCAACTGGCGAGCGCTGAAGTATGCCTGCAGATCCCTGTACCTTGGCCAAAAACGTGAGTGGCTGGGCCAAAGAAAGGTCCAAAAAAACCTCGAAGTTGGCACGGGGACATCCCTCATTGATTTTTCACATACAAAAAACAACAACATCATATAAATGTGAAAAAATGGTATTTTCCAGCTATGTCTGACCAGAGGGTAGAGTTTCTATTGGCAGCTTTCCAGTCCTTTTGCAGGCGCAGCAACTTGAACTTCATGCTCCAAGCCGTTCGTTCGACACTTAGTGACTTAGTGACTGAGTGCGCACAGCGATGAAGGGATCCCTGAGGCGTCAATAGCTTCTGCTTGTCCATGGCCATGGAGGAAGCTGCATCGACCTTTGGATCATTGGCATCCTCGGGAGAATATCAATCACTAATGGGTAATTGTTAACCACTATAGTGACTGACCATTTTCTAAATAACCATAGCTAATTCGTTCACTATCCAAGTAACATCATCCTAGAGCAAAAGGGTGCCCCTATTGCATCCCTGACATTGTGGTGAACCTGCAGCAGGACCTGTGGATGAATCCGACCCTTTTGGCGGCTGCAGCAGAGGCCCAAATGCGGCCGAAAGTGAACACGGAACCGGAAGAATTGCTTTTAGTGACGCATATCGATCTCAAAAACGGGGTACAAATCGACTAGATGAATAGGCATTTCTGGTCTAAATCCACCCGTTTTGTTGGATAAGTTGATAGGTAAGTCTAAACAATTTCATTGAATTAGGGGGTCCCAACGTCCAACAGTTCATGTTTGATTTTGATTGCAATTGCGCACATCCATGGGTTTTGGGTGTCCCCCGTTTTCAGATATGCACAGCTGCACAGCCATATCATTTTTTCAGGTATTTGTGGTGCATAGCCTTTCACTTGCAGACTCTTCTGAGTGGCAAGTATCAGCGCTTACTTTCTGGCTTCTATGTCCAACAAGTGAAAGGGCATTACAAAAAACTCATCTCTCATCTTGTTTCAAAGATGTATGTAGAAGGCTGGGCCAGACATAGGAAGGTATTGTGACCGTGGTGGGACACACTGCAGGAGGAACCGCCTGCGAGCGCCGAACTCAACTGTTGTCATTGAAGCCTTCAGTTGGCAGAGCCAGAAATCCTCTGATTTGGGGCACGGGCCCCTGACGTTCTCTTCACCATGATTCTTGGTATCACTAAATTGAGGCTCAATGGAGGCAGCTCCGACGAAGTCTCCAGTCCGGCACTTGGCAAACAGATCCCAAGTGATCCCAAGCGGATTGAATGTGTGCTCAGATTTGCGCCGTGCCAACTTTTTGTTGTGCGTTTGGAATGTATTATTGAATGTGATGAACATATACTGTGAAACCCACAAACAGGAACCAGTTTAATAATAGAGAACTTCATGTATATTCATTTATTTTACGTATAAATTCGGATTACGCTTTTTCCCCCCCTTCGGAGGCCCACTTACACGTTGCTTTCCCCAGTGATGCAGGATGCAGAGCTCTGGCAAGTGCTGCAACAAGCGCGCCCGGGGTGGTCCACGCCCAAGCAGATTGGAAGGTTGGGAGGTGTCCATTGAAACAGAATGAAACAGATATGATCATTGTATGTATAGGAGGGGACTTTTTTAGAGATGCCACAGTCCCCCCAAGAGTTTCCCGTCCACCGCAGATTAAGATATACAATACATAAGTGGGCGATAGTGGGCGGACTTTTCATCAGAGATTCCCACAGTTCAAAATGGCCATCCTGCGAGGTCGGACTCGGACCTCCAAGCTGCCATGTCCAGCCTCCATGTTTATCTCATAGGGCTGATGGTCACTGCATGGGCATGTAACTAGCAAAAGACTCGGGGGTAGGGGTAGAATCTACGGGAATGAACCGTCCTGCTGCATATGGGTGTGTTTCCAAGAACTTCACATGAAGCTGCCAGGCAGAAGCTTGCTGTGATTGGAGTGACGAACGTTCCGCTCCTGTCACAGGCCGCCTGGGGCACAGGTTCTGAGCTTTGATGAAGCTCAGAGGAGGATATTTCTCTTCTTCAAGACCTTAAACCTGACGAGGTTAGCCCATGTTCAATCTTTGTTGTGGTTCCTTGAATATCATTCACTTAGGAGATTTCAATTTCTAAGTTTATTTTTGGTGGCTTCTTTATCCGAAAACGATCAAACACGGTTTGAGGTTTGAGGGTTTGTGCAGTCACTCTGATGTCACTGCAATGATAGGATTTGTAGGGCAACTACAGGCTCTGGAGGCGCCGTTCGCCCTAACTCTAAACTGCCCTAACTTACGCCTGGTAGCAACTTACTCCACATGTTCCTATTACACTCATTGACGATCTTCAATAAGGGATCAAACTCCCCACCCTCGTGTAACTATTACACTACGGAGACTCCAGGCCGTAACTACACCGCCAGCATTCTAAAGCCGAACTTTCTAGGTCAGTGAATTGTTATAGTTTCTCCATAATAGTGGCTTCAACGCCAAATTTCAGGATTTCCTATGATAAATCCACAATATTCCCATTATAGCCCCCATCAATATCCCCACTTATTGCTGCTTAAAGCAGCAACAACCTCCCATAGCAGTGGGGATATTACAATGTTGGTGGTTTCTTTTTATTTCCCAGCATCAATAGCAATTATGATGCTGGGACATTGGGAGAATCCCAATATAGTAATACTACTGGGAATCCTTGATATTCCGTAGTATTCCCATAACATTCCAGCCATCTCGGCAGAGGCCCTCTCCAGCGACTTGAACGGCCGCCTGCGTGCTGCAGGGCAGAAGATTTTCACCGCCACCACGGTCATGGAGTCGGAGCCCTAGGTGATCAGCTCTGATTTTTTTTGGGAATTTAGGAGTTTTCCATCCAAGATTTTGCGTGAACCTGTTGGGAGAAGCCGAAAATATCTGCTGAGCATCATTTTCGACTCATCGTCCGGATTGGTCTATTTGACTTGGGGTGTGCACAACCAACTGGTGTAGAACTAATCATCTTCCCAAATTTTGATGGCCATAAAGTGGGGGCCCATTGCTTCCAGTGCCATATAGAGCCAAAATTTCATTTGACTGCGATGTTGCTTTGGGTGGTTCCACACGGAGGCATCCGGTGATAAGCTGCCTTGTTTCCAGGTTGAGTTGATCGTGCTTCCTAGATGTACTGGAATGATTTATACAGTGGGAAATGGTTGAGAAGGCAGGTGGATCCAAAAATCTATCGCAGTTGAAACGGTTACAACCAGTGAAGCCAATCAGAGCCGCCAATCATATGGCATTCACCGTTGCTGATACTTAAAATCCCCGTTTATGTTTGATTAGATATATCCACAACGATTTGTTGTTTGTGAATGATTAGATCATATTAAATCTCCATTTTTGATAGGGTTATTTTTCATGTTTGGTTGGTCGACCTTCCATACTTCGGTTGGCTCAATTCCCACATATTTTGAAGATGAATTCCCATTTTCAACGGTAATCAAATTTCCATATTTTTTGGTGAAACACAATTTCGATCAACATTTTCCGTTGATACTGTGCAAACACCCAAGTTGGTGAGTGGATAACATTCCAGTTTCTGTTGCTATTCGATAGATGAAGGTAGAGTAGAGACACTTGTTTCCTCTGGATTCCCAACCAATCGATTTATATAGCCCCCCCATTTCGGATTTCGCCCAATATAGGAACATCCATTTCATCGGTCATAGGATGGAATCACTACACATATCCCCAAATTAGTAGTGAGGCTCCCCAGAATATCCCATTAACTCCTATTAATTTTGGTTGACTCAACCATTGAATAGGTTAGTCGGCGAAATTGAAATATTGAATCCCATTCACAACTTATTGAATCCCCTGTGAAATTGCTTACATTCCCATTAAATCCAATTGATATTTAGTTGATTCCCATTAAACCCCATTAAACAAATTGGTCTATATATCCCCATACCAGTACCCTATCGTTTCTGGTCAACCCCTTTACCAAAGGGAACAGAACTAGCAATGTTATTGCTGGGATTATATAAATCATATTACTAATGTGGTAAATCCAATGCCATAAACTATCCCCAAGTCATCACCATTTCTATGGGTCTATGTTTACCATCTCCAAATCGTAGGTTTTGTGGCATCGGGTTTCCCACTTTAGATCACTATACCCATTATCATCCATTATTATATACCCATTATCATATAGCAATTATTGTATACCCATTATATACCCATGAAACCCATATAAACCAATGGTTTCGTTGTTGTTCCCCTTCCCAAGCAGTTTCTCTGCAGGTTGAAGGCGCGCTGCGCCGCCTTCAACGTCGCCCTTGCGGCGGCCGATGCCGCGGAGGCCGCGCAGGCCCAGGCAGTGCAGCCGCCCGGGAGCCCGGCTGGGCCGGCTGGGGATCGGCTGGGGATTTACTGAAACACTACGGGGATTTCAACAGCTAGGGATGGGGGAATCTTTGAAGACTAATATGGAGCTTGAAACAGCTCAACACTGTGACAGATTTCCAGATTTGGGGAGTCTTAAGCACGAACTATGGGGATTTGAACAGAAAAATCCTGAATGTAATGACGAAATGTGCGAATTGCGCATGCCAAGGGACTTCACTCACTGAAAAGAGCGGGTGTGGGTCAATCACCATGGAACCACAGATTGATGGGTCTTTTTGGCCGTCTACGGAAGGTAGCCGTACCTGAAATTACCTGAAGCATGATTGGAATGGGAGAACTGGCGGTGTTCATCATCAATTGTGGGTGATGTAGGAAGCAAGGATGCAGATACTCACCAGTACCGGCAACAAATGGGAATGTCCAAGTATTGGAACCTCCATGCTGCTAAGATGTCCCAGTACATCCAGTATTTGGACACTCACCAACAAGTTGTTGACTTCCAACAAGTCAGATCATCCAGTTATGGATATCAATCATGGGCTCATGGCTGGTAAATCTTCAACCATTTGGGTCACCTCGTAATTGGTTTTCAACCAGCCCCCCAGCCGCCCCCAGCAGAAACGCTGTCGCTGAGGAAGCCCCGGGGTCGGACCTCCAGGTCTTTGCTCCTGGGATCATTTTGGGAAGTTCATTCTAGCCTGGAGATTCACCAAACTGGTTCAATTGTAGCACATCAATTGTGGCAGTTTTTTTTTTTGAGGGGAAGGGAGTTGAGGAACCGAAAAGAGTTATGGGAGTCTTTTCTCAGCCAGGCCCAACGGACGCTTAGCTTTTTGATGAACATCTTCCAACGTTGCCGAAAGGTGCTGAGAAATGTGCTGGGAAGGGCAGGTTACTGACGAGGGTCTGAAGCTAAAGATTTTAGTCAAAAATGCCACCATTTGGGGATGCATGGCCTCCTTTACTTCAATATTTTTGCAAGCAGAATCTGCAGCATCCATGTGGCTCGTGGGCAACGCCCTCCAACGATAAGTTGTATCTTCTAACCAGTGTCCCAATTGATTTAGTACCGGAGTGTGCAGCATAGTATGCTCACCGTGAAACATCAGAATTTTGTGTGCTGTGCTCTGGTTTTGCATCGCTGGTGTCTTTTGCGCCGTGATGTGACTCTACCAGGTTGCCGTGAAGGACCAAGACCTGGATGTGGTTATGGGTGAAATGGTGAGAGGTGGATGAAACATGATGAAACTACAGTTGCTTATTAAGGAGGAAGTCATCCCCCCAGAAAATGTGTTCAAGCGCTATTCATAAATGTCTATTAAAATGCCGCCCACCCCAAAACCGGCTGCGGAACATTCATCCGGGCTTGATATCTACATGCTGGTGGCCCAAAACTAGGTACCAAGAACCATCCCAAGTGGGTTTCAATGTGTCAATCATGTTGGAGCTGTACCTAGCTGTTTGGGGTGAAACGCTGTTTCAGATAAATCGGTTCCCTCTCTGAGATTTCATTCTTAAGGTAGTCGCAAGCGGAGTGTTTCCGCCCAGCCTCTGACCACTGCCAGTGAAACTGGTGGCAACTAAAGGTCGCGCCAAGTTTTAAGCTTTGGCCAAAAGTGCCTTTTTCTCATCATCCAAATCGGAATCATGGATGTTTGTCTTGAGGCTGCCCATTTTGAATGTTGATTTTCGCCCCAAACTTGACTTCAGAAGTTGAATGCCTCATGCCTCATAGTCACGGGCATACCTCGTAGGCATTTATCCAGGTGAGAAATCTGTGGCAAAGCGGTATGGCTTGACATGGAAAAAAACAGTGGCACCCTCGCAACCAAAGCCACGCTTCAGTTCATCACAAAGTCAAACCTGGCTGCTTTTCAACATTGTAGGATGCCCCATATGTTCACTACCAACAAAGGGTGTTAAGCGGAAAAATGGTGATGCAAGGGCGGGGATGTGAGCACCAACCACAGGGCTAGATTCAAATCATGTCTATTTGTCCATCCTGAATTAATGCGCCATGTCATTATCTATTCGAGAAACGCGACAATTTCAGACTTGGCTCAAGGTGGGCCTGACATGACAGGATGACTTTGGCAGACCACTGACCTCATCTGCTCAAATGGCCCCAGCGTTTCGCACCCAAAAAGTTTAGTTTACCAAAGGACGCGCAGATAGATGGTTTTTTATTTTTACTTTTATCCTCATTGTGATTGACTTTTTTTTTTTCCAGTTTGGTTCGATACAACTGATATAATACGTGCGTATAACTAATCCTGATACAACCACATCACATGTTGTTGAGTTTATCGGCAGCCCCACAGGTTGGCTGGCTGGTCTTGGGGCGATGCCATGCGACCCTCTACGGCGGAACGGCGAGGCTGCCATTTGGGGATGGTTTATGCAACCCATAAATTGGTGATTTTGGGCTTGGGGGGTGGTTTATTATTGGGTATACGGTATACAACATTACTTGAGATGATTGGTTGAGATGACGAGCATATATATATATATACATACATATATCTGTATATTATACATTATATATATATATCTATCTATATTTGGGATGGGTTAGAACCACCAACCAGGACAGTTTTTAACACTGCTATTTTTTTTTTTTCCAGCAGTTACCTTGCATTACAAGGTGGGCGCGGCGTGCCGGACCTGGAGATGGCGCGGAAGTCAGAAGAGCACCTTGGGCCGCGACATTTTCGAGGATGGATTGAAGAGTTTGAGGATTGACCGATTCTGAGGGATTCATTTCTGACGGTTGATATTTCCGAACTGTGAGTTTCATTGCGACCACTGGGGCGAATCTATCTGTAGCCGCAGATTGGGTTTGTGGTATGACAATTGGTCTATGTTTTCCTTGTCCCGGACGGAAAAAGCAAGGACCTTGACTGGGATTTTCGACGGTTCCCCAGCTTTTGAATGCTTTCATGGAATGAACAATCCCCCAATTCACAAGGATATCTCCATTTTTTGTATCCTGAATGAGCATGATTTTCAATCGTATGATATCATACATATAGCATAAATCTGCACATAGATAGCACTGATACCAATGTCAAAAGCACATGTGTTCCATTCACCAAGGACTTCGCCTGTAAGCTCCCCCGGCTCACCAAGAGATCATGGCTGGAGAGGACGCAGGTCTGTGCGTCAAAATTTCAAGAGATTTTGGATTCACCACATTTAGCATGATTTTGGATGTTTTTCTCTTAAATAGCTCAAACACCTGACTGATTGTCGATGATTTTTTAAACTTGGTAAAACGACTGAGTTTGGATGGTTTTAAAGAGTTGAGATTCCCGAGACAGACAATTTTTGGCTCATTTTGGATTTTTGTTTGGCAAATACACAACGAATTACCATTGTATTACTTTTAAACATATTAAACAAATTTTGACCACGGAGAGCAAACAAACCTCAACTTTAGGCCGTTTTGGGCATCAGAGAAATCTAGTTGACGTCAATGACTTTGAGCTGTCTCCAGTTGGGAACACTTCTCAAAAGCTACACACAGTTTCCTGATTAAATTTCAAAAAGCTAAGATCCATACCAATCATTGAATGCTGCTTACAGTCCTGTTGCAAAGACCATATTACTGTATGATTTGATGTATTTTAGAAGATATCCCCATGGTTGAATGACGGGACTCCACTCGAGCCAGGCTCAACACCATAGTGTCGAGGGTGATGCTCGGCGTGTGAGATACTCAGTGGCAGTGGAGCCAGAGTCGCGTCGTCCTCCATAACTTTTAACTTTTGGGTAGGCGAAGTTCCAGACATTTGGAAGCGTCGAAACATGTCGAAACATTTGCCCGTTGACGTTTCATATTGAGACGCTCTTGAGCCAGGATGGTGCTTTTCCTGCCGGCCACTCAGATTCTGCGAGCTTCAGCTTTTAGTGAAAATGGTCACAGTATATAGCTCATGGCTGGATTCTGGATCATCGCTGGTGCCAACCTTTCTTTTCAGAGTTTCTTTGATGGACATCAGAGTCTATGTGGTGTTGATGTTTGGGTATTGAAACCTCAAAGCAGACCTGCTCATGACTCGACTCATGCTAGTCCTTCTTCCAGTTTGGTCTGGAATCAGGTTGGGCCTGATTCCAGAACTCCTTCCTCACGGCAATCTGGCAGCGCGCCGGAAGGCACAAGCTTGCGTTCTGCAGTGCAGAGGATTATATAGGTTGTAACACATTTTCCTGTGCTGCCCGTCTTTCATGTTATTTGGCTTGAAGGAACAACCAGAAAATTGGGGATGACTGAATGACCCTCAACATTGGGTAAAACCCTGGTATTGTCTCCGTTTTGCCAGTGTGTGGTTGAGTCATCAAAAGAGAGGCCGCCCCCAGCTGAAAACCTCCATTTTGGAAGATGGTTTCCCATCGAACACAGATATCTCTTCTTAGGGTCCCAATGGGTTTTAAATTCATTTTAAGAAAAAATCAATTTTGCAATCGTTTTTCTATTTTTATTATTAAGGTTTTGGCGTTGATGATTATCCTCCAGCACATCATGGTTGTTTCAAACCATTCGAAGTCAGCTTCCATTCGCCGGGCAGGTAGGTCTTCAAGATTTTTCAATTATCAAGTAGCCAATGGTACAAGGTATCCTCGACTGCGACTGTTGAGCCCCTGATTTTTCATGAATGAGCCAGCCGGGCAGGAAGTGATCAAGAAATACCAGCATATCCAGGATGATTCTGAGGCACCAGGGGGACCAGAAGCGCCAGAGGATGATTGTTAAATCTTCCGAACTGAAGTTCGCCATTCATCACTGGTCAGGATGTGCACGTCGCCGAGGATGCACCCCCCACTGTGCAGGAGGCACCCAAGTGGGGTGTGGTCGAGCGATTTGTTGGGGACCAATGTGGAATCCATGAAAACAAAAATGATTCGAGAAATCATTTCGCCATCCACTCACTCTTTGTTTGGTAACAGTTCGGTGATATCACGCCATCAAATTATCAACACTCAACATCCAGGATCTAGGAACAATCCATTAACATCCATTGACATCCATTAAATGGTCAACATTCAACATCCATGAAGATAGACTACAGAACATGTACTCAACAAGGATCTTGCGCCCCTGCAGGATGCGGTGCATGTGGACAACGATGGAAGAGGAAGCTCCAAGGAGAACTTTTCTTGACTTCACAATGGATGGGGGGGTTGAAACCTAGCAATTTTGATGGAGATTGAACTTCAGCATTTTTTTAATGGAGATTGATTGATGAAGGATGACTTCAGCAATTTTCATGTGGATCGATTAATGTAGTACTTTTGTGAAACGTAAATTGTGACAAACAATAGAACACAATTTTATGGGGATACAATGCGGATATAATATGTTGGGGATATAGTGCGATGTAATTAACAATATGAATGGGGTTGTGCGAACATAGGGGGATAGCCATGAAGTTGCCATTGTAACATGGGGAAACAATGAACACAACATGGGATTTCAGTGGATATTTGGGTATCCACCTGGGCCCTGATTGGTAGATGCTACAAAAAAGGGACGACTCATGACTCTACGGAGGAGATGGTGATTCCAAGGGACATTGAGGGTTTGTTGATAGTTTCTGAAACCAAATTTTCAATACATTTCACACAGAGGATGTTGAGGGGAGCACTTGCCGGAAGTCTTACTGTTTGTGCAGCATGGCAAAAACCACAGTGTTTCCAATGAACTTTCCAAGCCGACCCAGTGAATTTCATGTTCGACTCCAAGTTCTTAGGTGATTGCATTCACACTTCCGTTGGACACATCATAAATTAGAACCCGCAATTCCAAACTCTTGCCTGGTCAAGTTCCAATCCCAAATTCTGGGCTGGTTCAACTCTCCCAAAATCGATTTTTGGTGGTTGCTTTTGCCTAAACCTGCAATTTTCTTGAGTGGTAAAAACACCGTCATGGCGGGTTAAGTCACTGTCAAGCACGAAGGAGAAGGAGCACAGCTCCACTACTGTGGATGAGGCCGGGGATGTTCATCAAAAAAGGGGGAAAACAAAGGGTTTTTGGCTACACAAAAAACATGGGCTGAAGCACCAAGAGATGAGTTTCTACCAAAAAAGGGGGGATGGGGTGCCGAATTTATGGCAATGTGAAGGGGGGAACTGGTGATGAACCAGGAGATTTGGGGTACCCTATTTTCAGAACAACCCTAATAGGGATGTTAACAGCCCAAAGATGGGCATATTAAGCAACAAAAAATGATATTTACATTATCAATAAAAAACAATGAAGATCTAGTTAGTGAACTAGGGATGCCAATTGACAAATATTGTGATGCAAGTGCAATTCAACAGAAAGGATCAAACATGGGAAATCAACAACCAGACTTGGAATAGTGGCCAACAAATTTTGTGGTCATGCTGAGATTTATGCAAGCTTGCAATGTTCTCGCTTTCAATATCTTGCCCTGAGTGCTACAAACGCAGATTTTTGTCATTGTTGGACATGAGAAAAACCCAGGCCAATCTCTGCGTGTCCCACCACTTGCTCAGCTATTCTTCTTTTGAAGGACCTTGTGCGGGTTGGAGTTGAGACGGAGGGCGCAAAGGACGCTGCGCCGAAGCTCACAGCATCTTCAAATTTGTGAACACTTGTCGGGCGAAGGAATTGACTTGCGTGTATTAGCGTTGCATGTCAACGAATCTCAACTGAGCGGTGACGTTTTGACGGACCTTAGTGGGGTGTGTCACTTTCAGAATCGACAGGAACGCCAGCCGGAATCTACAAGTCCAGAAGACCAGGAGCCTTGGATTTAGTGGTTTAGAAAGAAGAATGACAATATCCAAATCTAAACAAGAGTCAGGGGCTAATACGGCTGATAGATTTTTGAGCTACAAGAGCAGATTGGACTTCTATTCCATCTGCTCCGATACTTTGTCCTTCTTGCCTTGAAGGACCTTGTGCGCGTTGGAGTTGATACGGAGGACGCAAAGGACGCTTCGCCAAACTTCATTCTTCCAGACAGCGATGTGTGAGCAATGTAGCAGTCTAAGTTTGGCGAGCTCAGTATAGAGGCTCCAGGAATCTGAAGAACACCAGGGTACCAAGCATCACTAGTGTGACATTTCAATCAAAGCCCATCACTCTCTCACCAAGCATCTCTTATGACATATCACGGAGGGGTGTCCTGATGACACATGGCTATGGATCGAAACCCTGATACCCTGGTGAATATCAAAATAGCTGGTAAATGGATGTTCATTCATCTAAACATGGTATGATGGGTTTTGATCCATCGCCATAGGCTATATGTGTCTCGTTTGAACTGACATAGTTTTGAGAGTCAACAGGAACGTCAACCGGACTCGACAACAGAAGCAGACCAGGAGCCTTTGATACTTTGGCCGTGAGAGACCGTGGACTTCAAACATTACAGACTGTTGAATCCTTCAACCCTATGAGCCAGACCTTGAAGTTTTATTCCGTCTGTTTTTCATGGTTTTTCTGCTTGGCAATCTGCTCCTGAAGGATCTTGTGCGTGTTGGAGTTGAGATGGAGGGCGCAAAGGAGCACCAACTTTTTTTCTTTGAGAATCGAGATCGATTCTTTGTGCCTTCATTTGCTCCATCCATGGTTTCCATCCATCCAGATGTGTTCTCGTTTACAGACTAACAAGAGCAAAGTGCAGACCAAAAAGTGAGGCTTTGATGTTTTCCTTCAGATTTACGTCTACAGTGCCAGAACTGAAAAAGAACACTGGACTAACATGTCGATGAAGCAAACTACATCCAGATCACTTTCGATCTAGAAGCAGTGAGGGTTTGTAGAACATCACCTGGACAGGGTTTTGTGACTGATGCACGAGATATGAACGCCGAGTAATCATGCAACATGTTCAGCGACATGTTGGCAGGAACGCCAGCCAAACAACGAACGTACAGAAGCAGACCAGGTGCCTTTGATGTCGTGTCCACTAGTGAGGGTTGATGACATGATGGATACCTCAATCATTGAAACTTGTCTATCCTGTACATGCAAGTGTTTTGTTGAAGGACCTGGTGAGCGTGGGAGTTGAGGCAGAGCACTCAAAGGAGGCAGAGCCAACTGTATTGCTTGTCTTCTTGTCACTTGACATTTGATGCATGAAGAAGAGGTAGTGGTGCGTATGATTTTCCGCATGCTTTCCATTACTAACCATCTTAGTTTGACGAACGGTAATGGCACGAAGGGTAACGGCAAAGAGAAAGCAGAAAGCGGCCCACCTAGAATTTGCGGCTGCAACAGGAGAGCCAGCCAGTCTCCACCAGTGAAACAACCGAGGCGTTCCTGGGCACTGTGTGGGGGGGGGGCAGCTGAAATAGTTTGGTGTTGGGAATGTATAGTCCACAAACTTCCCATGAGACGCTGGGTCAAAACACCGCCGAAACCATTGCTGGTCGTTGCAGGAGATCAGCAAGACTGATCCAGAGGCAGCCCGTACATCCTGATTATTTGGAGGGGAGCGGAATGTCAAGGGTTGCAGAAGCATGGCAGGCTGCAGCGAAGGAAACTTCTTGGATGTTTCTGATATGCAAAGAAATTGATTTCATCTTAGGCCCTTCATATCTAGCCGTCTAGCCTTGAGCCCTAAGCAACTCTCTAACTCCCTCAACTCAAAACCATGCACTATGGACCATGTAGTGTTCAGTTCACAAAGTGTTCAACGTTTACAGCGTTCCATCGCGCTGTTTTTCCTTGGAGCCCCAAACTTTTCCATCACGTGTCGGTTAGGCGGTTGGCAATGGAGTGGGTGAAGTGAGAGAACCTGCTGGGTCACCTGGGTCCAGAGAGGCAGGGCGTTTGGCAGCGATTGCTGCCATCCTTTGAGGGGTGAAGTCTCTACATGTAGGGAATCCCTGCTTTAGCTTCAGATTTCAACAACATTTTGGGAATCGAGATATGCTCAAATTTTGAGAAATGATTTAAGATGAAAGAATCAAATCATACGAACGTACAACCCGCGGAAGTCTCCGGTCCAGAATTGGATCAGTCTTCCTTTGTTGGTCGCTTCAGGTGGCGCAGGAAAGCCCTGTGGCATCACAGGAAAGCCCTGTTGCATCACAGGAAAGCCCTGTGGCATCACAGGAAAGCCCTGTGGCATCACAGGAAAGCCCGGCCCAGTGAGAGGTCTCAGAATTGTAGCGCTGTGCATAAGAAAGATGATGCTCTGATAGGAAATTGGTCCTTTGAAACATGGCAATTCCAACCGGTCCAAGGACAGAAGGACAAAAATTGAACATCTAAACGTATTTTGTCCTGTTCTCCAAGGCAAACTGCAGCGCTGGACGATGGAAGTCTGGGTTTCACCGCGGTCCAGGAGGGGCTCCTTTCTGATGCCCAGTTTTTCTGATGCCTTAAAGGATGGCAGTGACAAAACCTGGACATTGGGGCCACTAAAGGTAATGAATTGGGGGCCCAAGAGTGGGTTTGAGTCAAAATGCAGACGATCTGAGGATATAATATAGTACCTTCCAAATTTTGGCGTTATCACTTTGCCCAAATCGTTGCTGCCCGTACATGATGGGATCTGGTCCCCAAATGATTGACCCCCAACAATTCGATCCCTGCATCCATCCCCAAATGACACCTGCCCCAGGAGCTGCCAACGCGGCCGCCTTCCTACGTGGAGCCCATTCCCACTGAAGCACCTGGTGGACAGGTGGACTTGTACTGTTTGGATGGGTCAGTCAGCCACAAAAATTAATTTGGTGGCTTCAATGATTTTCAAATCTGATTTTATTGGTGTCATTTCTTGCATATTCAACTATATTTTAGAAGATCCCCAACGACCAAGAGTTTTGGGATTTGGTCATGGATGAGTTCTAATATTTCTAATATTTTTTTGTCCGAAGTATTCAAAGACCCTGAAAGAAGGAACCGCTGCAAAATCAAACGGTCTTTGAATTTGCAGAGGAGGAAAGTTAACTACTCAATCTTGCCGAATGATCCAGTTCGACCCAAGCAAGTGCATGTCGGTATGGGTTTGTCTCACAATTTAGAACCCCATTCTATCCCTTGGCTTGTCATCATTTCCCCATTAGAATTGCTATGGGTATACCATCGTCAATCACCATTTCCCCATCAAAAGTCATTATCCGTTATAATCCCATGGTTTATCATCGTCATTTCCCCATTGTTCCCCATATAATATGGTCATTTGAAGGGTATACCGTATACCCAAATTTTCTGACCCATGTTGAGACAACCTCCACCATTCCTCTCCATTGGACGAGTTGAGTGTTGAGCAGGCTGCAGATCTCCCTTCCGCCAGAGAAGCGTTGCAGCCCGAGTTCCTTCAAAGATCGGAAAAAAAACGTGTCTGGGGACATGGATCATACTCCCATGTACCCCCAATTCCAATGAATTATCAACTATCATCATTTTCCCATCTAATTTGGGGTTTTATCATACCTAAAAATCTGAGACACATCCAACTTGGGGTTCCTCCGAAAAATGAGATGTTTTGATGCCAAAAAACTGACCAACACCGTTGGAGTTTGGGGTGCCAAATTTTGATCTGAACCTTTCTGAGGCCTTCCACTGCGGCGCCAGCTGGAGAGGCTCTGCCAAAAACTTGCCGATTTCCTTTTGGGGCCACAGGGTGCTCGTTTTCGGCCCCCAAGAGTATTAAGACATATATCATATAAGACATATCAAGACATATCGACACTAAATAACCAATATCTGAGACCTGGGCCAGAATCTTTGTATGACTATTTGAAATTCCATGAGGTTCTGGAGGTTGGAAACAGCACGACTTACCAGATGACTTGCCAACCCCAAGAGCAACCTGCAGTCGCAGGTCAGGGGAGAAGTCAGGATGGAAGGAGGGCCAGGCTGCCTAGGCTCACAGATATTTCCACCATTTCTCCGGTGTGTTGGGGTGAGGTAAACTGGTTGGACTTGACTTCAAAGTCAATGCACCCTAGGTCACCAGTTGCGGAGACATCAGAAAGACCTGCTGCGACAGCTGAAATACCAAAACAGGTGGGCGCTGATGTGTGTTGCATCTGCTGCATCTGTCAAGATCTTTGGCCTGTTTCCCCCGAAAAGGCAGCAGAAGTCCATATGGAATCGGGTGAAGTGCTAGATCCTAAGCAGATTTTCTCCAACGATCCGCTTGCTGCACCTGTCTCGTTTTTTCGTGCATCCATGAACACGATTGAACATGCTGCTTTCTAAGGGCTTCTACCACAGCTCCATCGAAAGAAACATCAGCCAAACAGGCTGGAATTGAGTGCTGCTTCATGGGTCAAAAAGTGGGGGGNATGCTGCTTTCTAAGGGCTTCTACCACAGCTCCATCGAAAGAAACATCAGCCAAACAGGCTGGAATTGAGTGCTGCTTCATGGGTCAAAAAGTGGGGGGAGATGTCGAAAAGTGGGCGAGATGTGCTCTTGATCCATTGCAGGCTGGTGATAGTGGTGCTGAAGTCAGGGTCGAAGCAGCGCATGAAACTCAGAGCTCCAAGTTGCCTACTTGTCCACTTTTTCTTCTNAGGGTCGAAGCAGCGCATGAAACTCAGAGCTCCAAGTTGCCTACTTGTCCACTTTTTCTTCTCAAGGCTGTATGTGTTGAGATTCTCCAGATGATGGGAAATTCTGGAAAGGCTGTTTGCGAGACCAGTTCTGAAGGTGACACAGCAGGCATGCAGAAATGGCCGAACCACATCAATTTATTTTGGTTTAGCTGAATGCTTAGGTCACCTGTTGCGGAGACATCAGAAAGACCTGCTGCAACAGCGGAAATACCGAAGCAGGTGCGGCAGCAGCTGATTTTGCCACAGAGCCAAGCAGCTTTCAGCATGCCTTTTTTGGAAGGCATCAGATGTTCACGTGGAATCGGGTGACGTGCTAGAGCCCAAGTCTTGTTTTAGATGTTTTAAGGAGACTATATCAAAGATCCAGCCAGTGATCTGCTTTGTTTGGCGTTTGCATCCATGAACACGATTGAACATGAATGCTGCTTTCTAAGGGCTTCTACCACAGCTCCATCGAAAGAAACATCAGCCAAACAGGCTGGAATTGAGTGCTGCTTCATGGGTCAAAAAGTGGGGGGNTGATCCATTGCAGGCTGGTGATAGTGGTGCTGAAGTCAGGGTCGAAGCAGCGCATGAAACTCAGAGCTCCAAGTTGCCTACTTGTCCACTTTTTCTTCTGAAGTACTGTATGTGTTGAGATTCTCCAGATGATGGGAGGTTCTGGAAAGGCTGTTTGCGAGACCAGTTCTGAAGGTGACACAGCAGGCATGTAGAAATGGCCAAACCACTTTAATTTAGTTTGGTTTAGCTGAATGCTTAGGTCACCTGTT
>BGPT01000658.1:117848-161473 GCA_003297045.1 Symbiodinium sp. clade C Y103
GCAGGTGCGGCAGCAGCTGATTTTGCCACAGAGCCAAGCAGCTTTCAGCATGCCTTTTTTGGAAGGCATCAGATGTTCACGTGGAATCGGGTGACGTGCCAGAGCCCAAGGCTTGTTTTAGATGTTTTAAGGAGACTATATCAAAGATCCAGCCAGTGATCTGCTTTGTTTGGCGTTTGCATCCATGAACATGATTGAATATGCTGCTTTCTAAGGGCTTCTACCACAGCTCCATTGAAAGAAATATCAGCCAAACAGGCGGGGGGTGGTGGGCCATGGGCAGATGACAAATCCACCTGAAAGGTCCTCAACATCTTCATGCCGAAAGCTGCTTCAGGCTGCAGATGGTGGAGAAGTCTTGGTTGAAGGCGGGTTGTCCGATGCTGAGAATCTGCACGCCCTGATTTTTGATGTGGGGTCAAAACAGGGGCATGGACAATTTTGAATGTGTCAAAATTCACGTGACAATTCAATCGCTGATCAGTTTTTTTTTTTTCGCCGCATGGTTTTGCAATTTTTTGCATATGATTGGAGCTCGGCAGATTTTGAAGGTGAACTGTACACTCTCATGTTAATAGCATTTAATAGCAGCTATAGATAGCTATAGCATGTACCGTTCTAAAGCAAATGCCATGAATCCTCGGTGCCAAGGTCGACCCAATCAACCCAGCAGGGCTTGCCGCCACAGGCTCGAGCAGTGAGCAAGAAGAAGCCCTGGTGGTTGATGTTTTTGAATCATGCTGTGATCTTTTTGTGGGGTATACTAGATTAGAAATTCACAAGCCCCGGGGTATACTGCTGGGTTTTCATGGGTCTTGGTGTTCTGATGAGATTCTACTCCAGAATGGAAACACTTGTTAACCAGTTGAGATGAGAGGATTTTTTTCTTCGAGTCAAACATGGCCATTTCCAAGAGGAAAACATAGGAAAACCATCTTCCTGAGCCAGGCCTCTGACATCCAAGTGGATTCCAAAGACTCGTGGAGGGCTCAGTTGAGATACGTCGAAGATAGCTGTCGCCCTGCAAAAACAGCGAGTTGAATGCAGGGTTTTCCATCCATGAATTCATTTGGGTATGGAACAAGTTAAGCGTTGAACTGATCGAGTTTTTGAGCCAAGACTTTTGAGCCACAGTCAATTGAATCGGCCCACTGAAACACAGCGCTTCCGGCAGGGAGTCTGCCGGCAAGGTGGGGTGACACTCAGCAGGGGTTCGATATGGCCAGTTTCAGTTCAACTCTTGGTGACTTTGCGTTTTTTTCTTGCCAGCTCGTGTTGCGTAGATCTCCCACTTATGTTTGAGGGTATTCAGGTCAAGGTGATATTTTGATTCTGTACTGGCTGGAAATGAAGCACGAAAAAGGAAGTGGGTTGGTGCTTGAAGATGTTTGTTACGAATCATCCTCATCCTCATCCTTGTCCACGTAAAGTTATCGTCGTCATCGTCAATCATCATTATTATTAGCATCATCAGACCATAGCCTATAATAGCTTTGTGCCTGTTTGCCACCAACACGCTCCTGTCACTCTTGCGCAGGACACTGGCTTTCTTCAGAGGGTGGAGACAGCCGCCGTGAAAGCAGGAGAAGGTGGCCGGTGTTTGGGAGAATCCAGGCTGATCTGGGTTCGAACCAGCAAGAAAGTGTTTTTCAATTTTCCTTCATTGATTTAATATGATTTAATTATTATTTGTATTGTTACTATGACTAGTATACAGTATGTAAAACAATCCTTCTTTGACAGCTGAGGAGCGACCTGGTCACATCAATGGTTCATGTGAGCCCTGACTCGACCAGGCCTGCTGCGCAAAGCAAGTACTGAGGGAACCAGTGCGATTAAGAAGGCGTCCTCACTGTGATTTGAGCAGATCTTCACAACCCTTGTTGGTTGATGATTACATGGGAGTCTACTACCCAATATATATATATATAGTTATATATATAATTATATATATAATTATATATATATAATTATATATATATATGTATATATGTATGTATATATATATATACATATTGTGGGGATGATCATAATCCATGAGCTGGGTTTCCCTATTAACCATTCAGTATGATAGCCCCATGACGACTGGGTTCTCCCCTGGGTACGCTTGGGATGATGGTCCTCAGCCGATGGTCCCTGTTTTGACTGATGTTCCGGGGGATTCAAACTACCAAGGAGACAAGTGAAACAAGTGCTGCATGGAATTCGTTTCAGGAATCTCTATTAGAAGTCTCTCTATCTCTCCCTCTCTCCACAGGTCAATTGTTTTGGCCATCAGAGCCTCAAATAGTTGCGACTTCCACTTCTCATGTGTTCATGTTCTCTCCAACAAAATGCGACCTGCAACCCCAAGCAGAAAACACAAAAAGACATACCAAAATACGTTCATGGGAAATAGAAACCATACCAAAACACATTTTCGGAAAAGTTGAAACCAACCAGAACATCCAAAATTCATTGGGAAAACTACTCAATCATTCCAAACATAGCCTGAAAATATGCAAAGACGCCACGTAAATCATTGGAAAGTCCATGAAACAATGACAACACTATGGAAAACACATCCCCAGATGTTCGGCTGGACCAGGTGGCACAGGAGGCGGTCGAGGAGGCGGCTGAGTTGGGAAAAGTGCTGAAGACGGCGGCGGAGAAGACAGGAGAGGCATTGGCGGAGGAGGTGCCTTGAAGCTCCACCAGTGGCTTAGTCCCACCAGGTGCTGAAGAATCGTGGGCTTCGCAATTCTGTTGGCCAAACCCCAAGTCTCGTTAGTTAAGCCTTAATCATCCTTAATCACGAAAGGCTAGCGTCAGCCTGAGTTAATGTGCGTGCCTGCGGCAGGTTTGTTTCACAGGACCGACTGAAAGTAACACCTTTTTGGCTGATTTTGCATTAGTTTGCCCACATAGTGCCCTAAGGTCTCCTGGTTCATCTTCTTGTTCCCTGATTTCAATGTACCCCATCTCATGGAACAGGTTCCTAAAAATTACAAACCCATGTACCTTTCTTCCACTCGAGTTCTTGTTGGTTGAACCCCTGGTTTGCGTCGTGGGCGCCAGCCATATCGACCAGCCATAGACTCAGATTTTGAGCCAGGTGATTGCCGTGAAGCAATCGGTGAGTTGATAGATGCTAGATCTGACGGCGAGTCAGCAAAAAAACTGATGCTGTGCTTGGTGGTTGGTGCCGGAAGCTGATTCCAGGTAATGAGTAGGTTGAGAACGGCTACAGAGACGCAATTCCAATCCTCTTGGAGTAGGGTACCACTACAACTGATGTGGTTCTCGGGGGCCAGGAGCCCGGAATTTTCTGTTGGTTGCGCACTGTGCTTCCGTCTGCCCAACCGATGGCATCCTGGTCCCAACAGCTTGGCTCAGCACCGTTGCTTAGATTGGAATTCATGCGCCCCCAGCGCACAACCCACGCACTTCACACATCTTGGGGCTCATCAATTCTTGATCAATTCTTGTAAATCGTATCTTTGTTGTCTTGTGTACATAGGTTACGTCGGTCCTCCAACATGTTGGTTTGTCACCAATTTTCACCCTTGACCTGTTTGGATTTGTTCGGAACATTGACTTTTTTGATCTTTTTTGAATGAACCAATTCGGATCCAACAGACTCTGGCCTTTCCCAATGGTTTGCCACCCATGTGCCTTGCCATTCACCGTTGCGGCGCCACCGTTATGGGCACAGCGGTCAGTGGGGCCAGCGCTTTGTGTCGCAGGAAAAGATCGCAGCCAGCGGTGCAGCTGCGAAAGCTTTGAGACGTGGGATGGGCGGACTACAGGAGTGCTCTACAGCCACATTGATGGATGATGGGCCACAAAACCAGAGATTCTGCACCAAACAATTCATTAATATCATATCCCTTGGATAATTTGAGTTACAGGCATTATGGTTTCCAGCTTTTCTATCATGCGGGGGTTGCCAAACCAAAAATTCTCAAACCAAGAAGAAGGGTGACACACCAGATGCCAAAAGAATTACTTAAAGCTACGACGAACTAGGGATAACTTGCGGTTGACTGGGATTCTGGGGCTACATGGATCACTGGTAGGGGCCTATCAGTGCACCAAAACATACCAAAACCAGATGAAATGCTTCAGGGAGCAAATCAGGGAGCCTCCATGGCGTGCGCAGGAGAGATCCTGTTGAACTTTGCAACTTCTCAGGTCTGGATCTGGGTGTGTCAACCATGGGCAAAGGGTTCGAGTTTTTATCTTCAGTCAACTCCATGATTTGTTTGGATGTTCTGCCAAGCATTGAGAAAACATTGGACTGCTTGCTGAACGAACCTTGGACCTTGACCTGATTGCCGCATCCTTTGGTGTCCGGATGCTTCCAAAAAACGACGCATCCTTTAAATTTAAATATTGGTCACATCGCCTCATCTCCCGCAAAAAAGCTCTAACTCCATCTCTGGCGTGGAAAAAGATCGTAAAATCATGTGAAGCAATCTCATCCCTTCCCCCATTCATATTAAACACCCCCAAAATGGTTCCAAAGAAGTATGAATCCCCCTACTAACCATGGGCCTTATGGGCCTTATGGGTGGTTTCTTTAATGGGGGTCCTGCCAGGCCTCGGATGCTGGGCTGGCCAGTCAGGTGTCCCTACGAGCTGCCGAGGCTGCCATCTTGGACTCCTTGGAGGCGGCAGGGGGGGGGGGTCTAGGCTTTTAAGCAACGAATCATGGGAATTTCGCCTTTGGTAAACTAACTGTAGCTATGGAAAATAAATGAAGATGACCCATCTATGATCATCTATAGATGATTTACGATGGAAGATCATCATTTCAATTTGACATAAACATCATGATTTATATTAGCTAAACCATCTATAAAAGTTTTTTTTTTTTTCCATAGCTATGGTAAATTGCTGGAGGGTGACAAGCAATGAATGGGGTTTAATGAAAAATGCAATTGGCGCTGAATTGAATTTACCAATTTGATCCAATTTGTGGGAATGTCAAATGGCGAAAAATTGAGTATGGATCAAAATGACGATAATTGAGAAATGGCCACAGACTGTTTGGGTTTAACCAGCATTTAGCGGATGTGAGAATCAATAAATGGGGGCTGAATTGGAAGCAAATTCAATTTACCCAATCGAAGAGCGAATGAATCAAAATGGGGGATTTGATCTAACCCGAATGCATGGTTTTTTTTCATGGAGAATATGATGATAAATCGTGATGAAAGTGTCTTGGTTGGTAGTTTCACATACTTTTTGAAAAACGTATTTCAATGTTCAACCGATGATGACCCCGATCCCGATTAACGCTGCACCCATCAGGTATGGATCTAATGGGGGATCCGCCAATTTTGAGCATTTTTCTTTGAACATTGGGAGTCCTTCTAAGCAAATCCTTTAATGGACCCAGTCACGTAGGCAATGGCACGTTGACACCTCCACAGGTGTCTTCAGAGGACGTCTTGAAGCTTCGAAGGCGGCACCGTAGTGGAGATATCCTTCGATGGAAATCCCATCATCCTAAGTGGTCGCAGTCCTCCTCCTCCTCCTCATCCTCCTCCTCCTCCTCCTCATCATCATCATCATCATCATCATCATCATCACCAGTTCTCCAGCATCAACCAATCATGCCAGTCTTTCTCATCATCACTTGGGTATTGGCCAGTGAAAATTCTTGAACCCCAAACATGGTAACATGGCCGGTGTTTACACTTGGCAACCAGGCACACAGATGTCAACCCAAGATGCATGGTAAGCCCAAAGGGTCCCATTTAAGAGACGTGTATCACTTTTGGAGATGACCTCCCCAAATAGTCAACCAGGGTGTTTATTTCCCTTGGATTGAGATCGTAGAGGTTGTTGGCATGGAAAATCCAAGGATACCTTAGAAACAAGAACTTGTTGCTTGGATACTGTACGTGCAGCCAGTCTTGCCAGCGGCATAACTGTTGTGAAGGGCCGCCATTTGAAAAATACCTCACAGGTTCGTACTTCATGTTGCCATTTAGCTGGTGACAACAGCTTGCAAACTGACTGCTGTTTTCCGCATGGTTGTTCGTCAACTATCCACCCCCTGTTTGTTGCTGCACATGGGCATCCTTTTTAGCACTTGTTTCCGCATTCCTGTTGGTCAATCCCTAATTTTATTGGGCCAACTTGCTACCTCCTCATCTTTATCTTTGGTGTGGGATCCCCAACTTGGACGGTTTTAAGAAGACCTTTGACGTGTGGGTCCCTTTAGTTCTGTATTTTTTTGAGCGATACACCTATTCATCGGACTTTTCCCAGATCCAAACTCCGAAGCAAAGATAGAATTTAGAATCATCCCAGCTTTGGGAACGATGATGAATGATGATGAATGATGATCATATGATGATCATATGATGATGATATGATGATCATTTGTCCAGACATTTTTGGCGGCCAGGCTGCCGCAGCGCCTGCCAGATGGCACCTACAACCCCGCCTGGTTGGCCGCGCGGCGCTGGCGTTTGACGGCGGGACGCTTCGTGTCCGTGCGCCGGGTGGGGCAGCACCGGAGGCTGGCCAAGGAGCGATTTCAAACATGATCAAACATGGGTTCCCCATGGTGGGAATGATGGGATGAGCGGGTCCAAACAGAACTACTGGAAGGCTTGAGTTTGTTGGTTTCGTTCTCCCATTTTGTTCTGGGATGCGGAATGATGCGGATATTGATGAATCATGACTTTAACGAATCATGGAATTGGTTTGAGACCTCTAAAGATTGGCTCCGGCCAACTCTCCAGGAGTGGTTGGACCATTGGTGGTACAGAGGCAGGGATCGATGGATGGTCGAAGGTTCATATTCCAAGCATGAAGGTGTGGATAGAGCCTGTTGAGTTTTGGGGTTGGTTGTTTGTGTTTTCTTAACACATTTATACTCTACCAGTTCTCTTGTTTGGGATGATGATCCCCATGACTCAACCGCATTTTCCGGAGGCCAAGAGCGCTTGAATCACAAAATCAATCGCTCCTTCGACTTTGAGGATCGGACCCTGGAGAAGTATCAGAGACTACATCCAGGAGTGGGTTGTGGCCATCTCACACCCAAAGTTCTTTGTGGGAAATGGGTGCCTTCCGTACAGCCAAAATGTATCAAAATGTGGGAGGAGCTTCAAAATAGATGTTTTTCATTTTTTTCCGTATACTCAAAGAGACCATTTTTGTTGGACATTTTTTGGCTCCTTTTGGAACCCCATAAGGAGAGCAGGTGGAGCAGGTGGGTCTGTTGGTGCACCCTGCGCTGCCGTGGTTGGGCGCCTCCCCTGATGGCGTCAGCTGGGATGGCACGAACGCGACAGCGCCGGAGCATTTGATCGAGATCAAAAGCTGTCGAAGTCTGCTGGGCAAGAAGTCTCCGGCCTGGCATCAGGCAGGGAGTTTGGATAAAAGCTTGCTCAATTTGTGGGTTTGTAATATTAAAGATGAGATATGTAATGTAATTACGTTGAAATTATGTTGATGCCCCACCTTTGTTGTAAGGTATCTAAGACTCGCCGTGAATTGAACTGCGAATGTTGCTGATGCATGACTGATGTCGCACACGCAGCGGTCCAACAAAAAATGACGTGAACACGTGGGTATGGTTCAAAATTGGGTACTCACAATGGAACCACGAAATTGGTCATTTCTGGTATGCAGCCATTAATTTTTGGTATCTTTTTCATGGTCAATTGTATGATATAAAGATCAAAAACAAGAGTAACTTTAGCCTATGTGGGAACTATCCTCCACAAGCTACTCTGAATAGGTGCAGGGAGCTATGGCCATTGCCTCTGGGGCCTACCAGTGCAAGGTGACCAGGTGTAAGATCATCGATCCGGTGGAAACGTACCACATTTGCTTCGATGAAGCCTGGTGGGAGAAATTCCTGAAGCGTTTGAAGGTGCAAGATGATGTGGAACATGATGGAATTGGTGGGGTCCATGACCGGGGTGTTCACGCTGCGACCGGTTAAGGATGTGTGTCTAGCATTTGTGTATTCTCAGAATTATTGAGGTCAGCAGCGTAGCTGCACACCAGCAGGGAGGTGTGAAACTCTAACTTATTTTGTTTCCTGAGGTAAGCAGGGACCCTCCTCTCAGCACTTATTTTATGGCCCCTAACAGCCGGCTGGGAGGCCTTCTATTTCGGCGTCTTTTTGCCCATGGCTGCCCGGCGGATCTTGATGAAGGCCAGGTGATTCTGGACATTCCTCGGAAGGCGGCAGTGGCGATGCACAAGCTGTGGGGCTGTTCACGTTGGAACCTGTGGAGCTTCCAACGAGGTGCGGTTTGTCGGTTTTTGTGACTCCCATGTGTTGGGAAAGATAAATTGGAGTGCTGCATGGAGGGCTAGTTTTTTTGTTGATCTTTTTGAATTTATCTGGCGACATACACCTCAAACAAACGCCAAACTGGAATGTGTCGAAAAAAAGTTGGCGACAACCAAGCAGGGCCTTGGGATCTTCTCCATGCCATGCTATTCTTTCCCATTTTGGAACCAGTTGTGATGGTGAATCCTCGCTCCTTAGAGGTGTTGCATCGAATGGTGGACTCCTGGACCCTGGGCGAAATGAAGGTGCCATGGATGCTGCAATTCGCCAATAAATCTCAAAAATTAAGTGGCAGGATGAGCACGAGGAGCACAGGATGAGAAGCCGAAGCTTGGGACCTTGGGACGATCGTTGGATGACTCCCCCGCGGAACCTGGCCACGGCCTACCAGTTCCGACGCCAGTTGCGTCATGGCCTGAGACTGAAGAGATGGCCAGCGTGCACGACCAGACGATCCAATCCGAGCTGGCGAAAGAGTAGACAAAAGACTTCCTCCGACTACAAGATGATCTGTTTGCGATTCTATGTTCGGGCGTCCTGGCCTGAGAGCTTCAAAGTCGCGGAGAGTTTTAGGGAATTTTACAGTGTTTTACGTCAATAAGCCAAATCAAGGCAAATATATTATATGATAATATATGCAAATATTGCAAAACCATGCCTTTAAACTACCATGATTGCAGCAATGTCTCAGGATTGTGCAGTGGGTATGGAACTCCAGAACCTGTAAAATGCGTGTGTGCATCCAAGAGAAGATGCTATGGCTCAAATGGTCAAAACCAAACCACAAAGAAAAGTTGTTAACATATTTGGCAACCCTAAAGTTAAGCAATGGTTCTGAGAGCATTCCATTTTCAGATACACCTAAATCGGATCAAATGGGAAGGTGAACTGAAAGTGATGCCTTCTGAGACTTGCACACTGCAGTGGGAAATCCATGGACATCCATGTTTGTAGGTGATTTACCGTAGCGACTTTTAGCTGGAGGTCAGGACCATGCGCTGGTGTACTGAAATCTTAATCCACAACCATATGCATCCATATGCCAAGTTTTTTTTGTCCTGCGCAAGTTGAGGATTTGTTTCTAATTTTGGAGCTTCTGTTTGTTCGTCCTGGTATCATCAGAATCTGCTCGGCCAGCAAATCAGCAGTTTGGGATGTTTATTGCAATTTTATTCGGAAGTTCCGCTGTGATCCGCAGGCGGATAGACACTTTCACTCGAGCAATGGCGCTGTGTTTGCCAGAGCACCAGAAGAATAGCTGCACCGTCCCTCCCATGACAAGCAAAATGATGAAAGTCTTGAACGACTTCCTCAAGAAAATGAAAAGACCACTCATGAAACAGCTGGTGGAACAGCGATCATCTTCGATCGAGAGTGCTTTGGGACAGGAATATGGGATTTCCTTCAGCAACAATGATAGGTTTCTGCGAAGCACTGAATTTAGGAGGCGCCCTCCAGAGGAGCTATTCAATGCAGTGAAAGAGCTGAAATCGGGGCATCAAAACCCTCAATTTATATCCGATGCCTTTTCTGTCGCATACGGGCTGATGGACACAACTAATGAGATCAACAGTCTCCAACGAGGTGGTGAAGCGGAATTTCGTGTTGCACAAGCAATCCTCTTACAACTCGTGGCCAATTTTTTGGGTGCCAATGCTGTGACTGCGGGCAGGTATCACTTGGATGAGCACAGGTTCATTTTTGTGGTTTCCTGCGGCTTGCACTTTCTTGCGATCCCTATTTACCTTGGTGAGACCATTGAAGTGTCAGAGCCTCGAGAATATCTCATTTTCCCCAAGCCCAACCCTGATACCGTAGCACCATCACTGTGACTTCTGTGAACTGTGGTGCTGGCTCAGAATTCTTGTGTGAGGCTCACATTATCATTGTGTCCATCCACACATTGACATGGCGACCGGATCGGCCCAGCTTTCGCAGCACAACTGCTGCAATGGTTCATTGCAGCCCCAAGTGCCGAGGATGTGAAAAACGGTACCTGGCGGCCGCTCAACAGAAACGGCCTGTGATCTTTTTGAGGCGAAACTTGGGCTTGACACATCCAGAGTTGCCTTTCCACGAGTCCAGCAATGTGGTCTTTTTGAGGCGAAACTGATGATGTTCACCAGGTCAAACTGGCAGATCAGATCCCATGCGGTTTGAACCGACATTTCTTGGACTTCCAAACTGGCATGGTTCCATTTACTTTTCCTCCCGCCATTGATGATTGGGATCAGCGCATGCAAAACAATGTGATGCAAACAGGGCTTCCCTTCTTAGACCAGGAAGAGGCTGCCAGCTACTTTTTCGAGAAACTCGAGGAGGTTCAATTGGACCTGTCCCAGGTAGAGGAGAGTGTGATTGGAGAGGTTTCCGTCGAAGACGAAGACGATCTTATTGCCAACGCGAAGCCTAGATTTGCTTCGGGTGAGTTTGCTTCTTCTAAGATACTGAGGTTCCCCGCTAAGATTTTACAGATTGTCAGTCATGTCTTCTGGCGTGTCTTCTCCACCACATCTTGAGCGAAGCTAAGGAAGCGTTTGGCCAGAGATGCACTCCTGTGCCTGCAGCGTCATCATGTTGCTGTACATTGGGTGTCTGAGATTGTGGATGAGATCGTTGAGTTGGCAGCCTACCACGGGCGTATCAAGCAAGAGCAAGAAGAAGTCAGCAAACGGTGGGACGTGCAGCCCGTGAAAAAGAACCGTCACGCTGCCAAGAGGGAGAGGAAGAAACAGAACCAGCAAGGTTTGTCGATGGAAGCCAAAGTTCAATCTGAGCCACCATCTGCAACCCAGCGATTGCGAGGGATCCTGAATGACTTCACCAACAAGGTCTTCAAGTATCAACACTACCGGAAGGCATTCCACGCTCTCCAGTCGACTGGCCTCTTGGCGCATATAGGTTCTGAGATGGTACGCGGATCGCACAGTGTGCTGCACGGAAATGGGATGAACAGTGTGACTTGGACTTGCTCAAGATGACTTTTTTTAGAAGAGATTTTTCATCCAGCCCAGACTGAGTCATGAAGATGTATATAAAGAATCATATCACACCAGAGGTACAAAGAATCGAGGAGGATATGAGTACTAATCGGTGGCTCAAGTTTCTAGGTAGCTCAAGCAAGCTGCAGTAAGGTGACACTGGTGAGGCCACATGGAAGTTCTTCTGATCATCCTCGGCATCAATTCAAGCGCAGCCTCATGAGCATCGCATCAGCGCAAGCACAAGCTAGCGTTTCATGCAGGCTAGGTGAGTAGACCAGTTTTGTGGACAGATGAAAAGGGAACTTGTCTGTCTGCAGCTGCATGCTTCAGATAGCTTCAATTTCAAACATGGTGTGCCAGGCCCACAACACTGTTCATTTTAAGTGATAGACCACCCCAGTGCTTGGGAGTCAAGTTTGTTTTGTTCCCCTTACATAATCTCGATTGTTGGCTGTTCTCAAATCGGGACTCCACAAAACATGGCTTCCTCCCGAAAAGAACATAAACAACATTCCAAAATCGGTTCCGAAACATTGTTCCTCCGCCTTGAGAGCTTGTCATTTGCATAGTACGTTTTCTCGTGCCACTCCACAAAGGTATACAGTACACTTTGGTGTGTAGTTTTTCATGATTCTTGGGAGCACGTGTTGAGCTGCTTCACTGATCTTTGAAAGGATTCCCCGCGGTATTAGCCAATGAAGATTCTGATCTTGTTGGAAACCTCAATGGAGCAGAGATCTTTTGAAAGCCCCCAGGTTACCGTGGGGATGTTCCATGGATTTCCATGGCAACAAGGGGACCTGCAACCCCAAAGAAATGGTTTTTGCTTTTGGAGACATTCCCGAAACATCCCAAAACCAGAAAGTGATTTGCTGGGTTTGTCTCAAAATGGCATACCGGCATACCCCCAATTCCCAAAACCAGGGATCTTCACAATGATCCGTTTCGAAATACCGATGATCTGGGTCAATCTAGGGGTCCAAGATTTGATACTTGGCATCGCGTCTTCCCCAAGGCTTCTTATGGACCTTCGAACAGCACGATCAGTGAGGACGGGCAGATCCCCAAATAGGCTCGCAGCCAGTTTGCGGGACTGAATATCTGATTTGGTTGATAATCAGCCAGTTGACAATCATCGAAAAGGGTGGAGACAGTTTTTCTATTTATTTAGGGTCAACTATGTGGTGTGCACAACAATTCAATAGGATATATAACTTATTATATGATTTATATAACTCCAGTTGGAGGTTTGAGGTGTTGCTTTGTGGGTTTCTGTGCCCCGCTGTTGGGGGACCCAAACCTTGGCCGGGACTTGCAAGGCTGTGGACACGCAAGCGGTTGATGCTATGCGGAAAAAGGCAGCAGCCAAAGAAGTGAAGTGAAACCTCAGGGGCGCTTTCGACTAGGGCACTACTACGTTCGTTTGAAGAAGGCCATTTGGGCCCTTACAATTACCAGAGTCTGGAAGATGTTCCAAGAAAGTGATTGGGATTTGTATGCAGCATGTCTGAATGCCAACTGGGCCAGAACAAAAACATCAATCTGAGATCTACTATCTTCAGGTTTTGAGGGTGGTGTCCACATTCATGTCAATCAATTTCAACAGCAAAAAAACCCATCCAGTGTTGATGCTTGGGCAGTTTTGCCACCCCAACTGGAACGTGAACCTGAACAGTGTCATGATCTTCCAGATCTTCCAGGACTCAGACCTTCACCGTCCTTGGACCATCTAAAATATGCCGCATTTGCCAAATAGGTGTCAAGGACTTCGGCTTATACGACCCAGGTCTTGTTGCCCCATTCCACAAGAAATATGAAGCAATCACCACTAGTTCCAGCAGGCCATGGCTGTGCTACTTCGTGTTCAAAGCCACCAACATGACGCATACAGCACAATAAGTTGCCACTGCAACTATCAAAGTTACTCCGCCATCAGTTGTTTCATCGCTATATTCTTTGAATTGGTTCGGAGACTATGAGCAACTGGAGGACCTTTGTGATAGACAAACATAGGCAAATCCCCTCAGAGACCTACGATCTGATGACCTCATCACCTGTATGTGGTCCTTGAAAAATCTGGAAGGGGCCTATCTGCAAGGGCATCATTGAGATCCAAAATAAGACGCATTTTACATGTGGAAAACATCATGGAGGCACCCACACCTTTCAAGGGGTGAAGCGGGCAGAGCCCGGGCAGAGCCATGCCGCGGCAAAAAGAACAGAAGCAGGCGACGAAGTCTTGGAGTCCGTGGGGTGAAACAGTTTGAAGTTGAACACCCCCAAAAATGATGTGTTTAGTCCTGAAGTTAAAATCTTTTTTGGGGTCACTTGATTCTGCCAACACTGACCTGTGATTGCATTCATCATTCTTTGGAGTGAATGCCAGCCTTGACATACGAGATTTCAATGTTTGGCGAGTTGGGTATCTTGAGTTGCGGAGCTAGAATGGAACGCACTCGTCTAATGCGTTCTCTTGCATGATGGGCCGCCACTCTTGTAAATTTTGCAACAGGACAAACAAAAGACATGGCTGGAAGAGTACTACGAGCATCCTGGCTACGGCCACTTGGAATTGCACTAGTCCAGTCACAGGTGGCTGTCAGTGGCTATCATTGACTATCTAGCCCAGGCCTATGGTTTTCGTAGCATGATCACTGCATTGTAATGTGCACACGGACACATACACAAATTCAATCAAATTCACACCAGGACTTAAATGCTTTTTTCCCGCTCATTTTTGGTAATGTAGTTGTCAAGGGACCCGTATCTCACGGTTAGCTGTCACCGTATTTCCCTTGGCGTCAATTTAAAACCCTGGTGCAATTTTGGTTGGAGTTGGTAGCAGGATAACTGATTGACGAGGATTGCAATGAGCAAACTGGATCGATTTTCCGCCAACCTATGGAGGACGCCCATGTTTGTTCTCTCCAATCCATCCTTCTTTGCCATTACATACCGGAACCCCAATCAGGTGACACCAAGTTTGAAGGTCTAACAACTTTAAGGGGTTGGCCAGTGCGACACCCAACAAGGGTTCGTTATTGGACGTGATAAAGAAGTACGGATGAACATCCTGGTGCCATCATTTCTTCACCAAACTAGCCGCCAAATATGGGCCCATAGGTCCACATCTATTGACCATGATTGACCCATTCACATCTCATCATTCCACAGGTCTTGTAGTTGTATGTAATTGTATTATATATATATATACAAAATATATATAAATGTAAATATAAATAATATACATGTATATAAATATTGTATATCAATATCTATATGCACTCTGCAAGTATGTTCATCCCCATATCATGATGATTCACTTCGCAGTTCGAGTCGTCGACTCTTTGGTTTTGACCAAACTTCAGCGTTTCAGGCCCACCTGGTGGCACCGTGGCGAACCTGACGGACCAGGTGGGTGGCCCTGGCACTTAGACATGGGGTGCTAAATCCAACAGGTAAGTTAAGATGGGGTGAAATCATCGAATCAAAACTGGGTTGTACCATGTTGTAACTGTGCTTGGCAGGAGATGATCGACCATGTGGAGATGTTGGTGGAACATTTGACCAACGACGACCCCAAGAAACGCATCAAGGCAGCCGAAGCCATGTCGGCGTACATCGCGGACGATGTCTTTCTGCCAGAGCGCATGGAAGTGCATCCTGCACAGGTGCTGGCCACCCTGTTCTTTCGTAGCGTGCCGGATCGCACCTTGGTCAAAAATGGGACTGGTGGGGTAAGATAGCTCGAAAATAGATGTGGAGCTGCCACCCGTGCTTCAAATGGTCGTGGATTGAACGAATATGTGGTGCCCCCCATGCGCACATTACAGTATTTTCGTGGTCTCGAAGCCTATGCTGTGGGAATCTTCTTCAGAATTCACAATTTGGCTGAGCATCGAGCATCAAAAAGTCACCAGACAACATGGCGGTGTTGACATTTGCCAATCTGTATAGCTCCAACAATTTGGTCCATCTGAGGCCTCGCTTGCATCAGCGCCAGCCGTTGTTTGGGCATCATGGGTCGCCGCGCGGCGCCCTATGCCTCCGCAGCCCTGACGCGGGTGCTGAGCAACGCGGGCAGCGACCTGCGCTACGAGGCGCTGGTGGCGCTGGGATACCTGGGCCCCGAGGCTGCGCCCGAGGCGGCCACCGCCGTGGCGGAGCGCGCCACCACGGATGAGGATGCGCGGTTGAGGCGCCAGGCCTTGCTGACGCTGACGTTGTTTGGGCCCGATGCGGCGCAACCGGCAGGTGGGATAGGGCCTGTAGGGGTGTGGGATGTGTTGGGGGGTGTGGGGGTGTGGGTCACAACGGTGGTATTTTTGTGGGTCTTGACGTTTTGATGGCAAGAATTGCGTGATCTGTTGGTTGGCGATTTTCCCATGTGTTGGGCGTTGTTCATCTTCGGCAGGTGCGGCGATTGCAAAGGCTTGCCACGACGAGGACACTGATGTGCAGGCCCGGTGGGTACCCCTTGCGGCCCCGGACTCCAGCTCCCAGAATGAACCACGTTTCATCCACTTTGGGAGTCCCAGATTTTGACACATCCCATTCTACCTCCTTAAAATGTGAGGTGCTTCTTTGGCATTGCTCTTGTCATTCAAATCTTGTTTCTGAGTAATTACTAACTATTCGGAGGCATCGGATCTTGTGTTTCGTACTGCAAATTGATCCACTTCAATTTGAAGCACTGGCATCATGGCATCCAATTCGCATGTAACCAGGACATTGGATCCTCTACATGTCAAGATAGGCAGCTGCTTTGACGCCTGAGGTTGCTGCCATGAAGTGCATGAAAGCCATGGGTCCAGAGATGGATGGAGACATTGCAGGGCCTGCCTTGAAGAAGGCTCAGCACCTTCTGTCGGATGATTGGTCAGATGTTTGGGACGGGATGAGATCTGATGAGAACTGGTTGCATCTACGAGTCGAGTCTTGATCGTCGCATCTCATCAAAAGCAGACCAGGTGAGGTTTCCAAACACTCAAATCACCAGTTTCCGCTCCATTTTCCCGAGATTCTCCCCGGCATTTTTCCTCGTGACCGCCCTTGGCCCATCGTTGGAACATCGCAGGTCCTGGCCTCGGGCTCTGCAGAGATGCGTCGCTTTGCCATGGAGACCATCGCGGTGATCGGCAATGGCGTGGCTTCGCACTGCAGCAAGGCGGTGGCACACCACTTGCGACCGCTGCCAGGCAACGGTTGGTTGGCAAAGGGGTTGGTGGGTTGGAAGTTACTAAAGGTGGAACTTGGTGGTGAAAGGAGGCCCTGTCACGGTGACACTTGGGTCATGTACAGAAAGTCGGGATGCTTCCAGCATAAGTAGAGGCAGTTTCCATCCAAGGTCTGCATGTTGAATCACTTAAAGCCTCAAAAAGCAAACAGTTGGAGTATGGATGTGTCAATCTGTGTGTCCAGAACCAGGGTACATGGTACACCAAAATGAGGATTTTCACTAGATTTTGGGTGCCTCGCTTTAGGACAAACAAACCCACATGAATCCCAAGTAAAATGAAAAACGTCATATCACTCAAACCACCCATGGCAATCTATAACTGCTTCATAATCCTGCGCTAGCAAAGTCTCCCAAGCTACTGTAGCTACTTCCATATTCCAGCAAAAAAAACACATGTGTAAAGAAACTATGCACCTGAATTATGTTTTTTCTTGTGGAGTTGTTGCTCCCTTCACAGGCAGTGATCCCACCCTGAGACTTCTGGCAGTGTTGGCACTCGAATCCATGGGGCCGCAAATCGTTTACGAACAGGAGGCGACTGCTGGAACCCAGAATTTGCGGATGGGTTGAAGCCAGGAATTTCGCATGAAAGTTGCTGTTTCAGTGGATCTTTATTCCAGGTATTCCAGCATTTTTCCGGAGTCTTTCAGATGTTTGTTCCGATTCCCAAGACTTCCACGCCCTGTGACAGGTGTTGCTCTCGAGAGCCATCAGGGATCCTGAAAGACAGGTTGGGGAACAAGCCTTCCTCACCCTGCGAGATGCTGGTTGTGTCAAGGGGATGATGGGCTCCATGTTCTTGGAAGAGCGCATCTTTTCACCTGAGGCACCTTTGTGGGGTGGGGTGACCGAGGCCTAGAGAAAGGCATTGTTAATGGGGGGTATGGATGTGTTCCCACTTTTGCTTCTCAGACCTGTCAGGTTCTGGCTGCCTCCAAGTTTGCCACACAGAACAGCGATTCCGACTCGGAGTCCAGCTCCGATTTGGACTCAGAGGAAGATGTGGATGACTTTGGCTCCTCAGTCGGTGAGGAGGAGCAAGAGGAGGAATTGGAGGATGACCAAGCTGCACAGGCGCCCGTTAGGTGGTTACAGTCTTGAACCCCACTCTAGAGGAAGAAACGTGCAGATTTCTGTGGGAAGACAAAGTGGATTTTGAGTGCAGGATTGAAGCTCCTAGAGCCATCAACATTTTCCCACATTTCTTCCATATGCAGGACAAGGAAGACGAAGAGCGAAGAGAGGAGGAGCGCATCCGGCGAATGGTCATGGGAATGGGCAACTGATGCTATGCCGCGAGCTGGGAGCAGCTGGTCCATCCAAAAGGGGGTACCCCATTTTAGGAAACCCCCACATATCAGTCATTTTCATTCATTTTCTCAACCTTCTACACTTTTATCAGACCAGATATTACCAGATGCTCCCTTGACTCACACCTTGGACGTGTTTGGATGAGCCGCCAACGACGCCGGGCCGGTGCCACCAACGTGTGGCGAAAGCCGTGACGGTGCCATCTTTGAAGCAAAGCCTTCACAGGGATGGGGTGAAATGGCCTCCCGTCTCTAAAGGTTTCACCCTCGTGCACCACCCGTTTGGAGGTGCAGAAATTGGACCATTGAAAGGTGTCATCATGTGATTCCCGCTGATCCTTCTGGAATTTTGGATGCTGCATGATGCTGATATTGATATTCAGGTTGACTCGGCGGACCACTGAACCGAGGGCTTGAAAGTGTCGGGCACCGGGTAGATCCATCCAACAGTGCTGGCTCAAAGCTTTCCTTGACGAAAGGGAAGAATGTCCAAGGATGGCATGGCTGCAAAAGGTCTTCAGCGCCAAAAAAACATCATCTAAGAACCATTACCCTCTGGTAAACTAACATAACTATGGGAAATCACCATTTTTAAATATTTTTAATGGGAAATTCCACTATAAATTGCAATTTTCAACAGCTACTGTACGTTTAATTACCAGAGGGCAGTTGCTAGTTTTAAGTTGCATTGGTCGTCCAAGTGGTCCACATGCGACTCCAGGGAGTTGGACCAAAAAGAACAGTGAAGAACAGCTCCTATCGTCCCCCTTTCTCGGGGCTTCCCAACATTCTTGACATCCAATCGCATCCCATACGTCCCGTTTGGTGCTTTCAACCCATTGCTCTTTGTCCAATCGCAAGAATGAGATGATTCCTGTTGCAGGACATTTTGGGGATAGGTTGAAGCACGTCGAAGCCACCAATCAGTCGCATAATTACACACAGTCTCTCTTGCTGGACGCATCATGGCGGGCCCAACTTCTCGGCTTCTCGGCCTTGGCTTGTTGTGGCAAGTTCCGCACTCAGCTTGCTGTTGGAAGTGATTCTCAACAAGGGGAAAATGTGTGAACATTGGGTCCTGCCAAGAAGTCCAGTATCATAATGTACCATAACCCTCAAGAGTAGAAGAATCCCAAAGAAATTGCCAACCACATCCAACAACATCCAACAACCATCTCCATGTTGTTTTCCAAATGGCTATGTTTCAAAATTCTTGGACCCAAAAATCTAAAATGGATGGTTCAGCCAGTACTGAGGCGCTGGCTCAGCAGGACTGTGCCAACTGGACCTGTCCCGAGGGGCACCAAGCGAAAGCCGACGCAGAGTCCATTTTTTGTCGCTGCCTCAGGTGGTGATGGGGTTGGCATCCAGCGGGTTGCAGGGGTTGCACGGGTCGCAGGGATGCAGTGTGTCTATGATAATCATTGACAGTCTACGATAACCCTTTTGGGTCAGGTGTGATCTGACATTTCTGGATGTTATTGACTTGATTTGGAGATTTCCTAAAATAGGGGTACTTCTAAACCATCCATTTTTGGGTACCTCCATTTAAGGAAACCCCCATTTGCTGAGACATGGTTCTTCTCCAGCAATTGTCAGCCATGGCGAGGCGAAGCGGAATGCGATGAGGTGGCAGATCTATACCGATGCTGTGACCAGCTCTGCGGCAGCTTTGCGTGTCAATCATATTTGCGATTACCTGACGTTGCCCCCTGGCAAGAAAAAGCACAGGGGTTCCGGAGTCTGCAAAAATAGGTTGACCATGGGTGCTGAAAATCTGCTAGAAGGAGTCTTTTTTTCCGGGGTGGGATTCAAAGTGGCAGACAAGAACCGACAAGTAGCCTTCATAAGGGTGGTTCAATCAGCAACCAGATCTGGATGCCGGTTACATCGGTCATATCTAGTTTGATGCCCACTGTTCTCTCGTCATAGCCCTTCCATGGCACGATACGGTATGGTGATATCCCACAGCTACATCGTCACCAGCTAGCGAAAAGTAGTGATCAATGCACTCAACGAAAGGGAGAATTCACCACTGGAAATGGAGAGGTGACACACCAAACACAGTGATTTGAGTTGCGAAAAGGGGGATGGAATATTGAATCAAGAAATTGTGGTTGTTGATTGGCGATTCCTCCCATTTTGATCCATTTTGAGGATTTGAAGCCTCCAGCCCGGCTGGGACATTGATGATGAACATACCAAACCAAGGTATGTCCTGGACCCTGCGATCCTCAAAGGGATTTGGCACGGTGCTGTGACATCCCAGTGGTGCAGGAAGAGGGTGGCTGGGCTTGGACATGATGGTGGCTGGGTCCATAGATGTGGAAATTCCACCATAAAAGGGGATCATAGTGGATCATTTTCCTAGGGAAACCCATTGTTTTCCACTTGCCCTAGGGTATTCAATTTTGACTCGCATAGACATGCTCGGACTCAAAGCTGACCTGAGGATGAAGAGTGCATCTGCATCAGGTCTTTCTGTTTTCACCCACTTGCAATGCACTTCATTGCTTTCTACGATTCAGAATTATTTACATCTTTTTCTTAGCGCTGCTCGCTATGCATTTTCTTCAATTGTCTCCAATTGAGCCATTAAAAAACAGGTTATACCACCTGGATCCACCTGGTTGAATAGGGATTGTTACAACATCATGTTAGCACTCAAATTTCCGGAATACATACCCAAAATGGTAGTCAGCCCCATGGCTGGACAATCCCTCAGTCATAGATTGATGATTGCAGCATATTTCAGCTATTAACAACATTTCCAGAAGCCAACCGGAGGGTACCACCATCTTCAACCAAAGCAAACCAGCCACTGTACTGAGGCATCCAACTACTCAGAGCAGCAGTGGCTGGCGAGGTGGCATCTCCATCTTGCTCTGAACATGTTGGGAAAACCGTTCCGTAAAATGCGAATGTGTCCCACTAAATGACATTAAATGGGCTCTAACATGCACGAAAATGGATGATGAAAATGCACATTTTTCCACCAAAGTTGGGGAGCTAAGCAGCACACATGGTGCAACAACACATGAGGGAACGAACTCGCAAGAAACGGAGGAAACAAATCAGCAAGGAACGGGACATTTTTTATAAATATGATGACTTCTGATGTTTAGCAAAATTGAAGACGCGGGGGACCACCGTTTTTGTTTATTTTTGCAGGTATCAATCGGAGTATCAAATCTTGATCCACCACATCAAGATTTGTCCCCTGGTCCCTTCCTTAAAAATGAAGGATCCCAAAACCCCAAAATCCATGGGGCGTGGCAGGTCTACGAAGTTGACCGATTGGTGGCGATGCGGGCCAATGTGTCCAACACAGCGCCAGCAGGAACCACTGCTGGCGACTCAGAGGCGTTAACTAAGTGGTTTCAAGGCTGATGCACTTCAAACTCGGATGCAGTGTGCAGAGTTTTTTAAAGTTTCCAGTGCCCAATCCAATCCATGTCAATCCATCCTAGAGAAAATCCATCAAGAGGCTATCAGTCAACACCCACCCTAGGTACCCTAAAGTAGCTGGTTGATGGATGTTTCCGGCAAAGATAGTAATTTCATAGGTTTTCATCTATCCCCAAAATCCATTCAACAGCCAAAAGTCAGTAGGGGGGAATCCATGAAAGGTCGCTGAGGAGACCATCCCAGCAATGCTGCTCCACTGAGGCGCTTCACTTTGCCGCCTTGCACGGCCACACGGAAATGCTGAGGTGGGGTCAAGGGCATGCCCAAGATGCCTCATATCTGCGTTTGTCCAAAAATTGGGAAAATCCGAATATCCCGATTTATGGTAACTTTTTGCCGGGAAGATGATAGTCACCAATTTTCTGGGTCCGAAAAAATATGCCCCAAAAATGTCCCTACATGACGTAATGCCAGTGTACGGATATTCCTAACCTTGAAGATCCTCAACCACCAACCAGGAGGTTGCTTCAGGGCGGTGCTGATGTGAACGCACTGGACGACCACGGCTGGGCTCCGCTGCATGTGGCGGCTGGTGCTGGTGCGGTGGCCAGGGGTGCGAACAAGTCGAGACGGGTCGAACACGCGAGGGTTCCCCATAGCCTTGAATAGATCCAGATCGAACATTTCGCCCAAACAAGTTGATCCGCAAATCTACAACAATGACTTGTTTCAAATGGGGGGGGGGGGCGTTGGTAAATTAACAAAACTAACGGACCCTTTTTGGATGGAAATGGGATCTGGCCGAAACGGCATTAGCATATGGATAGGAATCGGGCTCCATTTGGGTTGCAGAGCAATAGGCAGAAGCGACTTATCATCCATCCAACTGAACCCAATGGGACCAGTCCAGTCACCCCAAGTTTTTTTTAGCTCCCATTCAGGTCGCTTGGATGCCATGAACCTTCTGGTGGCTGCGGGAGTTACCTGGTTGCTATTAGCGCTGGACATATTTGGATGGTTTTTTATGCGTATTTTTTTAAAAATTGACTTTTATGATTTTATGTATATTTTTGTGATTTCCCTCTTTTTTTAATTTTTCAATGTTTTGTTCTGGATTTCGGGATCAATGCCTTGATGTGGACCTGAACAAGAGTGTCCCAAACATGATTGAGGAAAAACCGACCAGCATGCTGTGCTGTTTCGCCATGGGATCAGTGCCAGGCTGTGCCTGATCAGCGATCACCTGATGGTGTCCCTGGGGTGTGAGAGATCCCAAGACTGGCTATGCGGACAACAATGATGACAAACCAGAGGATTTAGGAATTTAGGAGTACCCAATTTTCAGACAAACCTATTGGTTTCTCCAAGGGAGACACTCCGCTGATTCTCCAGGGTCCAGGCTCCTGGGATGGAACTTGCGCAGGTACGCCCTACGAAGTTGCTGTAAACAGCGGGCAGCCAACAACTAAGTGTGGCTGTGTGATTTGAAAACTATTGGAGCGTTCCCGTCGTTGCTTTCCCGTGTGCTTGGTACCAGTGTTTTCATCAAATGGGCATCCTGGCATCCTATACTTGGCACTGAAGACAGGTGTAAATGGACATTCCAGTGATGTGTTTACTCGTGAGGCTACTGAGGTGTTGACCCATGGCCCTATCCCTTGGCCTTGATTCCCTGGTACTTGAGGCACTCAACAGCTCTGACGCTTGAGCTTGCTGAACACGTACGCGCCAGCAACTCAGCCCTGTGGCAACCATCTTGAAGGCGGGGCTGCACTGTGAGAATGGTGTCATCTACTGGAAATAAAGGTCAGCTATTTTGTGATATTTGGTCCCTTCAACATCCATTAAAAAACTGTCGAATTTTGGCAGCTGCGTGGCAGCACCAGCTGAGGCCTTGAACGACGCAGTGAATTTCAGCGCAGCAGCGGGTTGAAAAGGTCCCTTAGTGAAGCCATGGTTCCAAAGTGGTTTTCTCAGTGACTCTGTGGCTGAGTTATTTTTGTTTTTGCTCATTTCTCAACAAGAGCATGAACATTCCGATGTTTGCCCAACATACGTAGTTCTCAATGGCCTACTTTGCTGAAGTAGCCAAGCGGCTGAACCAAATCATCTGAAAATGATACAAAAAACAATAGTCTCAAAGCAGGTTCTGTTAGGTTAAAATAGATTTTAGATGATCCAGAGATTTGGAACTTATCTGCTGGCCTGGGTTCAGAGCTTCGGGTGACCGCCACGCCGGAGCGCGCAGAGCCTCCGTGGCGTTGGAGGCGCCGGTTGACCACATTTGGGGGGCTACTGATGGATACTGCGCAAATTTGGGAGAAGTCGTGAAGTCGTGCTTTGGGAATCTTTTGATCCAAGAAAATCCTATATATTCTTGCGACATTTGGACTTTGGTCATGTTTGAGGCCAATTCCAATGCCTTTGTGGAGACGACAAATGATGTTGCGTTTAATGTGGGAGACCCACTGCCGTAAATAACTACCATTCTGGGATGGTTTATACCACCCATAAATATGGGGATTTTTGCATTGGGTTTGGGGCATTACGTCAGGTATGAGCGCTCCGAAGATGTTCAGCAGTGCGGTCTCCACTTCAGCTTGGGCTACTCAGTTGGGCGTGGTCATGGTGATGGGGCGAATCAAACGAGTTGTGGTGTTTCGTTTTGGCGTTTGGCCGCCTCTCATTTTTCTTTCGAAAGATAGGCGGGAGAGAGAATTATACCAACCTAATTGAAATCACAATTCAATTCTTTGGAGCTGGGGCAGTCGAAATTATCCCCGATGTATTTTCGACGTGAATCTTCAACATGCACGGTGCGGGATGCAGTGCTGCCATGCCATGCAGCCCAGATGGCCCGTGTCTCCAACCTCTTCTCGCGCAACGAGATGTACCAGGCTGAAGATGGGATAGATGATCCCAGCCAGAATGGTTTGGGGTTTGGGGTGCTGGAACTAGCCATGTTTGATTACAGGAGGGTGTGACAATTCAGAGAGAAGACCATGACAGCAGATGTTGGGTTGAACTCTTGGAAGCAACCAGGTACCACAGGTACCACAGGTACCACAGGTACCACAGGTACCACAGGTACCACAGGTACCACAGGTACCACAGGTACCACAGTCACTCGTCACCCCGTTTGTGAAGCACGATGTCTGCATGTTTGCCAGGAGCAAACGGACCTTTTTAATGATGATGATCAGGTGCCACGTTGGCTGCCTCGCGGTGGGATGTCAATGGTGTCCAATTTGATGGAGATATAGTTGCAGTGTCTATGCTCCAATCTGAGAGATGCACGAAACATCACCAAACCATAGGACTTTATGTCAATTCCTCACGATCAAGGACTTGACTCCTTAGGATGACCCAGAAAAATTACACTATATATATCTATATAATACAGTATATTATATATATACACATACACTCTATACTACGTATATACTGTTATATATATATATATATTAAATTAATATATACACACACCATATATAGTATATTATACATAGACACATACACAGACACATACACACATATGATACCTGATACATACATAATAGCTTATAAGTATAATAAAGATATTCAGGACCCTGTTCTCTCCTGACATTTCCCTGGTCCAAGTCGGGCAGATTTGGACTGGACCCAACGAGAAGAACGACCGGCCGACCATGGTGGTGAGCCCTTCCGGTTGCCCCAGTGGTGGGTTTTTGATCCAACATTGATGGAAATATATATATATATATGGCAATTAGTCAATGGATGATTCACCAGTGGATGTCACCAGTGGATGTGGTGTATACAATTTTTTTCCAGAAAAAGAATGATGCGACTGATGATTTTCAGAATCATGATTTTCAGACTCCGTGTGGGATGATCAAGAAGAATGATGCTGGTGATTGCCAGTGATTGCTGATGCTTACGGCGGATTTCAGGGGGTAGCTCCAGTTGTGTGGTGAGCGGTTCGCCAGGGGGACAAGCCCCAACCATGGAGTCGCACAGAGGTGGGGCGTTAGTTGCGATGCCCTGATGGTTGAAGTCGTCTTCCCACCGTTTTTTTTTCCAGATGGTTGTGCCTAAAACAAAATCCATGGGAAGGGCCGAACTAGGCATGGAATGTTCTGAAGTTGTGGTCAGGCAGAGACGCAAGCTGCCAACGTGTGACACTTGGAGCCGTCCGAACAGCTGGGTCGAACTGGGCTGGTGAAGCGCTGAAGCAGCCCACATTTGCCTCAACTGGTCACTTTGCTCCAGAAAACATGACAAGTAGGGGCAACAAACAGTTCAGCCACATTTGGCCCTGGCGCATCCTTTATTGGGGTTCAAGGAATGAGTGATGTCGCAATGCCCGTACAGAGATGAGTCAGGCTTGCATATCTTCAAAATTGGATAGTTTGACAAAGTTTGATGCCTCTAGCACACCTGGAAACACAAAGTGGACAAACAGGAAATTGCATGTACAAATGCAAACCGGGGATTATCCACAACCAGGTTTGTTTCCTGGAACATTGTCAACAAACATTAAGATTTCAGCATCATAAAGGGGGGATCTGAACCAAGAAAGGGTCTGAGCCTTCGAAAAATGAATGGTTTGGTGCCCGAATTGACCAGCATTCAGAAGGGTTTGAAGAAGTCTTAAACCCCAAAATGGGATTCTTAGCTGACTCGGCTTTATTTTCTGGTTTGTTTTCCCCTGAACATAGAATGGCCTGGCAATCCATGTGGGTCCCTTCCTCTTTAGCTGCCCTGAGGTGAAGGCTTTGTTGCAGGATCAGCTAAGACGAGAAAAACCGTTGGCTGAGGTGGGACGGAAGGAGTTGACACAGGGAGACTTGATATCGGTGGCAACAAAAAGGACCCGGGGATATTCAGGTATAGGCATTTGGCTATGTATAAAAATACGTATATATATATATAATATACACACATATTCTACAACCAATAAACAAGAGATAGAGCCGAATTAAATCATGATATCACTTGATGTCAGCCATGAACCATGAGGGTCCAACATACCCACAGTCCCAGCTTCCTGGCCTAGGTCGTTGGTGACAGTCCGCAGCTGGAGCGATCGCCTCCCGAAAAGAGACGCAGCCGGCGAAAGGAGTCAGGTGGAGGTGGGAGTCGCGTCCCAGTTTTTTTTTTCCAAGAACCAGATATGGCAGAAGTGGAAATCCATTTTTCTCAATGGAAAACCATAAGAATAAGGAACTCATTGCTACTCGTAAATGTAAGGACATTTTCGAGTCGTGGGGGTAGGCCAGGCTGCCAGGGAGCCCCTTGAATCTAACATGAACCTGGCCAAGAAGATTTTGGAAGATGATTGAAACCTACTAATCTGGAACATTTTCAGGGGTGTGGTAGTTGCAAAACCTCGGTCCCCAACTCAGGATGAGGGGCCTGGAGCTGTCCCAATTGCAAATGATGTTCCTTGTTCCTCTTTGGAGTCATTGCCATGCACGATTCCAAGAAAACAACAAATAAAACAACAGGTGTTGGGGTTCCTAAGGGATTCTCGGAGCGTTTTATTCTTGGTATGATATTATCAACCTAGGACGAAAACACTAAGTTCTTCCATTCCTGCCAGGATCCAACTCAGCGGGTGGGTTTGATTTTCCACAAGATTGGTTGACCCCGCAGACAAGTCCTGCTCAGAGGAGCTACGGGATGGAGGGAAGGGTGACTATGGGTGATTCTGGGTGGTTTTTATGCTGTTCTTTTTTCCTTGGGTACGGGGAGGAGGAGTGCCTCAAACTTATCCAAAAGTTGAAGACATGCCGGCCAAAAAAGAATATAATCCCATGTCTAGGGGTATACCCAATCATGAACCCAAAATGGGAATCGCCACGTACTAACTATTAAGTGAATTTAAGACCAATATTCACAGAACTAGTAACTATTACTATTTATGAGGTAAACCCAATGCCATAAACCATCCACAATTGGGGTTTATGGCATTGGGTATACCCTAATTTTTTGCAATGGGATGATTCCAGGAGTGCAGAACGCATTGATGTAGCCTGGCCTCCCGTGTGGGCCCCAGCGAAAGGGGTGAAACAGTGGGATTGAACGACCAAAAAACCATGGCCAAAGGAAGCATGGTGAACAATTAGGATTCAACCAGTAAGAATGGCGAAACCATGGATTCAATCAACAAGAATGGGATGCATAGTCGGGATATAATGGGCATCTAGAAGGAGTATGACGGGCAATCAAACATGGGTTTGAAATCCCTGAACTAAATGGGAGCCTTATAGCTGGGAACATCATTGAACTCAACGGTGGATTTTCCAGCAAACTATGTTTGATTACCAGAAGGTACATGCAAGCTATTGGAGGGTAAAGATATTTTGACAACAACATATTGGAATATGACACCAACAAAATACTCCAACACAATTGCATCCATTTACCATTTTGAGACATGAACTCCGATGAGACATCCATTTACCAGCTATTGTGGTGTAGCTATAAGGGTACACCCCCGACCTCACTGCAGGTGACATCAACTTCTCGTTCGCCCTCACAAGCGCACGCCTGGCCGGTGTGGTGGCCTGTGGGAGCCACGCAGACCTAGGGGACTGGTTAGGAAGTGCTTAGGGTGCTATCGGCTTTCCTTCATGTTGGCTGCATGTGGTAGATCCCGCTTTTTCTACTGTGCGTGGCTACAAAGTAGGCGGATAAAGGTGTTTCTAAGGTTCAAATGGGATGGGCAAACGCATTTTCAGGGGTTTCAGCATCATCCAGAAATCTTCTAATGGATAAAATCTGTACAGTCAGTGATGAGTGATGCGTCCAGAAAAAAAACCGTGGGTTTGCCCAACAAATGGATCTTTATCCCAAAGTCCAATTGCAACTCATCATTCTCCGCATAACAAATTGAACTTTTCGGGGCACGTACCTCATTTCGGAACAAACCTATCAGGAAAAAATGGAAAGCTGCAATATTTTTGACTGCTGAATATATGGACCAAGGTGAAAGAGCCTCGATCCCAAGAGCTGCCAACGCCGGAACCAAACTGGAAGGACAGAGGGAAAATGGATGAAAATGGGTCAAATGCCCGTGACCTGGCTTGTTTTAGACAGGAATCGAGGATGAAAACTGGTGCTAAACGGCTGTTAAAGAACGTTAAAGACACTTTCCCAGGTGAATGAGTAGAGGGGAATGATAATATCATTAATACATCTGTATAGGTGTGATCTGCAGCTGGGATGCTGGCAAGCATTCAATTTTGAGCTTGCAACAAATTGACCCTCTCTGCCAACAAATGGCATCAGCAAGCGTGCAGCATGACGAGCATCATTGCAATCTGACAAAAGGGCGCAGCTGGGTGATACATACTTTGCAGGAGCGAAATGTCGGCAGGCCTGGCTGTTCACTCACTGGTTTTCCACTGAGTCGTTGTCATTTCCCTCACCATTTTTTTTGGGGCACCCCCTATTTTCATAATGTTCAACAAGTCCACAAATTAGGGCATCTCAGTCATGATGGTGGAAACCCCCCAAGGCCTGACTTCCGATATTAAGATATCACTTCCCCCCTGGCGAGGCAAGAGTCCTCCGCTAGCAGTGGTGCCGCTGGTCAGTTCGATGAGGCGAATGTTCTCGGGTTGGGCAGTGGAAGCGTCAAATAAGGGGAATGCCACAATGGTCACTGGCATACATTTTCATGATTTTACACGGTCTATATTCTATTCCACCACCATATTTGCAGAATTCCTAGCTATTATAGCCGTCTCATGAAGTTTCAAGAAAATTCTTGACATGTCCCGTACAGCTCCCCACTTTATCCCCATTTTTGGTTGGCTAGTGTTTTTTTGATCCATTTAATGCACAGATGATATGCCCAGTACCATGGATATAGCAAGGGCGGACAGACCCCATAGTGGACGATATCCCATCCCGCTATGGATGTAGTGTGGATGAATTACAGTGACGTCACTAGAATGATGCGTGGGAAGGGAAATCATCCCCAACGACCCCATTTCAGCTTTCAGGATAGTGGATTTTCATGGATTTTCTATAGTTCAGCAGATATAGTGGATTTGTCCCACTTATAGATATCTCACCTGCACTTGGGACCCGTCTCCTGCGCGAAACTGAGGCCATTTTGGCGGCCTTGAGCGCCCTGCCACGGCATTCGCTGGTCGATGTGCTGAGGTGGGGGGATGGGGATCTAATGGGATGTGATAATGGGATATTGCCCAATTCTCAACAGTATCCACCGTGAAGTTATGTACAATTATCAGAAACCAGTACTATTTCTGTATTTAGTAGACACAATCACATTTTTGTTCATGGTAAGTAACTACCATTTAAACAATTTATTGAAACATATTTATACCATTCATATATTCCAACTGAGGGGGTGCAGTGGGGTTATTGACGGGTATTTAAAAAATGTAATAACCCCTATAAGTGAGGATATAACCCCTACAGCTATGGTTATATATCCAAATATAACTGGAACTGCTCTCCAAAGAAGTAGCGGTCCCAGGAGACTGGCAGATCGACGACCAGAGGAGGTGAATGCAGCGCTGTGCCATCTGAAGGTGGCCGTTGAACGCGACAAACCAGGGAATTTCTCCAAGAAAGATGGGGATGGAGCCAAGAAACATGGATGACATGGGGAATTTCACCAAGAAACAATAGGATTTGAAGAAGAACCATGAGAATTGAGCCAAGTGACATTCGGATCTAAGAATCTAATCGATAGAAACGACTTGACGAACAAACTCCAGGATGATGCAACCCACAAAATCTGCGAAATTTGGGTATCAACAAGTGTCCAGATGGGCACCAACTTCCAATGTTCCATCCCCCTAATTGGGAGCATTCATCCAATGAACTGAACGGGCAAATGGGGGTGTCCCGAAAATGGGAGATACCCCAAATCTGATGAAGAAGATCCTTTGCATGTCCAATATTTTTTTGGGGCCGGATCGGTTCCCAAGCTTGCAACTCATGCCAGGATCAGTCATCACCGGTTGCTTGGCAGCATGAGTTGTATCAGGTCACAGCCCCCATTTCTGTTGATTTCATTCCCATTTCAGCTGGTTAAATGTCAATTTATGATTATTTATGTTGGTTGGGTTCCCAGTTGTGTTGTTAAAATCCTATTTTGGTTGTTTAACATCGCACATTTTGGGTTGATGACCACTGATTCTTCGACCGATCACCCAAGTTTGTTCCGATTTGCGATCAGCGAGGCCAGCACTGGCGCAGGTGCGAGATGGTGGAGTTTTTACAGCTAGGATCTACTCGGGAAGCCGTGAACATGGGCAGAGCTGGATCCAAGTAACCATGATGAATCAAGATCTGTAGGAACATGTAGGCAAGCGAATTGGCTCAACTCCGGTGAATGCAAGCGATTGAGAGGCACCGCTCTGTTGTCGCCTCCCAAATCAGAGGCACTGGGGGAAGCTTGCTGCCATTGGTTAGATTCCTGTTGATTGCTTGGTGTGCCTAGGGAACAAGAAAATCTGCTGGCCTTGGCTCAATGGCTCCCCCTCATGAATGTTAGAGTCCAAGTCTCTATTCACCTTTCTGGCCTACTAGAACAAAGTGTTCTCTTAATATCAATCCCCCCATATATCATCCATGATTTGTCTTGAAAACTTGAAAAATAAGAATGGACCTTTGTCAACAGGTGACACGTGGCACTGCCAGCCCAGCCTCCGCACTGTCGCCATCTCCGCAAATGGTGCGCCAGGGGGTCAGTTGGTGTCGGGCTTTGGGATCCACTTTTTTTTCATAGATTTTCGGCTATTTTTTGAATGTCTTTTGTGATTGTTCAATTTTTCAAGGATTCCTTTGGGGATCCCTTAATCTCTGGAGTTACGGACATCTGGGAAAGGCAAAACTGGGAGAAGACTTTTTGATACCCCAAATCATTTGGTCTGCCATGGAGGCATGGACATGGAAAAACAAGTCCATGATTCATCTGATTTGTCGCTTTCACTTACTTTGTCTGTTTGTTGGTTGGCAGGGTTTGGTAACAAGCCAATCTTTGAATTTGTTGCTCTCGTTTCTTCTAACCGTGCTCAAATATTTGGATTGTTGAACCCTGTTAGTTTGTTTGGTGGTTTCTGACATCTCTTGCTCTTCCCTCCCAACCTGGACATGCTTGCTGTAGTCACTGTAGTCCATTCCTTTCATATTTGAAGCAATGAGAGGCCCAATGATTGCTGGCTAACATCAAGAATTGCACTTTCGCTGGTGTGCATCCCCCAAAATATCTTGATGATATCCTCATTCCATTCGGTGGCTCAGACACCTGACTAGCCTATGTCTTGTTGATCGATTTGAATCAACATCCTGCGCCCAATCCACCAGAAATTTGGGGAAGTTAACACCTCCAACCACTGGCTTTGGCCCACGGATGATGGGCGAACGCTGTATCTTTCTGGTTCATATTCATTCTCTCCTTCTCTGGATGCAATGCACAATTTTCATTGGCGAAAGGGTTCATCAATCCCACTTCTTGATCTTTCGGACATCCAAAAAACACATTTTTTCTGGGGGGGTATGAACATAAATCTCCAGAATATACTTGAATATCCATGTCTTTCTTTATGTCTTTAATCTTCAAGCATGTCATAAATCATGTTGAACCCCCCTGATTTGTCGTTGCCAAAGAAGCTTCGAAGGCGGTAGCTGAAGCCGTGGCCGAAGCCGCGGATGCTGCCGCGGGATCAGGTGGGACCTTACCTATTGTGGTGATGGGATTTCAGCAACAAATAGGGGGATATAATAGACGTAATAGGGACATATAAACAAGAAAATCCAAGAAATATCTTGAAAATGGGGTTTGCCCTTAAAAATTAGAGATGAAAATGATGGAAACAGGCCTAAATCCATTGTTTGCAGATACACCCTTGAGAGTGGGAAAATTGATGAAAATTGGGGATGTCAGCAGAATCATGGGGGATATTTGATCAAGGAAAGGGAATGTTGGCCAAGAAAAATGTGAGGAAATCTGATTAAGGAATGGATCTTTTCACCAAAGGAAATGAAGATTTGACCAAGAGAGGCGGAGATTTAAAGAACAGCCATTTTGGGGATTCACTCAACGGACATGGGACGTTGAACCAGGAAAAGTGGGAAAGCAGCTAACAATATCGGGCCGTTGAATGTGTCCCATGGGATATGCGAGCCAGCAAGCCAACGGGGATCAACGAAGGTGGGAAGTTTCTTTTATCTTAATGCAAAATGAAGTCCTGAGGCCTGCAGACTTCGCCATGGAAAATCCACCAGCTCTGTCAGCTATATCCATTAAGGTTCTATTTATAGAATTTTATAGATATTTTATAGATGATTTTCCGTTCAACATATCAAAAAAAGGAGCGCCAATGACCTGGTTCAGTGGTCGCCAGGTTGGCCTGAGTCGGATGTGTGGCCAAGCAGTTTCGCGCCGGTGAGGCCATGCTGATCAGGTTGATCCCATGTGGCTTTGAAAATGGTGTTCCCCCAAAATCCACTGGTTCTCATGGAATATTCAGCCATATTGCGCTGGGTAGTCTCTGTTGAATTCATCTTTTGCCAAGTGTTCATGAATGTATTCATTGTTTCCGTGAAATCCACCGTCACAACTTCTCAACACCTTCCAAACGTTGGGAAGACAAACAGGGAGCGCTTTTTGCACGCTTGGAAGCCCGGTAAAACCCAGGTTATCCCAGGTTTGTGGTTTGGAGACTTTTCCTGGTAGGTTGCACACCCTTGATGGCTGCCTTGAAGGTCGGACCCCTGGCCTCAAGTGACTCCACTGGCTTGGCCGGAGGCGGGGGAAGATGAGGAAGTGACGAGGTTGGGAATGTCTGGTAAAGCCATGGTAAAGCCATGTAAAACCAAAAACAACCATCCCCAGTTTGGAGAATATGATTGTTGGGTTTACCATGGTTTACCACTTGTACTGGTTGGATACTGCTGATGTTGCAAATAAGCATCATTATAATCTGTTGCATCATTAGCATCTTTCTTTCGCAAATCAATAGATTGAGTTGTCAATGACTTTGATTTTATACGAGTGTGGGGATCTAAAGAAGTGATCTAGACAAGCCCTGAATAGCTGGGCCAGGTACAACCGGTAGATCGCTCAACTTGGCGAGATGGGAGATGAACATTCCAAGATCATCGACTACATTGATTACGTATAATTGTTAGATTGATGAATCAATTTATCAATTAATCCAGATGATTAATTAATCTAAAAAAATAGTTGTAAAATCAACTAACTGAGAGGAATCAATTGATCAATCAGTTCACTATATGTAGTTGAATAATGTCGAATATAATTTATTGTTGATACTGTTTTTTTTTTCACCAAAGGCTCCCTGCAGTGAACTTGCAGGCGAACCGGTGAGCGCTGCTGGCGCAGGCGACACTTTTTTTTTTGGGAATGCCGATGGAGACGGGCCAACAATGGGGATTTGATACTACAATTTGGGTTGGAGGGCCTCAAAATCGGGACCATCAACTCTGTTTTTAGATGAGAATTGTGGATAGAATTGGAGTAGACACTTGAAAACACCTTTCAAAGACATGTTTGCCTGGAAGAAGTGGAGTCAACCCACTGGTGCCACTCTTGTGTAGCCAGGTGAACAGCAGAGAGCTGGACTGTTAACGTTTCAAGGGCGGCAGTTTGGACTGCCGCACAGCAAGTGGTTTGTTGAATGCAAGCCATGTTTGGGGTTGGGGTCCGGCTCATGATCACGATCAATTGTGATTTATCTAATGGAAGGGATGGTTTAATAAATGTTTGAATATTGGACATAGCCACCTTTGTGGGATCCATTGGTACCTCAATTGCTTGACCCTTACCCATTTATTCCAAGAACTAGCTTGTACAAAGAGTGCCACCCTGTGCGAGACCTGGAGAACCAGTTCTGCAGGGCATGGCGTTGCTGTCATCCTCACGGTTCCGTTGCGTTGTGCAGTGACATGAGAATGGCGCTAGATTCTTTATCCAAATGTTTGGGTGTCGTTCACACCTTTTATATGTCATTTTGAATATGCTATTTCAGGTTTTGAAACCATAGCCGTTCTGAACATTTGACAAAACTGTGATGGTTCCCATGGTTCCATCTACAGGGGATTCTCACTGAGAATATTCAGTCCGGGCATCCATGGTCCACTGCATCGCTTCCAGAGCCCTGACTGTCTAGCCATCAATTTGCAGTGTGGGGCAGCCAGTGTCCTTGGACCACTGGTGCTCTGATCGCTGAGCAGCCGAGCCCTGTGTCTCCAACTGGGGGATTTACCCAAATTTGTGGCCATTCAAATGGGTAAAATCATGATAAAATGGGTTCCCCCCAAACCAGTTGCTCTTGAAATGCAGCGCTTTTTCTGACGCGGACTGGGACTCCTTCTTTGATTCGAAACAGAGAGCTCTTCAACTGAGGCTGCACATCCAGCATGCTAGCTCTGTACAGACAGAACCGCCCATTTAGTCCTCAAAAAAAGGAACCACGGTGGATCCAGCTGGAATGGGTTGACAATTCATGATGGTTCCGTTGCATTGAAAATCCGGCCAAACTCTCAACGAAGTCAAAGAGAGGTTCCAATGTCTAGGTAGCTCGATCATGACACATGCCGTGAAACGCACCGCAGTGCAGTGCTCTTTTCATCGCGAAGGCGGTGCTGGGCTGGGAACCAACCAGGAGAAGTCCATTGATTTTCACTTCAGAAGTTCAGATTTCGATTTCCACATTTTCGGCTTTCCAAAAATTCAGATTCTTTAGTGTTGCACCATTACAGACATCCACAGGGGCAGATGTTTGCCACTAGAAATCTACGGACTCTGAGCACACAACTCTTTTTCGCCATGGTCGTGAAACTTGAGCTCACTGGTCATTCAGAGGCCTTCTACAGCTCCAACACTCTGTGGAATCAAACAGTGGGTGTGAAGATCTAGTCCCACTTCTTCAGAACATCGATCCAGATGAAAAAGAGTCAGAAGAATGAGCTTTAATTCTACGGTATTTTGTTAACAAACAAACCCTCAGCCTCTTCCATCTCTGTCTTGAAGCCGTTGATGTTTTATGCATATTCATCCCGTCATCCCATCAATCATGTCATCCCATGAATTCTGCAGTTTCTTGTCTCCCCAGGTGGACGGTGTCGTGTGGTACGATGTGCAGGTGACCAATGAGTCTGGGACCTCAGGGGTGTGGGTAGAGTTGAATGAGAAGACTCAAATGAGAAATGATATTCGATCATAGATTAAGTACCATTTCAATATGGAAATATGATAGAATAGAATCATAGAAGATCAGATCTACAGTCAATGTAATTTTGGAGCTGGACACAGAGTACAGTAGTTATATCCAACCCATTCTAACCCCATGTCTCATCAAAGACGTGGAACAAAAGACAATTGTCAGCTTTAGCAATTATGCGGGCTCTGATGCCGCAAATGACACAACCTTGAAGATGACTAAATTGCCAAACCGGCTCACAATTTAATCTCCCAAAACTAGATTGTTAAGTTCCGTCATTCGTACAATCACTGTAGTCCTTGAAAAGTGACCAGCCAGTTGCTTGTCCCATAAATACAAGGATAACATCCCCTTGACAACCACGACTCTACCTTTGTAATCAAAATTACACCTATCCTTTCTTGATTAGTGGTTTCAATGTGTTTCACTGATTGTTGATCTGTTCCCTATGTGGAACCAATCGCCAGTCCGCAGGAGTGGCAGGTCCTGGGTCCTGCAGAAACGCTACAACGACTTTGCGCAATTGCACGACGAGCTGAAGCAGTCCAAGCTCCTTGGCAGATGGGGAGAAACCGTGTGCACGGAAGGGTGAGTCTGCTTAGCCAATTTGGAATGCACAATTCGTGTTAATTTTTTGAAACAGAAACTGTAATAGAACTCCAGGTTTTAGGATTCTTGTAAGTTTAGAATCATCAATGGTAAGCACATATCTATACCATATAGAGGTATTATAGTATACAAGAATTGCCCAGTGGTACAACAGGATTACGACTGGCACCGCATGAAGATCTGCCAATCAAGGCAATGCCCCACAGTTGTCCCCTGCCACCCAGGTCTTTGGAACTGAAACCTCTACCTGGAAAGGAGAGCCTGAATCCTTTGAAACTGCTTGTGACTTGGGCCGAAAAAAGCTGCGCTGATCCACTGCGGCAATCTTTTTAAATTGTGGGAGTTTAAATGTAAATTCTTACTAGGTCTAATATATATATACATATACATATATACATATATACATATTATATATATACACAGATATGTCACATATTATATATACACACAGATATTTCAACATTTCAACATGTTTCTTCCAGTAATACCATGGCAGGATATGGGTCATTTGCGGGTCCCCAATCTGAAACCATACCAAGCTGCACCGCGCCATTCCGCCAAGGCCAAAGATGGTTTCTTGGACCGGCGCACCGAGGGACTCCAGTCATACTTGGAGGCTCTGGCAGCACAAGTGCAGACTCTTGCACAGGATTCCGTGCTCGAAAAGTCACTGGGTCGCAACAATTTGCAGGTCCAGATTGAACACCTCCGAAAATCAGAGATTTTGGGTGACTTTGAAGATTTTCGAAGCATGATTGCACCATCGTGCAAATCTGAACCATTGGAGGACCTAGTCTGCAGTCCAGAAGCTTTGACTGAAAGTGATTTCTTTCTGTTTTTTGCTGGCAATCTGTGCCATGGTCATGCCATGGTCAATGGCCTAGAAGTACTTGAGCTTCAGTCCAAACTGGACAACTGGGTGACCCTTCCGAGGTTTCTGCAAGTGGACTTGTCTGTAGAGCGAGAACCAGGTCCGATGGCCCAGACTGATTGAAAGGCTTCAGAATTTCAAAGACTAGAGGGGTTGGGAACAGCTTGATAAATCGAATCAGAACCACGTCCAAATTGTAATTGGTCTGCCAAATTTCATCATGCATCAAGGCCGGGGGGGCTGACTGGGAGAAGACCATGTTGAAACATGTTGAACCACTTTTCTGGTCATCTTCCACCTCTTGGATCTCCTTCATCCGGATCCGAAACCGATTGATGAATCACAGAAAAGATAGCAGGCAAAACTGCCATTTTGGAGGGTGGATCCATGGGTTTCCGGGTAGTCTTCCCACAACCAACTTCTATGACTTGGTTTTGACCAAGAAAAACATTTTCCCCCAGATCCTATGGTTTATATGGCTGCGGCTCAAAATTTGAGGTCCGTCTCAAGGGTTAAGACCCACAGGCAATCCATACCCTTGCTCCATGCCACGCACCCATATCCGGACAAAGCCATGGCCCAGCATATGTGGTTTCAGGTGAAGGCGCAGAACCTGAAGCGGCAACGAGTGTCCCTTGGACGATTTGTATAACCATTTGATTGAACCCCCCATAAGTTGGGATATAACCTTTGTAATTATGACTATGGTTTTGTAAGACCCCTCCAGCAGGACAGGACAGGGAATCCCCAAATATCTGCCCAACTTTGGATCATTTTGAGAGAGTTTACCGTACTTGGTACCCCTGCTGGAGTCTTCGAGGGCGATCGTCGCCCAAGTATAGAATCCCACCCCCCCATATTATCTTAAATATAAACCTTTAAATAAACACTGGTAAAATGCCAAAATTGTTCAGTTGGGGTCGCTTGTTGGGGGCGATTGACATTAGGGGGATGGGAGTAATCATGATGAATTTCACTGTAGCGAATGAGGATGAGGTGTTGGCAAATTATCAAGAGTGCCAGTTTTTCCAGGGAAACTATAGGGCTTCACCAAATCTGACATTTTCCCACAAGCGATACTAATACCCTCAACCAATATTTGGGCACGCATTAATATTCAGAAATTAGGCACTGGAAACAGATGAACTTGACCACCTGGATTTTGTGGGCCTCTTTTGAACGCACCCAAATGCGTGCTTGATCTGACAACTTTGCGACTCAACAGAAACTCAGGTCGTTGAATTCAGTGAGCGATGATGTACAGTGCTGATTGTTTTGCGAGATGAAAAACGCACCTTTGCAGGGCGAACCATGGTGCTGGTACACCATCCATGCTGTGTAAAGTGGTTGGTTGTTGTGTCTCTCTCTATCCATATCTGTTCCCACTTTTTTCCATTTGGAGTGAAGCACCAATCAGAATCTTCAAACCAAAGCTTTCCGTTGTCCGTTACTTCTACAGGTACCAAGTAGAAACAGAGCAGGAGCAAGTCACAGTATAAACAAACCATTGCACCTCACAGTCCAGTTATTGCCAGTTCTCCCATGTTCACATGGGGGTTAACCGTTACCAACGAAAACTTCCCCAGCTATCTCTGGTGTCTGTGGGTCGATTCTGCGGCTCCGAGATTGCGGCTCAATACAGACTGCTCCCGCGGAGCTCTCCTTATCAAACCGCAGCGATGATGCGTAGACAGTCCACCAAGGTGGCCAAGGCCCAGATGGAGATGGAAGGGTGGCCCGGGACGCATGGGAAAGTTGAGGTTGTAGCAATTTCAAGCGTGTTTCAATGTGTTTGATTGATTTTTAATGCGTTTTAGTCATTGAAGAAATAAGATTAGTGATTTAGTCTGATTTCAGTACTTGCCCCAACCCATTGGTGTTCCATGACAACGTGAATTTGTGAGTGACAGCAGGCCACCCTGCTGTTGGCAGCTGTGACGCTACTGCTCTATAGGCACTGCTGTTCTGTTGTCGTTTTGTCTTTCTGATGTCTTTGACGTTCTGGCGGTTCACTGCAGAGGATCTACTTGTGGTAGATGGATGTACCGTAACCAGAAAGGGATGAGTTGATGGAGGCATCAAGCGACTTGGATTGAGTTGGTAGATGGCTTAGATACTCCTATCAGAGGTGTACTGCGTTCATCGCACCTACCAGATGCATGGCTGAAATTACGCGTGGGGTGAAAGACTTGAAAGTGGTTTCCCAAGTTCTCAACCCAAAATCGCCCAATTTGGGAACATGTACAAAAGGAGCCCCCAAATTCAAATATTGTCCTTGTTTTGGTTGGGTAAACCCAAACCGTTGTCCCATTATATCATTATATCCCATCATATCGCACTTCTATCCCAATTATATCCGCATTGTCTTCATATATGGAGGTTTCCTAAAAATGGGGGGGTACCCCTAAATCCTCCATTTTCCGGATTTCCATCATAAACCAAGCATTTTGGGGATCCCTCATTTATGGAACCCCCAAGCCCGGTGCCAAGGACATAGTTCCCGTCGTGACTTCCTGGGTGCCATGGGCACCGTGGCCGCCGTCCAGGCGGTTGGAGCCCCGGCGGCGTTCCTGGGCGGCCACAATGGGGTGGTGGTGGTGGTGGTGGTGGTGGTGGTGGTGGTGGTGGTGGTGGTGTTTTTGGTGTCACGTACTCTCGGTACTCGGCAACGCTCCACGTTTTTGGGGTGGGGTGGGGTGGGGTGGGGGGTGTAATAGCGTCTTTTCAATTGCGTCCTCACACACATACACACTTGTTGCTACGTTGTGAGATCTTTTCTTGCTGGGTGGGGTGGGGTGGGGTGGCTAATAACGTTCAATTGCGCGTCGACACATATGTCATGCTACGCTACTGTACGGTTTTCTTCCACTTGCACACATACGTCATGCTACGGTAATTTGCGTTCTTCTTCCACTTGCACACATACATCATTCTACGCTACTGTACATTCTTCCACTTGCACACATACGTCATGCTACGCTACTGTACGTTCTTCTTCCACTTGCACACATACGTCATGCTACGCTACTGTACGTTCTTCTTCCACNNATGTGGCTTAAAAAAACGTGTGCCGCATTGCTTGAAAAACAGACATGACAAAGTCATTAATCCCTGCTTGTGGGACTACGTATACTTCGTTTACCGACACAACAAGAAGGACTAGACCGACACGCTGCTCTGGATGGAATACAAGTTTTGTGTCCATTTGCACTTCGGGACCTTGAATGATGATACCTACAAAACACTGCAAATACCAGGTCAAACGCTCAGTTTTGATCGATGTTACCCGAGTACTGAGGAGGCGTGTTACCGTGTTTTTACGTCCTTAGAATGGTTGAATACACGGTTAAAATATGTTTAAATCATGGTTAACTGTGATAGTACTAAAAGAAGCAATACATAGTAATAGTAGTGATAATAATGATTCATGGTATAGTCATACGCAAGACAATTATAAATGGTTGACACTGAGAAACACATTGAGGGCAATGACAGTAACAAAACCATGACAGTAATGACAGTATTATTCTGGGATTTTGACCAAAGTGTTGGGGTTGTCATGGGAAATTGATGGAATACGACAGGTGTGGGTACCCCAAAGTCACCCTGCCAAAGTATTGGTTGTTTTGACTGGGGAGAACCATGGTTAAAAAAGGTGCCCCAAGTTCGAGAACATCGAAATTGGGGTTCGGATTCAACCATAGTAGAAAATGTGCTGCAAAGTGGCTTTTGTCAGGGGTATATAGGAAGTGGGCATCTTGCTTTCCAATCTTGGATGGCACAGCATGACTAATATACATCATGCAACTTGCATGGCACGACATGAGACACACGACGACATGACTGGTGAAGATGTGACTTGCCTCGCACGACATGCGCTAGCCTACATGAGACAACCTGACACTTGAAGATGTAAATGTATACAGATATATTATAATATATATATATATATTATATATACATGTCTTGACATTGCCTTGGAATATGTATATATGTGTTTGACATTCGTGACTTTGCAAGACAAGATGACCAAGAAGATGTCGTTTTTGCGTGACATAACTACATCACTTTGCAAGATGTGCTACCCGGTTATCTAGGCTTAACTTGAGAGGCGTGCAAAGGTGTGCGACTTCACGTTTTTAAAACGTGCACTTGATTTCACGCTACACTTGACCACCTACTTGGCAATTTACTTCGCCACCTGCTTAGAATGTTTAGACGTAGCTTGGATTACTTGTTTGGACTTACCTCCTTGGCGTCCTAAGGCACGCTGCGATTGCCAGATGGTCTGGCATTTATGATGATCCCAAGCATCCGGGCTGTGAGCGCTCCATTACCAAGGATGGTGCAGCTTGGATTTGGTGCAGCTGGTGGGGATGGGATGGTTGGGGGTGAGTGGATCAGACCATATCTTGCTGGCCGGGATTCGAAGACACTGAGCACAGCCAGATCCAATCATTTTTGTTTTCAAACATAGTTGATATAGTTGATATAGGTAAGAATTGGGTGGCTGAATGAGAACCATCATGATTACATCATGGCATCACGGCAAAACCCAGTCCGTATCACCATGGGTAAATGTTCATCTCCACCAGCCAGCCAAAGTGTTCACTTCTGCCTGAGGGCGACTTTGTGATCTCGGGAACCAGCGCAGCAGATGGCAACAAAGCATGCCTCGAAGATGCCCCGACCAAGAAATGGTACTTGATCGCCCAACAAGGACCAGCGAACGCCGTTTTGGGGACGCTGTCCAGAGTGTCGTTTGGCGACCCCAAATGCATGTGCTTTTCTATTCTGGTCGCTTCGCGACGACAACCGCCCGCACTGGAGTGTTAGCTTCGGAGTTCCAATGAATAAAGCATAAGAAAACCATATGTATCCATATGTGCNATTCTGGTCGCTTCGCGACGACAACCGCCCGCACTGGAGTGTTAGCTTCGGAGTTCCAATGAATAAAGCATAAGAAAACCATATGTATCCATATGTGCTATGTTGGGCCTTTGCAGGGCGTATGTTGGGAGTATGTTGGTCCCATGTTGGCTCTATGTTGGGCCTATGTTGAGGCATGTTGAACCATGTTGGCCCATGTTGGGCCCATGTTGGGCCTATGTTGAAGCATCTTGGGCCATGTTGGGCCTATGTTGGGGTTATGTTGGGCCTATGTTGGGGCATCTTGGGCGTTGGGCCTATGTTGGGCCCATCTTGGGCCATGTTGGGCCTATGTTGGGCCCATGTTGGGCCCATGTTGGGCCTATGTTGAAGCATCTTGGGCCATGTGGGGCCTATGTTGGGGTTATGTTGGGCTTATGTTGGGGCATCTTGGGCCATGTTGGGCCTATGTTGGGCCCATGTTGGGCCTATGTTGGGCCCATCTTGGGCCATGTTCAGCCCAAGTTCGGCAACTGAGCCAATTTCACGACCTTCTCAAAAACGTGGAAAAAACCACGATTCTAGAGCAAAAATGGCCCCCCCCCCAAGCTAAAGCTTAATAGCTATTGCAATTGCTTACGGATCATGCGTGCCAACAAAAAATGCCTCGGCACCTTCGGTGCGGGCGGATTTTTTCTGTTCAATAGGCAGTAAGGTTTTTGATGTAAAACATACCTGTATGTAACTGTATGTATCTATGTATCATATATGCGGCTGTGTCATCGCAGTCATTCTTTCTCGCCAGTGCCACCAGCTACGACCGGCCACCAACCACCAGCCAACAAACACTGGCCACCGGCCACTGACCGGCCACCGGACATCGACCGTATTGTTGAGCAGACCTGGCTGAACTAGCACATGGAAAGCGCGCTTCTGGGTCTTTGCGGGCTTCACTGACCCTTGAAATTTGTTAAGCTCGAAAGTCTTGCTATCTCATCCTTTGCAGAAACCATACGGTGGAAAACCATCAAAAACCATCAACATATATTGGAACATACAGGGAGCGCAAGGAGTTAGAAGATTTCCCTAAACTTGGAAAACGACAATGCACTCACCAAAAATTGATGACTTGGAGCCAGATACCAAATATTGACCGTGGCCCATATATATCACATGCACACGTATGTGTGTGTATATATATATATATATTTATACAAGCATGTATTGAACAAAATAAGCATGGGTATCGGTATATGTAAAATATGTAATGTATAAGGTAACATAACATACAATATATAGTGTGCAACATACACGCTGCGTATCACATGTGTATCCGCAACGTTGGCGTCGTGCCAGGAGAAGCATCCGATGAGCTGCTGGTGGCACCTTGTTGCTTCACAAACGAATGGGTACAGTCCAGTAAGCAAACATGGCACTTGAAAATCGACTAAAGATAGAGGATTTCAATGGAACAATTATCCATGAATTACTATGATTAGTGGATTTTGCCTTGCCGTGCTTGATTACTGGAGGCTAGTCTAGTCATTCCAGCACTTCAAATCCGAACTGGTTTGTCTAGTCATGTTTACTATAACCCGTTCGCTTTTCTTGGACGTTAGCCGGGGAGTCAGGGTTTCTGTGCTGCACATTCTGGGCCTTGGCATTCGTGAGGTAATTCAATCTAAACAAATGCAGAATATGAAACACACATGTATATATATATATATATATGAGGAGAGGACCTTTTGGGTTTATTTCGTTCCTAATCCCAATATGTAAAATTGCCTCCTAGATTAGATAGATGGGTGAAATTA